>OX393558.1:33254721-33727221 GCA_947650365.1 Chamaelirium japonicum | reverse complement strand
CAATTTCCGCCGCTGGGAAAGAATATTATTACCGACGGAATAAATTATATCTGTCGGTAATAAGATTATTATTACCGACGGAAGTTTACATACCGTTGGTAATATTCTATATATTACTGACGGTTTATTATCTACTGTCGGTAATAGTTATTTATATAACAATTTAAAAAAATATTTTTACCGATGGAAATTATTATGTCCGTTGGTAAAAATGCTTTAGTTTTTTTTAAAAAAATATTAAATCTGGTTGTTTAATTCCTGTCACATTATCACAATACATATTACCATAATACAGAATATCAGACAATCATAATAATAATACACAATATTAATATTTTTTCAAAATACATTACAAAAATATTTTGGGGAAATTAGTAAGAAGTCCATCTTAGAGATCCTTTTTGAGCAGCAGTCCCGACCACCTTTTCATTTGACCTGAAACCCATGTGGATGAAAATGCGCCTCCTCCCTCTTCGAATTTAGATTTCCTGCCACCCCCCGCCCTTCTTTCCCACCACCGATGGATCTAACCGAACCCCCCTCCCCAGCCGCCAGACCTAACCGAACCCCCCGTCCCCCCCTACCCCACCGTCAACGGACCTAACCGAACCCCCCTCTCACCCCCCCACCCCCCAGCCGGACCTAATCTACAGGCTATGGGATGAACCATATACTTAGAAATCTCAAACCCTAGACCTAGAAATCAGTAACCCCTTACGCCGCCGTCCTAGCACCAACACTGGTGCTCTTATCCCCCAGGCACTGCACTTCCTGCAATTAATAACATATATTTGTTACAAAAATAGTTAACATCTACAACTAATATAAAAATATGTTAAAAATATTATATTAGTTAATCGCTAAAAATAATTTTAACATCTATGCCGTTGGTTTTCTAGTGTACCGTCGGTTTCAATAAGTTACGTTGGTACCGAACGAGATGCCAGTGCAGGTTTTCAGTACTTTTAATAACTATTTTATGATTTTACCTTCCGACAGATAAATTCCGAGTCAAAGTCAAAAATCTTAAGTGTTACACTAATTTTTAAACCTTTACTATGATTTTGAACTTTTAGTAGATAATTTATAAATTAACCATTTGATAGACAAATTCCTACATTAAGTGTTAAAAAATCTTAAGTTTTACCCCTGACAGAGCATCCAATAATTCGTACTTATATGGTTTTTCGTATTTCGGACTTGCAAACAAATATTTAATAGATATTTTAGGATTTTGTCATCCGATTGGTTAAGTGTTCGTAAACCATACGTTTTCATCTTTCGAATTATGAACTTATTTTGGACTCGATCAGATCATTATCAGATCACATCTAATAATTTGTATTTATATGTTTTTTCATATTTTGGACTTGCAAATAAGAATTTAGTAGATATTTAAAAAATTTCCTCTCCAATTGACTAATTTAGAGAAGTGTTTGCAAATCATAAGTTTTTTGCTTTTTGACTTAGTTTGGATTCGATCGGATCGTTATCGGATCGCATTCGATAATTCGTACTTGTATGGGTTTTCGTATTTCGAACTTGCGAACAAGAATTTAGTAGATATTTAAATATTTTGCCCTCCGATTGATAAATTTAGAGTTCAAGTGTTTGCAAATCATAAGTTTTTGGCTTTCGGATTATGAACTTGATTTGGATTCGATCAGATCGTTATCAAATCGCATTCGATAATTCCTACTTATACGATTTTTTATATTTCGGACTTGCGAATAAGTATTTAGTTGATATTTTAAAATTTTTCCCTCTAATTAACTAATTTAGAGTTTAAGTGTTTGAAAATCATAAGTTTTTATCTTTTGGATTTTAAACTTCGTTTGTATTCGATTGGATCGTTATCGGATAGCATCCGATAATTCGGACTTGTATAGTTTTTTATATTTCTGACTTACGAGTTAGTATTTAGTAGATATTTTGAGATTTTACTGTCCGATTGACTAATTAAGAGTCTAAGTGTTTGAAAATCATAATAGAGGTTAATTCGTACTCGTCTGGTTTTTCGTATTTTTGACTTACAAACGAGTATTTAGCATATATTTTAAGATTTTACCGTTGGATTGACTAATTTAGAATCTAAGTGTTTAAAAATCATAAGTTTTTATGTTTCAAATTTTGAACTTGGTTTGGATTCGATCGAATCGTTATCGGATTTCATCCGATAATTCGTACTCATATGATTTTTTATATTTTCGACTTGCAAACGAGTATTTAGTAGATATTATAAGATTTTGTCATCTGATTGACTAATTTAGAGTCTAAGTATTTAAAAATCATAAGTTTTCGTATTTCGAATTTTGAACTTGGTTTGGATTCGATCGGATCACATTCGATAATTCGTACTCGTATGATTTTTCATATTTTTGACCTACAAACGAGTATTTACTAGATATTTTCATATTTTGCCGTCAGATTGACAAATTTAGATTAAGTGTTTGAAAATCATAAATTAGTCGCCCCGAACCACGATATCACCTTGGTTCGGGGTCCGGGCGTCCGGCATGAACACAGAGATGGAACTACATATAGACCAAGGGGGGCCATGGCCCCCCTACACAAAATCAAGGAAGGAAGTGTTTTCGTTCTAAAAAAAAAAAGAAGTGGTTGCATTCCTGCACTTTCCATTTTAGCCCTACAAAAATAAGCAATATGCTTTTATGACCCTATCATTATTTCATGTGTCTATACCCTACACTAAAATGGTTATTTTTAATTTGTGTACGTGTAAAAAAGTCCATAGATAAGCCACTATTGCATGTGCCCAATAAAAGTAATATGATTAGGATTAGTTTTAGGGGTTAGGATTAGAGTTAGTGCTATAGGTCAAGGTTAATTAGTTTTAGGGTTAGGGTCTAACCCAATCTCCCTTACCCTCTCTGGTGCCACCTCGGCCCATTCTCCTCTTTCCCGACCCCTTTTCTCATCCTCCTTCTCCTCTACTTTCCATCCTCCTCTCTTCCTCCTTTATGCCTTGTCACCCCCCTCCCCCCTTGTGCCCTAGCTACCCGATCCAGCAGTAACTAACCATGGTCGGCTGATGCTGCATCCGGCAGGTAGGGCACAAGTGAGAAGGGGGCGGCAAGGCAAAGGGGGAGGAAGAAAGGAGGAGGGAAAGGAGAGGAGGGAGGTGAGTAAAGGACGAAGAGGAGAAAAAGGAGAAAGAGGAGAATGGCTGGCAGCACCGGATGGGGAGAGAGAGAGGGAAATCGAGCTGGAGGAGGGGGGGTACAAATTTTATGGAAAGGGTGATGGTAGAGAGGGGGGGGGGGGCTGACCCCAGGTCACCTGAGAGGGAGAGGACGGAGGTGCGGTGGAGAGGCATCAACGAAGGAGGCATGGGAAGTCAGGGTCAGCTGCTCTCTCTCTCTCTCTCTCTCTCTCTCTCTCTCTCTCTCTTCGCTCGATCGGAAATTAGGGATCTGGGATCGGATCGAATTTTTATTTTTTTTACTTGCATGATTTATACCGACGGTCATAAACTATTCCGTTGGTAAAGATATGATTTTTACCGACTGATATCTTAATTTACGTTGGTAAAAATATCCAAAAACAAAAAATAAAAAAATATAATACCGATGAATACTTATTTTTTCGTCGGTAAAACATAATATTTTACCAACAGAAAATATATTTTTCGTTGGTAAAAATATTTATACCGACGGTAAATAAATATAGTCGGCATAAAAAATAAAAAAGAAAAAAGAAAAATCAATTGGGTTTATACTGACGGATATTGTTAATACCGTCGGTAATAACAAATATTATACCGACGGTAATAAAATTGTCTGTCGGCAATAAATCTCTTTCTTGTGGTGTATACACCATCTCTATTGAAAAGATGGATCCGATTTTCACTTCTGAAACCACCATCATTGGAGGAGAGTTCGAAAAGGAAGAAGAAGAAAAAGAAGGGCCTCCATGGAACGTTCACCATCCTTCATCAACGCCTCCATGTATCGCCACCCCCACCATGAGCGGTTAAGGTTTACTCTAGGGCTTCGATAATGCCCTATCTTTTGTTCTAGACTTATTCTATGCACTTTTAGGATTTTGTTATTTCAATTGGAGAATAGCTTGACAAAGATTATATAAAAAAATTATCTATTTGTTGTTCGTTTCTCCGTTTTGTATGATGTCATTATGAAATCCATGTCATGAGAATTGAATAGATCACATTTTTGTCTTGCATTACTTCTAACGCGATTCACCACCTCGCAAGAGATGTGTCATACTTAGGATCAGGGCATCGATGCGAAATTGGAGGCCTTCTTTTCATGTGGGGTCTTAGGTGACTGCCTTAATGGCCTTAGGTCGATCCAGTCCTGACCATCCCATGGTCCATCTATAACAAACTAAATAAAAGATCAAAGATAAAAAAAAATTGAGTCATCGAGTTGGGACTCGAGAGTCCGTGACTAAAGCAAGAGATCGACTCACACGAGTTGTTCATGGGTAAGATACGTTTGGAGTATATGATACGTAATTTTAGATGAAATGCTAAGTTATTTTGAATAAGATAAATTTAAAAGTAAAGGGTCGACCACTTAGATTAGGATTGAAAAAGTTGATCCATTTAATAAATGGGTTAGGGTTGACCCATCATCACCCGCCAACCCTAACCACCAGCTCTATTTCCAACAATCCTTTGGTGATGGTGGTGGTGAGAGAGCTTTTTTGCTACCCGTTTCATTTGCTGCACTAATTGCTTACGCCAATCCCTAACCCTAGCCAACGAGTTCAACTTCCACATTATGCCCTTTCTAATGGACAATGTTGTATCCCACGATTGGGCTGTAAGCAAGTGCAACAAATAAGTCGGGCAGAAAAAAGCTCACATGGTGGTGAGAACACAAATGTTCAAGCATCCACAGTGAACTAGTTAAAATTTTAGCTACTATACTATATTTTAATGGGGAATATCGAGCCAAATGTGAATAGCTAGCCACCCAAAATAAGAGGTGGGCTAGCTACTGCACCAAATGTGAATAGTTAGCCACCCAAAATTTTAGCAGAATAATTCATCGGCCTCAATTACCGATCGTTACTCTGATAGCTAGAAGTAGCGAGTTGGATTTACCAATTGGTATCTTTCGGCGTAATGCTATATAGCCAACTTGATTGCCAACTTTTGATACCAACTCCACGTGATGTGGAAGAGCTGGCAGCTAGCTCCTCATTGCTGGGAACATTTTTATAGGGGCCATGTAATGAACCCGAGGGTGGTTGCCACGTAAAGTTGGCAATCGAAAAGTTGGCAAACTACCATGGGGCTCTTAGCCTGGTGCTACTTCCTCTCTCCCACATTGGAGAGGTTCCTTGTTAGGCTGTTTGACTCCCGGTATGGACACTAATCAGGAGTGAATTTCTTCAAGGCTGTTGTGCCTTGTTTGTGCATGCGAATCCAAGCTGTTGATGTCATGATCACGGGATTATAAACAAATAAATAGTTGCCTCCAGTGAAGACGGGGAGGAGGATCCTTCGAAATGGATTGGTCTTAGTCTCATGGAGGAAGATATTATCGGTCTCCCTATGGCTGTCATCAAGAGAGCCAGGGAGAATTAAGGGAAGCTCCAAGTTTTAAAAGAGACCTATGGTGGTGATGATGAGGTTTCATATGATTTGGAGGAGAAAGACATCCCTATCTTTACTGATTTGGCGATTCAACATTGGGGATGGAGTCCAATGGGGAGGGTACGATGGAGTACGTCATGTTCTCTCGTCAATTTGTAGCCGAGGCGATCGGCAAGAAAGTTATGAGTCGTTGGCCAGTTGGAGTTAGTGATAGATCTACGCATAGCCGAGATCTGTAACCGTTTCCACTACACCAATTTAAGGAATAAACTACATAAATAAACGACGGGCAAAGTTTGTCTTTTATTAAACGATGATCAATTTATGTTTTTAGTGATAATAAATGACGGTCATTAAAAAATGACAGACTGAAAAACGACATACTGAAAAACGACAGTCATTGCCCATCGTTTTTTAACAGTATTGGTGTAGTGTTCCTTCTTATTTATAATAATTATTTGTTTACCCCTCAAAAAATAAAATAAATTGCAGCACTTAACTGTCTCCACCCATTTCGATCTTCGAAACTCATTGAGCCCTTGCTCTAGCACCTAGTCCTCTGGCCCCGCCTGGCCGGTCCAGCAAAAAAAAAAGATAAGTTGGCAAACTAGATGTATCTTAAACTGGCATGATTGACAAGGAGCTGGCTTCCCCATTTTCGGTATCTTTAGCTAGCGTAATTTTTTTTTTTTAAGAACCCCTCCAAAATGGAGGGAGGGTTAGGCCGCCCCCAAATGGAATTCATTAAAATCATGAGTAGATCCTATTACAGAAAGAAAGTGCCTCCCCCTCTAGCTTGTGGGACCATGGTATGATCCATGTCTTGAAAATCGAAGATACCGAATGACAAAGATGCTCCACTCCTGAAGATTTGCTGTTGAAGATACAGTTGTTCCACTCCCGCCATAGTACCCAAAGGATAGCCATCACTAGTAAATCCCAAGGTGCCCTGATTCCTGTTGGAATTCTTCTTCTCCTCCAAGAACTCCACAGAGCTCGCAAGGTCCTAGGATGAGATGAGATGCCCCATTTAGCTTCAAAATGATCCCACACCCGCCTCGCGAAGGGGCATCCAAGCAAAAGGTGGGTTGAAGTTTTCTCCCCCGAGTTGCAGAAGGTACAACTGGCGTCCGTAACTTGAGGGTGATTACGCTTCAGTAGGTTAACCTTGGTGAGTATCTTATTCCTCAAGGCCAACAGGGAGAAAATATTAATCTTCATTGGAGTCTTGGTCTTCCAGATTGCCTTCGATGGACGGTAGCTCTGAAGTTAGGGAAGCAGATGGCCGTAGAAAGACTTGACCGAAAAAACCCCTGAAGATGTACACCTCCACCGAACCTTATCAGTCATTGGTATAAAAGTGGCCGCCGAAAGCAGGACAGTAAGGTCTTGAAGCTCCCGTTGACTCTCCTGGTCCAGTGGTAACAGCTTAAGCTTCCAGACTGTGTTCCCCTGCCATTTGACCGCTTGAGATCGGACAGAAGCTCCTTTATGTCCGGCCCTAGAATAGAGAGAGGGAAAGAGGCGATCTAGGGGCATGCTCCCATGCCAGGTATCCTCCCAAAATCTGATGAGGTTTTCGTCCCCTAACGATAGAGTGGTGGCTTCCTTAACGAAGTCTCTAACCTTCAACACTCCTCGCCAAAAATGCGAAATACTCCCAGAAACCCTGCTCCTGGAATGCAAAGGTGAAAACCACTTGAAGTATTTGGCCAGAAGAATTTCTCTCCAAGATCCTCCTGTTCCTTGCTAGATTCTCCACCACCATTTTCCCAACATCAAGATATTGAACCGTCTAAGATCCAACACCCCCAATCCTTCTAGTTTCTTCGGCAAGCAGACTTGATCCCAGCTCAACAAGTTATAACCTCCCCCCAGTATTACCGACTCCTTGCCAGAAGAAGGACCTTCTGATCTTAACAATCCTATCGATCACCCACAAAGGGAGGTAGAAGAACGAAAGGTAATACGACGAAATCGACGAGAGGATAGAGTTTCCCAGGACCAATCTTCCTCCTGAGGATAGGAATCGCCCCTTCCAACCCTCCAGTCTTCTCTCTATCTTCTAAATCAATTGCTCCTAGTCTTCCCACCTCAAGGCTTTGTCACTGATAGGGAGACCCAAATATTTCATCGGAAGAAACGCTTCCTTACAATTCATCAGTTTCGCCAACGCCGGCCCTGCTTCTCCTTGTCTGATGTAGTACAGATTACTCTTGAGGAAGTTGCATTGATCTTCAACCCTGAGGTTAATTCTAGACCATAGAGGAGGACTTTCAGTGAGACTAGTTGGAAAGGGCAAGCCCCCGAGAACAAAAGGGAGTCGTCCGCATAGTGCAGATTGGACGTAGTCCAAGTGGAACCTCCAACTCCTTTCACAAGACCTTCTTGGTTCACTTTTAATAATTGCATCAAATACATCTACCACCAAGATAAAAAAAGATACGGGGATAAAGGGCAGCCTTGCTTCAAGTATTTGTAGACCTTGAACTCCTTCCCTTGTTCTCCATTGATATGGCAAGCAATCTTGGACGAAGTCAGAATTTCCTTGATCCAGCCCACCCATTTGCTTGAAAAGTCTTTAGCCCGCAGCAACTCCAACATAAAATCCCATCTAATTTGGTGGAAGGCCTTCTCGAAGTCTAACTTTAGCATCACCCCTTCTTCACTCGATTCCCTCAGATAGAAGATTGTTTCGTGAGCCGCAGCTACGCTATCGAGGATCATCCTACCCTTAATGAAGGCGATCTGAGAAGGAGATACCAGCGAAGCGATGTTCTGTGCCAGCCGGTTTGCAAGGATCTTCGATGCAATCTTGTAGAGGCAGTTCGCCAGAAAATTTGTCGATAATCTCTGATACACTCTGCACCAGGCTTTTTTGGCAAAAGAATTACCCAATAGTAGTTCAAGTAGTGAAGAAGTACCTTGCCTAAGAAGAAATCTCGCAGAAAGCGACAGAGATCTGCTTTAAGCATATCCCAAAATTTCTGGTAAAAGGACATCGGAAAATCGTCCGCCCCTGGCGCGCCCTCTCCTTTGGACTGGAAGACTGCTCTCTGAAACTCCTCATCTGTAAAGTCTGCATTGATGTCCGAGTCCTCCTACGTCAGACATTGAAAATCCAGACCACTCCAATATGTGGAAACCCCCGCCTTCTTGTCTACCTCCCGAAAAGAATCCTTGAAGTAGGAGGTAGCTGCCCCCAGAATATTTGATGTGGATGACAACATCTCCCCCTTATGGAGCAAGGAGGACAAGAAGTTCTTCCTCCGGCGAGCGTTCGCTACCTTATGGAAATAAGAAGTATTGGCGTCTCCTAGCTTGATCCATTGCTCCTTGGATCTCTGCCTCCACATCTGCTCCTCTATTCGCAATAGGATAACTAAGGCATCATTCAATCTAAACAAGTCTGAAGATTCTGCATCAGTTAGATTCGATATTTCTCCGCGGACTTCTAGGGCTTGAATCGTCGCCAAGATTGAAGCCTTCTGCTTCAGAACACTTCCGAAATGGTCCCTACTCTAACTGATGAGCTTTTTCTTGATGAAACGAAGCTTCCGAGTCATATTAAGTGCCGAGTTCTCATGCTGACCCGCTTCCTCCCACCAGCCTCTCAGGATATCCCCTAAATCCTCCTCTACAGTTAACATAAGTTCGAAGCGAAAAGGGGAACACACCGATGGGATGGAATCAATCGCTAACAGTATCAGAGCATGGTCCGAAACACATGAAGCCAACCCCATCTGATTGGAGCCTGGGTACCTAGAATCCCAGTATGGAGAGATGAGAAAACGATACAACCTATCTAAGATCGGATCTTCCCTCTTATTGCTCCAAGTGAAGGTACGACCTGAGAGTGGCAGGTCTATCAGCTCCTGATGGAGGATGAAGTCGGAGAAGGCCCTCATGGCTGAAAGATCACCCCCACTATGAAGTCTCTCCCCTGCCCCTCTCATGATGTTGAAATCCCCTGCGATGACCCAAGGCCCAGCGAAGTTCGCCCGAAGGGAAAACAGTTCTGCCCAAAAGTCATCCCCCCTGCTGTGATCAGTAGGTCCGTAGACTGAACAAATCATTCATTCCACTCCTTCTAGCCTGTTCATCAGGATGAGAGAGAGGAAGAAGACCCCTACGATCGTACTCTGAAGGAGGAAGAGGTCATCACTGTACCCTACTAGAATACCTCCTGACGCACCAGTAGCATCTTTCGCTTCCCATTTGGCAATCTTCTTAGTACTCAGTGAGAGAAAAAAATAACTAGTAGGATTCTCTCGCTTCGACTCTTAGATGCAGATGACGTCCACATCATGTATAGACACAAAGGTGCTAGCCGTCTCTTCTCCGATTTTCCTAAGCCCCTAACGTTCCAAGACAGAATCTTCATGAAGGAACCACAAGACTCTATAAGGCCGAAGCTAACTTCGCCCTCCTCTCTTCCATCGCCCAAATAGACTCCAGAAAGAACCAGACACTATTTAACTCTGGAGTAGTAATTGATGGACCCCAAGAAATACCAGTAGCAGGAGCCAGAAGAATTCGAGCCACGTACAGAGCGCAGCTCAATGCCACTTAACAAACCTCAGATCACCGCAGCTCCGTTTATGAGCTCGCCCAGCTCGCTCAAGAGCCCGCCCCTAGCTCGCTCAGGGAGCTCGCCCAGATCGCTCAGGAGCTCACCAAGCTCGCTCAAGAGCTCACCACGACTCGACATCCACAGCTTGCTCAGGAGCTCGCCAAGGCCTGACACCCACAGCTTGCTCAGGAGCTTGCCCAGGCACGACACCCACAACTCGCTCAGGAGCTCGCCAATGCCTGACACCCACAGCTCGCTCAGGAGCTCACTTAATCACGCCAATAGCCAAGGAGATCACCCCCTTTTGCCCACGGAGGTTGCTTACAGTAAGACGGCACCAAATCGACAGGCGTCGTAACCCCCATGAAGCTATGTGGACGATTGTAGCCCACGGAAGCCGGCACGGTCGGTCTGGGACCTCCTAGACTTGAACATTCCAGAGGATCCACCTAGCAGCGACAAGACAGGTACTTCCCCCCTCCCTCACCGTATGGCAGGCAAAACACCAAAAGCCATCAGAGGCCCAAGTGGGCCGGCACATGGGGCCCAGAAAGTGCGGGAAGGTACCGCCATGTGTTGAAGCCTGGTAGGCTACAGAAGTCTATAAAGGTGCACCCCCAGGGTCCAAAGTACAGGTTCGAAACCCTCAACCCTACCATTTTCCAACTACTACAGCTCTCTCCTGGTTGATATCGGTTCTGACTTGGGCATCGGAGGGTCTGCGCTCCTAATAGAGCCAGCCGTTCTTACGTTTTCTTTGTCTTGCAGGGAGACCACCCGTACCAGCAAAAAATATCCACCAAACATTTGGCACCGTCTATGGGATTTTTCGGCTGGTTCCTGTGAGAACGCCCATGATCACACGGCTGAAAGCCGTCTCACTCGAAGATATCCGGATGGCTCCGGCCACGCGGGGACAGAGACGGGTGAAAGCATGCGTCGGGTCTACGGGAAACGGGTCGCTCGCTGAAGCCTCCCAACCCCCTGTCTCGCTCTGCGACCAGTTCCTTTTGGAGACGTTGGCCACTCAGCGGGCCATGATGGACAAGATAGTGCGACTGCGCCAGCTTCCGACGACGAGCCGAATGACTAATCTCTCCCCCGGGCTCGACCCGCGGAGGGGGGGGTCAGCGATCCCGCCCCAGCATCCGGGAGTATCGACGGGGGTCGCTCCCCCTGTATGACCTCCCCCTACCCCAACCTCGCATCAACCCACAATAGCGCCCCCACTGTGGGCATCCCAGCAGGAGCCCCCTGTGGAGGACACAATGGCGTGCAGAACGAAAGGGACCGCTCTCGAGCGGCTGCAGCGACTCGTCACCCAATGCTCCAGCAACAAGTCAACCCCGCAAATGGCCCCTCCTCACCGACGAAGTCGAAGTGCGTATTCTGACGAGCCAGAGGTAAGGACTCGATGGAAAGACCGTAACCCGCACCATCGGCATGAGGAGGAACCCACGGTGGAAGTGTTACCCCGTACGGAGACTCGAGAGGTGACAGCCTCGCACAAACCTTTCCCTGCGCCGAGGCGGCTACCTAAGAAGTGACGGAGCCATCGCCAGGACATCGCCCCCGAGCACTGCCACAACGAGGGTACGGACCGGCTTCGAGGAAGCGTGCAGGATCGCTTGGGGCCTGCGCAGCTATCTTTGGGAAATCACCCCGAGTGCTGGCAGCTACCTAGCTTGCCCGTCGACCTCTTAGAAGAGCTCGCCGCCCGTAGAGGGAGCTCGCCCTTCACAAACGAGGTTCACTAGGGAGGTTTCCCTCAGCACTAGACCCCACCAAAGTTTGTGTTGTTCGACGGGTCGCAAAGACCCCGTGGACCACCTCTTGGCCTACCGAAAGTTGTTATTCTTTCGGGACCAGGATCATGTTCTGTGCCATGCCTTCCCAAGCACCTTGACAGGTTTGGCCCTGGACTGGTTTCATAAGTTACCTCTGGGCTCGATCCCGAGATTCACTGCTCTGTCCAGACTATTCCTGGAATAGTACCGGTACAATCGACAACCTCCAAAGCGAATCGAATCATTGTTCGGTCTCACCATGGGCACAAGGGAGACCCTCCGGTGCTTCTCGATACGATTCCAGAATGCCTATCTCAAACTTGAGGACTCAATCAGGCGAGACCGGACGGCCGTGAGTGCCTTTCGGAGCGTGCTCCCCGAAGGAGGTGAGCTTCATGATGCGATTGTCATTTCCGATCCTCGCACCATGATCGAGCTCTTCGCCTTGGTCCAGCAACACATTAAGCTTGAAGATGTGGTGTTGGATCACCGAGGAAAGATGGCTGAACATCAGTAGCCTCCTACCTTACGCGTAGGCGCCCTCCTGTAAACCATTTTGTACAATGAAGTATTTGGACTAAAGGAGTTCAAATCTGTGCTCGATAGTAATCCACAGAGAACAGCTCGTACGCGATCAGCTCACGCACAGCTTTCTCAAAGAACAGTCCGTCATCGTGCGGACTTAAAGCAAGACCGGGGTTCTCAGTGGTCGTCCCAAACGACCTTGAGATCGTCGGGGTAGTCCACTGTCTAGGGGACTTTAAACATGACCGAGGTCCTTCGTATTCACATGCCATGAAAGGAAGCACCCCGGGGTGATTTAAGGGGACCTGAATGGGCGATCACCCATTTAGGTGACCTGAAAATCTATTGGTACTCCTCGAAGCTTGACAACGTGGTGAGGTCGCAAAAGAGAAATACGAAAGCCACTAACGTCGAAGGCTAGAGGCATGGCCACTGTCCGCTGTCGCGTGGACGCGATAAGCTAGACCGGGGTTCTGAGGATCCTTAACCGGACAAGGGGTAGCTAGCTTTTGATTTTTTTCATCGCTCGTTGAACTTCCATCCTTTGGCCCTTATGCTCTGTTTTGGTTATTTCTATCGATTTGTATTTTTATCGACTATAGGGCCTCACTATTTTGCACATATCGAATTTTTATGCATATCGATCTTTTTGCGATGTCGTTTAATTTTTATCGACTTAGCTACCTCGTTCGGGGTATGGTCATCGGATCGTTGGAAAAGCCACACACGCGGCCTGATGCCACACAGCTTAGCATGTTGAGCGACCTGGTGACATCACGAGCAGACACGGCGGAGACACCTTCCGTGGCCTGATGCTACGCAGCTTAGCTCATTGAGCGACCTGGTGACATCACGGGCAGACGAGGCGAAGACACCTTACGTGGCCTGATGCCACGCAGCTTAGCTCGTTGAGCGACCTGGTAACATCACGGGCAGACGCGGCGGAGACACCTTCCGCGGCCTAATGCCACACAGCTTAGCTAGTTGAGCGACCTGGTGCATCACGGGCATACGCGGCAGAAATACTTTACATGGCCTCATGTCACGCAGCTTAGCTCGTTGAGCGATCTGGTGACATCACGGGCAGACGCGACGGAAACCACATACGCGGCCTGACGGCACGCAGCTAAGCTCGTTGAGCGACTTGGTGACATCATGGGCAGACGCAATGGAGACACATTACGCTGCTTGATGTCGCGCAGCTTAGCTCGTTGAACAACCTGGTGACATCACGGGCAGACACGACGAAAACCACACACGTGGCCTGATGCCACGCAGCTTAGCTCGTTGAGCGACCTGGTGACATCATGGGCAGACGCAGCGGAGACACCTTACGCGACCTGATGCCATGCAGCTTAGCTCGTTGAGTGACCGGGTGACATCATAGGTAGACGCGACGCAGCTTAGCTCTTTGAGCGACCTGGTGATATCGTAGGCAGGCGCGATGAAGGCATCTTATGCGGCCTGCTGTAATACCCTGTAGCCAACTTCGCAGAGCGGAATACCATTCAGCAGGAGCAGGTCAGCAGACAGAAGGATCACCATACCCTCTGCGCAAGGTCGCTTGTGGCTGGTGCCAACAGCCCGCCCGGAGCTGACCCCAATCGCATGCGACTAGCTCGCACGCGGAGGAGGTCGCCCGTGGCTGGTGCTCACGGCCTGCCCGGTGCTTGTGGTAACAGATAGTTGCATCCCTTGGATAGCACAGCATCATCCTCGAGGTCTCACCCATGAGGTACTGCGAGTCAAAGCCCTCGGCACAAGGTCGCCTGTGGCTGGTGCCAACAGCTCGCCCGATGTAGACCCTGACCGTATACGATAAGCTCGTACGGTAAGGAGATTGCTCGCGGCTGATGCTCCCGGCCCGCCCGGCGCTTGTGGCATAGCAGCATTGTCCTCGATGTCTCACTCATAATACACGTCGAGCCGGAGCCCCCGTCGCAAGGTCGCCTGCGGCAAGTGCCCACAGCTCGCCCGATGTGGGCCCTGACTGCATGCGACAAGCTCGTACAGGAAGGAGATCGCTCGCGGCTGATACTCCCGGCCCGCCCAGCGCTTGTGACATAGCAGCATTGTCCTCGATGTCTCACTCATGAGACATATCGAGCCGGAGCCCCCGCCGCAAGGTCGCCTGCGGCAGGTGCCCACAGCTCGCCCGATGTAGACCCTGACCGCATGTGACGAGCTCGTAGAGGAAGGAGATCGCTCACCGCTGATGCTCCCGGCCCGCCCGACGCTTGTAGTGGCAGGTAGCTGCGTTTCTTGGACATAGCAGCATCGTCCTCGGTCTCACTCGTGAGACGCTACGAATCAAAGCCCCTTGCATAAGGTCGCTCCCAGCCTACTCGGTGCTCGCCACAGTGGATGCCTTCGTTCCTTTATTAAAATTGCACCCCCCCCCCCCACTGCGAGGCCGCATCCATAAAGAGCCACTAATTTTACTATAGTGGGAATTAGATCGCCATGCATGTGACTCCAGTGTGTAACCACGAGTGAGAAGGTAGCGGGTGAAATCGGCCATAACCCTCGATACAGAGCCGTGGGTCACCATGAGTCCACGAAAGCCAGCGGGACGGAAATGCGACCTGAGGCGGGATCACTCTGAAGAGCTCCTAAGCGAGCGGCACACTTCCTTAGCCACTCCCTCAGGAGGGGGTAATGATGGACCCCAAGAAATACCAGTAGCAGGAGCCGGAAGAATTCGAGCCACGTACAGAGCGCCGCTCAATGCCACTTAACAAACCTCATATCACTGCAGCTCTGTTTATGAGCTTACCTAGCTCGCTCAAGCCCGCCCCTAGCTCGCTCAGGGAGCTCGCCCAGCTCGCTTAGTAGCTCACCACGACTCGACATCAACAGCTTGCTCAGGAGCTCGCCAAGGCCCGACACCCACAGCTTGCTCAGGAGCTCGCCCAGGCACGACACCCATAGCTTGCTTAGGAGCTCGCCAATGCCCGACACCCACAGCTCGCTCAGGAGCTCACTTGATCACGCCAACAGCCAAAGAGATCGCCCCCTTTTGCCCACGGAGGTTGCTTACAGTAAGACGACGCCAAATCGATAGGCGTCATAACCCCCATGAAGCTACGTGGACGATTGTAGCCCACGGAAGCCGGCACGGTTGGTCTGGGACCTCCCAGACTTGAACATTCTAGAGGATCCACTTGGCAGCGACAAGACCAGGACTTCCCCCCTCCCTTACCGCATGGCAGGCTAAACGCAAAAAGCCATCAGAGGCCCATGTGGGCCGGCACATGGGGCCCAGAAAGTGCGGGAAAGTGCCGCCACGTGTTGAAGCCTGGTAGGCTACAGTGATACCGTTTCTGACTTGGGTGTCGGAGGGTCTGCGCTCCTAAAGGAGCCAGCCGTTCTTACGTTTTCTTTGTTTTGCAAGGAGACCGCCCGTACCAGCGAAAAATATCCCCCAAACAGTAATAAACCCATATTTTTTAGCTATGTCCCATATAACATCGTCCTCCAAAAGGGAAAGAGGAAAGGAAACCAAAGGGTCAGACTGGTCGAGCTCCAAAAGGCACAACTTCTACCGAACCAGTGCTTGAGCCAGCATCGGATCATTCGTCGAGCGCTGCAAAATCTGTCTGAAACTCCTCCTGGTGATATTAAGCTGGTGCCCACTGCCCCCATCAGCCTCCCCTGCTCATCTCCTTGCAATGCGATATCGACTAAGGTGCCCCTGATGACATCAAAGTTAGAAGTTATAGCTCCCCGGAAAAGAGAACTGTCTTCCACGATAGGTACTGTGTCTGCCACAGGCTCCTCCTTAGCTACATGGGGGTTCCCCTATCCTACAGTATCGGTAGGGTCAAGGCACCCACAAGAGGTGCCCTCGTTGATGTCGGAAATAATTCCATAGTAGAGGCCCACAACGGAAGCAAAGAGTAGATCCGAAGACCGTGAGCAGTGTGCTTTACATATCAAAATTTTAATCGAAACGATCTACACGTGTGTGTATGAATCTAGCATGGCAACTACCCTAACCCCTAACATCGATCTAATGCGAGAGAACAATCTAGCATGCATGCATGTTCTATCTATGCTAGATCTACAAGTTAGAGATCATACCTGCGTGCGGATTCTTTCACCGCGATAAATTTCTTCTTTGTCGATAGAGACGGGCTCGGATCTACTTGACATACCTTCGGTGCAACAGCCATAATTTTCTGCTTCAAACTCCGATTGGACTGAATTTTGGACTGCGGGTAGAGAACTTCGAGACGCAACTTTTGCAAGTTGTTCGTCTTTTGGAGTTCTGTAGCTCCCGCAATTGCAGAAATATCGCTGATTTTCTGTGCATATTCTGCACAGCAAAAGCTTGCAGGAGACGCCTTGTAGTTCACCCGATCACGCACGATGCACGGTATCTTGTCGATGGATCTCTGAGTGCCTCCATACGACGAGCCATCTCCTTCTACGAAACACCACTCGAGGAAGACGAGTCACCATCTAATAGTGCAAGCGAGGGAGAGAGACGAGAGAGGAGAGGAGAAAAGAAGAGAGAGGGTGTTTAGGGTTTCCCCATGACATAGCCGGCCCTAAGGCTTTGCATCATGCATGGCCGGCCCCCCTCGCCCCCATTGGTCTTATATAGGGCTGCCCTATCCTTTGGATAAAGCCCTAACGGATAAGGCTTGACCAATTCAAACCTCTTTTTTTATCTCTCCTTTTATCTCTATTTCTTTCTTGTTTTTGAAAATGATCAAAACCAGTTCATTTTCTGTGCCTCATGATCGGTCCCTTCATTGGAGGCAACAACCTCCTAAAACCAAGGGGGCGGCCTTGACCAGTCTCCCAACACTTAGGGCCGGCCCCCCTAGTGAATAGTGGCGTATAGTTTGACCAAAACGCACTTATGTCACTAGTTGGTCGTTCCTTGTGTACAACACTTTGCAAGGCACATATAAGTGAAGTGCACTAGTGATTTCACTATTCTCTGAGGTTTCCGTAGGGTGCCCCTAGTAAAGTCAACTAGTCAACTCGCAACATGTCCTGGTGCATCGCACCCATGTGGTAGAGTCCATTAATTATTGCAAGGAATTGCTACATGTGTCTCTGCACTAACCTAGGGTTTCCCCTTAGTGCACACACACAGTTATGCATCTACCGTGCACTAGTGCGAAGCACTCACAGAGCGTAGGCTTGGACTTCTCGCTTCCTCTAACTGCGTCCTGTGTTTCGAGGAGATAGTACAAGAACCGTACATAATGTGGATAAGGTGGAACCTTCAAGGACCAGGGTTCATGGTTTCCAACTTAGACACGATCAACACACTACCCGAGTATACCATCGATCCTCTGAGTCCGAGTTAACCTGCGTGGCCACCCAGAGTGCGACGCAGGCAGCACTCCAATTCCCCCGGACTTACTATGTTCTCTCGCATACCCCTGCTCTCCGCTTAGTATGGTAAACCCGCTGTCCCTCCACTTGGTGCCATGAAGCAACTCGAGCGGTGGAGAATACCATCAGACTCGAGTGCTCATATGACTCAGTTCCCGGACCCGACCCGTTTCTTAAACGGGTCTATCGTGTCGACCCGTTTACGACCCGAACCCGTTTAGCCCTGACCCAGACCCGCTAACTTCGTGTCGGGTCGGGTTCGAAATTGCCAGCCCTACCTCATTCTCTAAGAGGGATTTCTCAAAAAAAAAAAAACATTTTGGCCGATCAATCTGGAAGTAGCCAATTCTGTCGTTTTTAATTATAATGCTCGTCCGCTCCGATTTGTTAAACTCATCATCCGTGACCACCAGGGAAGTCTCATTTGTTTGTTGCTCCGATTTAAGAAGAAGCAATGGCGATGCTCGAAGGTATTAAATTGAATCTTGATGTTAACAATGAGATTCTTGGGGGCAATAACCTCATGATTATCACTCCTGTTGGAGTGGTTGACACCCCCTCCCTGGAAAGTCCACAACCTCATCATGGAGTCCACCGCCCATTTGTATCTCCCGCCTAGATGAGGCTGATTAAATGGTTTGAAACTTTTGAGATGCTCCCTTGAAGTTTTGAAACTTTTAGAAAAAGTCTACATATGGCCCCTCCTAGTTTTTAATTTTGCACTTTCTGAGTCGGCAATGGGTTTGAGCCTTGACTTTTAATGATTTTGGCCACCCTACCCATGCTTCCCTTAAGTTTTGGCCACCCTACCCATGCTTCCCTTAAGTTATCATGGGCCCATTGGCGCTGGATATCCCGTGGGAAATGGTCCCAGTGCCCTCAAGGACGGAACTATGTATGGGCCAAGGGGGCCCATGCCCCCCCCCCCCCCCCAAATAAAATTATTATGCTTTGGCCCGTCTAATATAAAATCCTGGTTCCGTCCCTGAGTGCCCTAGTTGATACGAGGGGAAAGTCTGGAATAAAGTCGGCCTTGGACTTGCAAAAGAAAAAATCAAGGGTAAATAAATTCAGAGCCCAAAGTTTGACCTCAATGTAATAAAAAGTCTCTCTTTAATAAATCTTTAAAGCTCATCCCAAATTCAAAAAAATATTAATGCTATGTCCAATATTATAATCATCCATGTATTCTTCATCCCGAAAATACCCTTATGATGTGAAGTCTGACAACTACTGTACTATCTCAATGTTTTACTACAGGACAAAATATTTTCGGAGTTACTATAGTTGCTATAGTAACTAAATTTTTTTTGTCCTGTAGTGAAGCTATTTTCCGTGACATCGGAGTTACTGTGCTATGCTACAGATATTGCTTCATCTGTATGTTACCTAAATCATATTTTAAATATGTATTTTAGATTACTAAAAGCGTATTGAACATTACCTAAAGCTTATTTTAAATTGTCCTGTAGTGAAACTTTTTCAAGTGTCTTCAGAATTTTTGTAACTGCTACAGATATTTCTTCCTCTGTATGTTACCTAAAGCACAGTTTAAATTATTAAATATATATTTTAGATTACTAAAAGCGGAAAGAATGTTATCTAAAGTGTATTTTATATACCCATAACGTGTATTTTATATAACCATAGCGTCTACAGTACCTTCGAAAAAATTTATTTTGTAGTGAAACCTAGCCTTTTCACGTGGCTTCGGATCGAGCAACTGTAACTTGTACAGTTATTGCATCATCTTTAAGTTACCCAAAATATATTTTAAATGACTAAATACGTATTATAGATTACTAAAAGCATATTAAATATTATCTAAAGCGTATTTTAATTTATCATTGTGTTTACACTAATTTCGACAAAAAATTATCATGTAGTAAAACTCTTTCACATGGCTACGGGGTTACTATAGCTGCTACAGTTATTGCTTACTCTGTTTATTTTCTAAAACGTATTTTAATGACTAAATAATTATTTTAGATTACTAAAAGTATATTGAATATTATCTAAAATGTATTTTAATTTATTCATAGTGTCAATACTAATTTTTACAAAAAATTATCCTTTAGTGAAACACAAGAAAGAGCATTACAATAGGACAAAAAATTATTCGGAGTTACTGCTACAGTAGCTTCTTAAATATTTTTCATGTTTATGTTTCACATCACATTAAATACTCTCAGCTTTTATCGTTGGCCTTAATGTCATTTCATATTTACATCGTTCACGAGGACGTCGACCATGGATCTATCTTTAAAAATTTTCATGAATTTGAGGCGGGCTTTAAAAATCTCTTAACGATGAAATTTTTATTGCATCGGGATCAGACTTTGGATGCTGAATTAATTTAGCGAAAATGAGTGTTAAGTTCCATACAACAAATCTGATCCGGTTAATGAACATGACAATCATAAGATTTCTTTAACATGAGGTCCCAAATTTAATTTTTAAATCCGAAATTGCCCCATGCCCCCCTTCCCCCCTTTTCCTCTTCTCTCTCGAGCTGCCGGTGACAACACTAGTGACAAGCAGCGGTGAGCAACGACAGTAGAACGCGGCGAGTAGCAAGCGACGGAGACAGCATCGACGGTGGTGAGCAGCAGAGACGAGATGAGGCGGTGGCAACGATTGAGTTTGGTTTGGTTCGAATTAGGTTTAGGGTTAGATCTAGGTTTCTTAGGTTTTATGTTTAGTTTAGTGATGAGTAGCATACAAATGAAAATTTTAGTACATGGAGGTGTATTTTTTTCCTCTGACCTCAGGTTTAAATGAAACTAGTGTTTTGAACTGTTCACCAAGTCCCCCCATTAATTTATCCCAAAATCGATGTTGGTGAGGAAACTTTTATTGAAGTTTATTTTGAGACCTGACAACACATTAATGTACAAGAGTTTATTTTGAGACCTGACACCGAATCGCACACGTAAAGAATGGTCAACCTCATGCAAACAGGTTGAATCCTCCCTTGACAAAAAAAGACAAAACCAAAGATGGCTAGCTTGCACTTCAATGTGGGGAGGGGACGCTGCCCACAGCCCCACCCCCCAATCGAACAGCAAGTGGCCCCAGATCGGCCTGCATGGCTGCATGTGAAGATGGCAAGATCGATGCGTGTGTGTGTAAATGCAAACGAGCCCACAGATCGATCGCCTCAAATTGCCTTTCAGTCGCCCACAGATCGCCTCCCTTTGTTTGCCTTTAAGTTCTCATGTTTTTGTTCGGGAATTTTTTCTTTTTTTTTTTATTTCAAAGGGAAAGATACCGGACCTCAGGGAGGCATCATAGTCCGAAACAAGATTACACACCGCACACTGATGGGAAGAGAGGCAACTCGTCTAGAAATTACCAAAAACGCCAACAGATGAAGGAAAAGTCGTACACCGACTTGCTCAAAAAGTTAATACGTAAAATGAGCCCAATTGGCTCTTCAGAACGACTCATGAGACAGCAGTACAAATGATACGTAGTAGGGATGCAGCTTTGAGCAGTGACCATTCAGCCGACAGCCTACGACGGAGATCAACCGAATCTCATTATATATATATATATATATATATATATATATATGGACATGCTATAATGCGGCATGCGGTAAGTTCGGCACCGCATAGTAGCCGTCTGATGCACCGATGTCTGCATCGCATGCACGCAATGTGTGCATCAGACGGCTGCGGTGAAGTACCGCACGTACCGCATGCCGCATTATAGCATGTCCCATATATATATATATATATATATATATATATATATGTGGAAAAGGATATTCACAAAATTCCAATTACGATCAACGTTGAAGAAGAATTTTGATCGTAATTGGAATTTAGTGAATACCCTTTTCTTTTGGCACGTACACTAGCTGTTTAGGGATAGATATGAAAAACAAAGGAGACGTGCAATACTTACGGGTCACCACGTGTCCTGGTAGCATCCGAATGTTGACTATAACGTAGATATTTGATCCATTACATACCCATCTGCGATGCTGGAAGCCAAAAAGGAGACGTGCAATGCTTTCAAGAATTCTTAATAACGGTCGCGCATGAATTCTGCTCAGTGCTATTGAGAGAGAGAGAGAGAGAGAGATGGCTTTGGGTGTGAAACCCAACCTCCGACCCAAGGCTGGTGGCAACGAGGAAGAGAAGATCCCGTGGTCGGAGGCGGAGGTGAAGAAGCCTGGGAGGAGGGTGCAGTTGGGGAGGAAGTGGAGCGTGCTGGACGTGCAGAAGGCGGTGACGGTCCTGTCGATGCACGCTCTCTGCCTGTTCGCGCCCTTCACCTTCCGATGGGGGGCGCTGTGGACGGCCGTGGCGCTGTACCTTATCACGGGGATGCTCGGAATCACCCTCTCCTACCACCGGAACCTCACCCACCGGAGCTTCACGCTCCCAAAGTGGCTCGAATACTCCTTCGCCTACTGCGGCGTCCTCGCCCTCCAGGTTCGTCATTCATCATCATTTCTCCATCCTCTCTAATCCTCTCCTAATTCCGATTATCACTGGTTGCTAAACGGTAATTTCTCTTTCGATCCGTCCTGCAGGCTGACCCGATGGACTGGGTGAGCGCGCACCGCTACCACCACCAATACACCGACTCCGACCGGGATCCCCATAGCCCCACCCAGGGCTTCTGGCTCAGCCACTTGGGCTGGGTCTTCGACAAAGCCTCCTTAGTCAAAAAGGTCAGTCTAAGATGGAGGGATATTTGCATATATATATATATCCTTCTAGTGCGTAGAAAGTTATCGAAAGATCCTCAACTTCTCTGCCCACCTTCACATCTTTCCATTTTTTTGAAAGAAACCCCTTGTAGATATTTTCTTGACCACTCTTGGACTACTCGTGGGGCGTCATCATTCGTTACAGTCAATGGTCAATATATTAGAAGCACGGGTTCTTTTGTAAAATATAGGGGGTTTACTGTAACATCAAGATTTGTTAGGGTCCCTTGCTTGATGCTTTGCTTTGCTGGTGGGTGCAGTGTGGGCGGGCCAGCAACGTTGCGGACCTAGCGAAGCAGCCATTCTACCGTTTCATCCGACGGACGTACGTGGTCCACCCGATCGCCCTCGCGCTCCTCCTCTACAAGGCCGGAGGGTTCCCCTTCCTCGTCTGGGGCGTGGTAAGAGAACCGGAGGACTGCTTTCCGGTTGCTCTTCACTAATAACTTTATATATGTTTCATCAGTTAATTAGCATCTGTTCCACTACTCAATGCAGGGGGTGAGAACCGTCTTTCTGTACCACGTGACGTGGTTGGTGAACTCGGCCTGCCACATCTGGGGCCGCCGGCCTTGGAACACCGGCGATCTATCGACCAACAACTGGTAAGGATGGATACCTCTGGGTTCTGGGATTCCCAGGTTGTGTACACCATCTGTTTAGGTGGGGGTTTTTGCTAGGGGTGGGACTTGGGCGGGTTGGAGGGTCTGCCCATGCCCAACCCGACTTGCACAAACTTTTGCCCGTTTTGTCCGTGGCAGCTCAACCCGTGCTTGCCCATTCTAGTTCCTCTGATTCCTCGGGTTGCCCAATTTGCAAAATAATAAACGAGTTGGGATGGTTGCCCAATTAGAAATACTTGTGCACATAAATAGATGGAATAAAATTCCAACATATTTTTGAATTGAATAAAAAAAATCTTTGATCTGCATAACAAAAACATAAAGTCCAACCCATATCCTCACATATTTCAAACGAATTCTTATCATTCAACATCAAATAGCCAGTCTTTGATTTCCATAAAAAAAAACTATCAAAGCATTCAACCTTAGTGTGTCACTTCCTTGGGTTGGGAAGATCGGTGCCCAAATCCGTCCAAATTGAAATCGGGTTGATATTTTTTTGTCCAAATCCATCCAAGTTTTTAACCAGCTTTGTCCATGTTTGTCCATTGTTCGGGTTGGGCTGGTCGGGTTCGGGTCAGACCAGCCCAAGTCCCACCCCTAGTTTTTGCACTGGCTGGCAATGGGCCGGGTTTGGGCCTAGCAAATGCGTACTTTTCAATAGGCCCGGCCAGAAGCCCGATCCGAAATAATGTAACATAAGGCGAGAAATCAGGCCCACCCATCACATGTGCAAAGAATCACATTAGATTAAAATTTTAAAACACAGGATCCAAGCGTACGTGGTGCTTCCATGTGCGTTTTTGGAGATGATTGGATTTGAACCGGGTAGGTACAACACGTACAGGTGGGTGGCCTTGCTGGCATTTGGGGAGGGGTGGCACAACAACCACCATGCTTTCCAGTACTCGGCGCAGCACGGCCTGGAGTGGTGGGAGGTGGATATGACGTGGAACGTGGTGAGGCTGCTGGAGGCGCTGGGGCTTGCCACAGACGTAAAGCTGCCGTCGAAGCTTCATATGCAGAGGATGTCTGTCGCAACGACAGAGGTTAGCAGCATTAATGGCAGCAGTCGTGGTGGTGGTGGTCGTGGTCCACCTACATCCATCTAATGTTGTCTGCAGATTCAACTCATTGCTCTCCCCTTCAGGCTTTCTTTATGCCGCTTGGTTAGCCCGAGCGGGTTTATGTAATAATCAGGCTTGCTTGCGATTGGTTGTAATAATAGGTATCTTTTTGTTAATACTCTGCATTGAAGTAGCACGTGTCGGGAGAACATTTCACTGGCTCTGGTGCTCGTCCTGCAACACAAAGGAATCACGTGAACGGTTGGCTCCGTGAGGAGCACAGACCCTCCGACACTCAAGTCAGTGAGGGTTCGAAAAAGGCATAGCTTTAGTAGTCGGAAATGTCTGAGTTTTTGAGTTTCGAACCTGTACTTTGGAGCCTGCGGTCGTACCTTTTATAGACCTTTTGCAGGCCGCCAGAGTTCGACAGGTGGACGCTCTTTCCCATGCCTTCTACACCTACCGTGCATGTTAGCCCACATGGGCTCTTAATGAGTGTGGGGGATGATCTTCGTGCCGACCCGAAGACTCCACCCAACCAGTCAATCGAGACCGAGAAGTGCTAATGCCAAAAAACAGAATCACTCATACCCGAAACCGAGAAGTGCTCCAAAATCTCATACAATTCCAGCAACATCGGCTGAAAGAGTTGCGGGATCACCCTTCGGATGGACATCCGTCAAGACGTAAACCCGCCCCTAATGTCACACCGGGATTGGACTGAAGTATCATAAGCCCATGCCAAGTCAAACATGTTTAAGAATAGAACGTTGAGTGACAGTTCCCCGATCCAACGATCCAGCCAAAATCTAATATCCTCACCATCTCCTAAGAAATAGTGACACCCACAACGATACATGTTCAAGATCTTCGATATCCTATGCTAAAACAGAGAAACACGCACAGAAATCTTCCATTGGGATTGCAGCGGGGAGGTGCGACAAAAGTCTCCAAGAGCACAATATATAGCACTCCAAGAGTCATGATCTCTACAGTCAGACTGAAGTCGTCACCACCACTTCCCTAGCATTGCCCTATTTAAAGCATTATTTTTTAATTTTAAGAAAAACATATTCTTAAAAAGGACTTGGCTCATGAAAGAGGGATATGGTGGGGGAGAGAGAGTCCAATAAATCTTGATCTTGTGTGCATACTTCTTTATCAAAATTTTTTGAATTGTTTAAATTTAATTAAATTTTTTTTTCTCTTCTTGCTTTAATCTCTACTATTAAAGAGAAAGATGCTTATGAAAAAGATTATGTTGATACCCCTGATAAAAAAAGTTTGGAGGGTGGGTGGAGGTGGGGGGTGCAAATTTTCCATGGACCCATGGATCCCTCGATCTCCCCACCCCATTAATGAACACACCCCAAGGTTTTCTATTTCACTCCTTCAACACCATGTTTAATGGTAGGTAAAAACAATAGCATAGTGGCATCAAAATTTTCATATTTGGAGGGGCAGATAAAGACACGTGTCAATCACACCTGATTCACTAGCGGGACCCACTTGTAAATCACATCAATCATCTGATGTAGATTCCATAACTCTTTATCCCCTCTTAGTAGAAGGCACAATGCCATGAGGTTGGCCTCCCAATGCTGGGATTCTTGTAATTTTGTTGTGTTTTTTTTTAATGAAAAGGATGGATCCTTGTATTTGCTATATCACAAGCATTTTTTGTAACACCCCGATATTTTAAAGATTTGACCAACCTGCATAATAATGGAGCATTAAAAAAAAAAACTCGGTACACATTTTCAACTCAAGATTGAGAGGGAGAAAATGGAGCCATTTTATCCATAGAAATTAAATGTTCATTACATTGTTTTTTCAACAAGATAAAAATACATATAAAAATCTTTATTGTAAATTCCTCCATGTTGTCCTTTGTTTTCAAATAGGGCTCATAGACTAGGTCTTTGACTTCTTTCAGATATCTATCTCGATCTACTCCAATCTGAGCTCTTGCATGCATGGGTAGTGTCTATGACACCCAACAACTGTAGGGGGTGAGCCTCAACCGACATCATAGGTCTAGTAGGTTTCATGATACAAAGAATAATCTCACAATATCCATTGCTATAAGACCTTCATGTGACTATGAGAGGGGGCAATACGATTATTGGGACAGCGCCTAGCGCGATTCGACTATCAGGCCAGATTTACTAAACCCTTTATTTTTATTCACCTTAATATATATATATATATATATATATATATATATATATATATATATATATATATATATATATATATATATATATATATATATATATATATATCATCTTGAAATAAAAAATAGCAAGATCTAATAAAAAATACATAATCATATATTATCCGTCATTCTATTTTTTTTTTAAAAGCTTGCACATGGATTAGTGGCCCCAGCACTCAACATGTGCTGATAGGCTATGGCCGACGTAAGTACTATACCGAGGCTGTATCGAAATCACCACCATCCCACTTATCTTTGCCAACACATGCATGCCACCGTACAATGTGTGCGCATGAGGCAGTCAGCAAGTATTGTTTTTACCAAGATTGAAAAAATCACAATCTTTTTTTTTTTTTTTGAGCATCCCTCTCGGTGAATGAGGGGGGGTTCGGCCTAGACCCCTACCGGTTTATTAAAAGAAGGGGCAAAAAGAACAGAGAATGCCTAAGAGGCATCGACACCCGGGGTGTACCCCCCACCAACACGGGCTAACAAAAAAGCCCTGCACAACAAGCACGAAAAAAAGAAGACAACAAGCCGAAAGTCCTAAGGCTCAGAAGCCCTCGATCTTTCCATTTCACGGAATAGAGCTAGGAGCGATCCCGAGTTTCTCTCCGTGATGGAGAGGCCAGCAGCCGAAGCTACCTCGAGGATGGTTCTGTCCTCCAGCAGGTTGATGGGTAGACTCAGATCCGCTCCATCAAGATTAGACAGCTGATCCTTAAGATCTTGCATGAGTGGGATCTTAGGTCGTGGTGGTCGGCGGTGTAAGTTAGATTCAAGGGCTCGAGATTTGGCTCGGAGCGAAGCCCTGGCTTCAATCGTGTCAGATCCTCGGTTAGCTAGTCGAGGACTGCGGCGAGTTAGCCCCCCCTCCACTAAGCCTCCAGCTTGAGTACCCCCATCATCTGAGGGTGAGGCCCCCCCAACAGAGGCTCCACACTCACTAGAAAGCGCTATAATAGTTGGTCTCTCCTCCTTTCTAGCTGTGCTTACTGCCCTCATACCAAGTACTTCTGCCCGCAAATCAGGAGCCACGTCTCGTGTAACATCAGCACAAGCCGCACCTGTTGCAATAGAACCAGCAGCACATTCTGCTTGTATAGCAGTTTCCATTTGCCGCTCAACAGCAGCCTGAACAACATCAGCCTCTGACAGCGCAGCAACAGATCTTGTAACAGCTCCTCTATGGCATATCTCAGCCTGTGTAACATGAGCAGTCGCTACCTGAACTACCAAAGAAGCAACAGTTTCCTCACCAACTTCTTCAGCAGCTTCAGCAACAGCACCTTCACACTCCTCCACAGGTGTAACATCATCAAACACAGCATCTACAGCATTAAACTCTCGTGTAACACCAACAGGTTCAGCTACTACAGCATCACTGGATCCAGAAATAGTAGCATCACATGCAACTCCCGCCGTATCACTTACAGCCGCGACCCTAGACTCATCCCCCAACACATCAAAACGAGACCCTGTCCGCACAACCACAGGAATTGGAGACTCCTTTACCCTGGATGAGTGAGCCCTGTCGATAGTGTGCCACCCACCATCCACAACGCCCTTACCTTTGGATGAGGAGGGATCAATCCTCCTACCAAAATTCCTTTCCTGCACAATTTTTGGTTGCCAAATTTGGCTAACCCTAGCATTGACTAACTTTGGATGCTTCGTGCAATCTTCCCCACTATGGTCGAAAGTCTTGCAAGGTTTACAGCGGGTTGGGATCCAGTCGAACGTGACCGGTTGCCAAGAAAGAAACTCACCCTTCTCATTACGAGCTTGAACCCGGCATGGAAGCGGGTCTTCAACATTGATCTCCACGCAGATCCTCGCAAATTGAGCCCGAGTGCCTCCAGCTGTAGCTTGGTCCATATAGATGGGGGTCCCAAAAGTACTCCCCAACCGACTAAGCATGGGCTCAGTCCATAGGTCCCCCTCAAGGTTGGGAAAGTTAGCCCAAATTGGGATTTTTGGGACAACCTCCCTATCCCTGCACATACCTCTTTCCCATTTTCTCACAATTAGAGGTCGACCTTGAAAATGACACACTCTTCCTTCAAGAATTCGGTTGAAATCGGCCTCTAGCTCGAATTTAAACCAAAAAACTCCATTATCTCTAGATAAGATGTCTAAACCTCCTGTTGGTTGCCAGGTGCGCATTATAAAGTTTTTGAGATGTTGGTAGTATGGCCGCCTCCCTAGCACAAAGCCAACCAACGTATGCTCCCATCGTTTCGCATTGGCTTCTAGTTCGATAGTTGGGCAAATAGCCACCTTCTGCCCTTCAAAGACTCCGGGTTCAATGAAACGCAACCGAAGTTTCTCCGGGGGAAACAAAGGCGAAGAGGCCACTGGATTACCCTCCCAAACTCCCAATCTACGACTCCCTGCTCCAGCCCTACCTGTTGGATTAACCTTAACTGCAGAACCTGAAACCTGGACTGGTTCAGGCATTTTAGCATACACCTGGCATCCTGCAGATTTGCAAGCAGTGTTGCTGGACGGAACAGGATCTTGGCCATGGTCAGAGCGCTTCCTATCGTCAGAATGGAGACTGACACTGGTGGAAGACAAATTCTCGAAATTCCCATCTGATTGAGTCATCTTCTCGAACAAAAGGTGTGCATTAACCCCAGAACCCGAATCACAGCAAACTTCCTTATCACCACCCTTCATCACAGCAGGACCCTTCTTCTTTGGGCTGTATTGGGAGAAGTGGAGAGGTGGGAACTCCTCCTCTTCCAGAGCCGCTATCTCTGCTGAATCTCTCGCTAAAGAAGATTCTGAAGCCAATCGGGATGTACCTGAACTCCTAACAGACGTTGGCTCAGCAACAAAACAACCCCCGCTGGCAGCAAAAGCTGCAGCAATGAATCCATCAAGACCAGGTGCAGCCGGCGGGGAGAAGAGGTCTCGGATCTCCCGATCTTCAAGATCCGGCCCTGGTATCTTACTCCCCACCATTGGAGATGAGGAGGAGCAGCCATGGCTACCCGCCGCCAACCCCGAAGCCGCCCGGACCGAGAGGGTAGGAGACGCAAGTGGAAGCCCACTACACCCGTCCCTCTCACCGAATCCAGGAAGTAGCTCTGGAGGCTCTGGAGGGGGCTCTGGAGGCTCTGGAGGGGTCTTCGGAACCATGGCCTCTCAAAAGGCTACAAAATAAAAAAATCACAATCTTATTTCAAGATTTGTGAATAGACTGATTCATAAATATGAAAAGGGAACATGCCATAGATGGATTCTCAAAGTTGACTATAAGAAGAGGGTCTAGGATTATAATAGGTTAAAATCAAAACTGAATCACAACCGTCCGTTACGTCCAACCCAGAAAGGACATACACTCAGCTTCAAATGAACGGCCGTGGCTTTAACCTATCCGATCCTTTAAGGTAATGACCTCAGAGAATCAATGCCATAGAAGATATTTGATTACACGGTCGTATATATTCGATGGTGATCGACAACGGTGGATACATGGCAAGCTGAAAAGTAGGAGTTCGGATCTCCCCCGGTCGTTCTTCCTCGGCAGCGGACTGTGCGTATTACAATCGCTAGATAGTAGACGACCCGAATTGAGTGTACTCCAGCTGACTGCGTGCGGTTGTGATGTGCACACGACCGACGGACCGGGGCCCAGTGACTGGAGGAGACCTGAACTTGAAAAGAATGTGCTGATAAAGTATTTGAGAAGGGGGGACGTTTCGAGGAATTTGTAGCACCCCCACTTAAGTCACCAGTGGCATCCCCGCAAGACTCAAATCACCAATTATACTCAAGCTACCGCTGCTGACTTGTCGGGCCAGTCCAATGGGAGCCAAGGTAACGTGTGCCATGGTTGAAGAAATCGTCCTCACATGACTTCTGCTCAGTATAATCGAATATATATAGATACAGGAGAGAGAGAGAGAGAGAGAGAGAGAGAGAGAGAGAGAGAGAGAGAGAGAGAGAGAGAGAGAGATAGATGGCTTTGGGTATGAAATAGTGCACATGCGTTAGTGGCCCCAGCACTCAGCATGTGCTGATAGGTTATGGTCGACGTAAGTACTGTACCGAGGCTGTATCGAAATCACCACCCTGCTCGCTCTTACCTTTGCTAACACATGCATGCCGAACCCCCCCCCCCCCCCCCCCCCCCTCCCCTTCTCATCTCACTAAGAGGGATTTTCAAAAAAAAAAAATTGCATGTCACCGCACAATATGTGCGCATGAGGGTCACCAGTGCATCCGCGCAAGACTCAAATCACCAATGATATTCAAGCTATCGCTGCTGACTTGTAGGGCCAATCAAATGTGAGCTAAGGTAACATTTGATATTCAAGCTATCGCTGCTGACTTGTCGTCCTCACATGACTTCTGCTCAGTATAATCGAATATATATAGATACCGGAAGAGAGAGAGAGAGAGAGAGAGAGAGAGAGAGAGAGAGAGAGAGAGAGAGAGAGAGAGAGAGAGAGAGAGGGTGGAGGGGGGGGGAGGAGAGAGAGGGAGAGATGGCTTTGGGTATGAAACCCAACCTCCAACCCAGGGTTGGTGGCAACGAGGAAGAGAGTATCCCGAGGTCGGAGGTGGAGGTGAAGAAGCCTGGGAGGAGGGTGCAGTGGGGGAGGCAGTGGAGCGGGCTGGCACTACAACAGAACTGACCTTTTGCGGCCAAACAATCGGCGGTCATTGTTGATACAGCCGGAAAAGATATCTAATCCGGCGGTCCACCAAACTCGCCGGAAAAGATGGAGCAAATCCGGCGGGCCACCAACCCCGCCGGAAAAGGTCTAGCGAATCCGGCGGCCTACCAACCCGGTCGGAAAAGATCGAGGGAATCCGGCGGCCCACCAACCCGGCCGGAAAAGGTTGAGGGAATCCGGCGGCCCACCAACCCCGCCGGAAAAGATCGAGCGAATCCGGCGGGGGAGATCGATCTCCTTCCGCTTGCTCTCCGACGACGTGCTCGCAGCGGGGAGCTCTCCTTCCGCTTGCTCCGGCGTGGGAGATCTCCTTCCGCTTGCTCGGATGCCGACTCGACGGAGAGATCGAAGCAGTTGGGGGAGTTCCCGTCGCCGGAGTTCCGGCGGAGGTGAGGGAGAAGACGATGGCGTCTTTGCTGTGTAGAGGTCTGAACATATTACAATGATTATATTGGTTTTTACATATTAAATAAAATAAAATCTAATACTAATTACAAGTTATAGATAGTGCATGTGGTTGAGGATCTCGGTGCTTTTGTCCTTGGTGAGGGTTCAAATACCCAAAGGGGAGGGGGGCAACGTCAAGGCAGGAAGGGAACTCCTATCATTTTTTTTTTTTTTACGAACCAACAAATTTGGCCGCCGGATTTCCTGCAGTATTTTCCGGCGGCCAGGCCGAAATAAACTGCAGTATTTCCGGCGGCCAGGCCTTTTGCGACGAGACTTTATACGGCCGCCATTTGTGGCAGCGAGGCCCCCGGTTAAAGGCATATTCGGCCATATATGGCCGCCGGAAAAAACTGCTTACGTTGTAGTGTGGACGTGAAGAAGAAGGTGACGGTCCTGTCGATGCACGCTCTCTGCCTGTTCTCGCCCTTCACCTTCCGATGGGGGGCGCTGTGGACGGCCGTAGCGCTGTACGTGATCACGGGGCTGCTGAGGATCACCCTCTCCTACGACCGGAACCTCACCCACCGGAGCTTCACGCTCCCGAAGTGGCTCGAATACTCCTTCGCCTACTGCGGCGTCCTCGCTCTCCAGGTTCATCATCCCTTCTCCATTCTCTTTGATTTTCTTATAGTTCGGACCGTTACTACTAAATTGTAATTTCTCTTTCAATCTGTCCCGCAGGGTCACCCGATGAACTGGGTGAGCGTCCACCGGTACCACCACCAATATACCGATTCCGACCGGGATCCCCATAGCCCCAACTAGGGCTTCTGATTCAGCCACATCGGCTGGCTCTTCGACAGAGCTTATTTGGTCCAAAAGGTTAGTCTAAGATGGAGATTTTTAGGCATCTCGTGGGGGTCGAGGTCGTCGTTCCCAACGGTCAATGGCCAATAAAATAGATGCAAGGGTTCCTTTGTAAGAAAATGAGATGTGTGAGGGTGGTAGAGAATTTAATTTGTATATGCAAGGGGTTTACTGTAACATTGAACCTTGTTAGGGTTCCTTGCTTGATGCTTTGCTGGTGGGTGCAGTGCGGGAGGCTCAGCAACGTTGCGGACCTCGCGAAGCAGCCCTTCTACCGTTTCATCCGGCGCACGTACGTGGCCCACCCGATCGCCCTCGTGCTCCTCCTCTACAAGGCCGGAGGGTTTCCTTTCCTCATCTGGGGCGTGGTAAGAGAAACCGGAGTACCACATCACATGGTTCATCAGTTAATAAGCATCTGTTCCACTGGATGCAGGGGGTGAGGACCGTCTGGGTGTACCACATCACATGGTTGGTGAACTCGGCCTGCCACATCTGGGGCCGCCGGCTTTGGAACACCGGCGATCTATCGACAAACAACTGGTACGGATGGCCGACGACCTCCAGTCTCAAGTTTATGTCCTGGGATTCCCACGTTGTGTATTTGAAAACACGCGAACGTGGGGTTTTTGAAAAATGATATTCGAGTGGTCGGTGCGATGGACGTACGATGCTCCCCACGTCGGAAATAGCAGTGCTCGGTGCGATGGACAATGCTCCCCACGTCGGAATTATGTCCTTCTATATTCAAATTGTTACGAAGAGAGGGGGAGAGAGAAAATGATTGGGGAGAAAACCTCCTTGTATTATCTCATTAATCACATTACATTACATAAGACTACCTCTCTTTATATAGAGAGAACTCACACCATTATGTTACCACAACCGAGGTGGGACTAATAGAATACTAACACACTACATCTAATACCCCCCGTCAAACTGATGTAAGGTATAAACCGACATCAGTTTGCTTAATAAAAGGAAGGAGAAAGAAAGAAAAAAAAAAATTACATCAAATAACCTATTTTTTTTATGCTGAAAAGTAAAGATAGTGCCAGGATGACCTGCAAGCAAGTCGTCCTGGAAACCCGATTGACCTGCAAGCAGGATAACCGGGAAAACCCGGCCAACCTGTAAGTAGGTCAACCGGGGGAATTGGCAATGATCACTAAGGATCGGAGCGAAGGAAGCCGACGGTGATGGAAGCCGGCAATAACGGAGGCCGAAAGGAGAGAGAGCGGCTAAGAAAAGATGTGAATGCGTGAGACCGCATAAGAGGCAAGCACCCGGCCGAAGCAAGTACTTGACACCTCTTAGAAGATCTCAATCTTCACAGACAAAGAAAAAAGAAGAAGATAAAGAGTCGTAGCTCTGATAGGGTCACAAGATCAAGGAAAGGAAGAGGATCCGAAAGCCGGCACAAAACAAGTGTGACCGGAACTAGAGAGGATCAAAAGCCGGCACAAGACAAGTGTGATCGGAACGAGAAAGGATCCAAAAGCCGGCACAAAACAAGTGTGACCGGAACTAGAGAGGATCAAAAAGCCGGGACAAGACAAGTGTGACCGGAACGAGAAAAGATCCAAAAGCCGGCACAAAACAAGTATGACCGGAACTAGAAGGATCCAAAAAGCCGGCACAAAACAAGTGTGACCGGAACTAAAGAGGATCAAAAGCCGGCACAAGACAAGTGTGACCGGAACGAGAAAAGATTCAAAAGCCGACACCAAAATAAGTGTGACCGGAACTAAAGAGGATCAAAAGCCGGCACAAGACAAGTGTGACCGGAACGAGAAAAGATCCAAAAGCCGGCACAAAACAAGTGTGACCGGAACTAGAGAGGATCTAAAAGCCGGCACAAGACAAGTGTGACCGGAACAAGAAGGATCCAAAAAAGCCGGGACAAAACAAGTGTGACCGGAACTAGAGAGGATCAAAAGGTGCAAGGCGGATCGGTAGGACGCAGAGCGCAAAAATACCAAAGCGCAAGGGCACAAAGCGAGGCGATGGGACAGGCGAATCGACAAAGCGCAAGGGCACAGGGTGCAAGGCGGGCTGACAAAGCTCAAGGTGCAGCGAACGGTGGGCGCGGGACGCAAAGGCGGCTGGATCAAACGGCTTAGGGCTTCGGCAGCCAGCAAGACCGATGGGCGCGGACTGGAGCGGAAGGAGGAGCGGCAGCTCGAGCGCAGGGCTGCAGAGAAAACGCACGGCGCAAAGAGCCAGGTGAAAGAGGGTCGGATTCAAGAGAAAATAGACACCAACGGCTGTGGTGTAGGGCACAGGTGAAGCTTAAAGCACAGCTATCCGATGCAAATCGGATGGCTGTGATCACTTATAAAGAGAAGGAAATAAAAGTGGGGATGTTCGGATGACGCATGGACGGCTGTGATCAAACTAGAGAGAGAAGGAGAATAAAATAGAGGGTGTAGGACCGGCATGGACGGCTGTGATTCGGTTTCAAAGGGGATCCGGAGATCCGATAGAGATCTCCATTACAATTGCAAAGTAATGGAAACCCGATTGACCCGTCAGAGATCTAGATCTCCATGTACGTGGAGATCCGACAAGGAGAGAGGGGCTCAAAGGGGACGGATGAGAGAGAGAGAGCAGATGAGGAAGGACACACAGGGACACACAGGGTGACATAGGGACACATCAAGACCATAAGGACACCATCGGGACACATAGGGACACATAGGATGTCTACTGTGTGTCGCTCGGCCATTTCGTTTCAGAAAAAGGAAAGAGAGAGAGAGATTTAATATTGAGAGAGAGATTTAATATTGAGAGGAGATAAGGAAAGAGAGAGAATGGAGGAGAAAAAGTCGGAGACGGGGCGTGCCTCGTGCGCGACTTGGACACGAGAAAGGAGCGCTGGCCGGCGGCCGGATTGATCGACGCGGCAGTGCGAGGCGGATTCGGGCGGCGCAGGGCTCGGCGCGGGAGATCCGGCGAGCGCTGCGGATCCGGCGGGAGCACGGCGGGCCGGCGGGCTGCTTGAAGAGGTCGCGATCCTCGGCAGCGAGGATGGCGGGGAGGGTGGCGCCGAGGTCGGATAGGGCAACGGCGAGGTTGAGGGCGGTCTGGCTGCCCATGGTCGGCTCCTCCTCGGTCTCCTCGGTGCGCTCGGATTCGAGGATCTGCTCGACGAGGTCGGGGGTCATGGGGCCGATGTAGGTGCAATGGGCGAGGCCGGGGTTGGTCATGTTGGTGGCCAGGTGCAGGGCGCAGCGAGCGGCTCCGACGGGCACGATGCAGGGCCTGGATCGGATCGGGCACGGCGAAGACCGGTGCCCCGGCGGGGACGATCGGGTCCGATCTAGGGAGGAGGTCGGCCGGGCCGGATTTGATCAAGCCATGGCCGGAGAGAAGAGCAGAGCTTGGTGAAAGCGATCAAGCAAGTCGATGTGGTGATCTCCACCGTTGGGGCGGTGCAGTGTGGAGCCAGTGTCTGGATGCAGGGCCGGGCCACGGGCCGGTGTCCGAATACAAAGCCTGGCGGCAGGCCGACGGGCATCAACGACGGCGAGGGCCGATGGTGACCGGGGCGCAAGGATACGTAATGGGTCAGAGCGTAGGGCTCGGGATGGCGGCGACGGCAGAGCGCCAGTGTTCGTACCAGATCGACTACATCGATCCGATAGTCAAGAGAGAGAGACGGGAAAAAATAATTTTTATTTTTCCCGGCCTCCTCGATGTCGTCAACAACGACCAAGGAGGCCGAGGTCGGAGAGGAGAGCGTCGAACCCTAGGCCAAGAGGGTTGGCTCTGATACCATGTTACGAAGAGAGGGGGAGATAGAAAAGGATTGGGGAGAAAACCTCCTTGTATTATCTCATTAATCACGTTACATTACATAAGACTACCTCTCTTTATATAGAGAGAGAACTCACACCATTATGTTACCACAACCGAGGTGGGACTAATAGAATACTAACACACTACATCTAATACAAATAGCAGTGCTCAGTGCAATTCAGCCAGATGGGTTTACAGATAGGCTTATGTGGCCGTGATCTGTAATTATCGTCAGCTGTCTGATTTGCTGCCACTAGTCGGGCCCGGGTACAAAAGGACGGCTGTGATCACCGCCATATGGACGATTATAAATCTTCGCCAGTCGATCGGTCTTGATTGGAGGCCGTGACATACATCATAAAACATGATGCAGTTGTGATGCGCGCCAAACCCACCGACAGTTACCCGACTGATTGGAGGAGATCTTAACTCCCTAGTAAGCCGATCGTAAACCCATCTGGTTTACAGACGGGATTATGGACAGGCTTATATAGCGGTGATGAAAGCCGTTTGTAATTATTTAGGGAAATTTTATTCATACCCCATAAATCTGTAATTAGCCCCCATTTTCAACAAACTTGAACAAACCCCAATTTTTTTTTCATACCCCATGCCTATCCCAAAAATACCCTTCCCCCTTACACCCCACCTTCAATACACCCCAGTTAAATGGCCCGCCCCAACTTGGTTATACCCCAATCAAACACATACCCCCTTAAATATACCCCAATTATATGCACTCTTGAATACACCCCACTCTTAAATAAATCCCATGCAGTTGGCTAATACTTGAAGACACAAGTAGAGCTGCAACTTGAGCGGGCCAACCTGAACCCAACCCGAGTCCAACCCGAACCCAACCCGAATTTGGACGGGCTAATCCGAGCCCAACCCGAATTATTTCTCCTCGACCCGACAGGACCCGACACAAAATTAGCGGGTCTAGGACAAGGCTAAACGGGTTCGGGTCGTAAACGGGTCGACACGATAGACCCGTTTAATAAACGGGTCGGGTTCGGGTTTAGGGTCTGGACATGGTAGACCCTGGAAGACCCGTTTAGTATTCAACGGGTCGTGTCGGGTCGAGTCGGGTCGGGTCTACCAGCAATCCAATACTATAATATATAATACCAGTGGGTCTTTAGGGTCAGGTCGGGTCAAATCGGATTGGGTCGGATCGGATCAACTGAATAGATCAGGGTGGTAAACGGGTCTTACCGGGTCTTATCGTGTCTACCTATCTATTAGCGAGTCGGGTACGGGTTTAGGATCTAGACACGATTAGTTAAACGGGTCGGGTCCGGGTCTAGAGGTTTTGGACAGGACACGAACCCGACACGACTCATTGCCACCCCTAGCTGCAACTTGGGCGGGCCAACCCGAACCCAACCCGACTTTGGACAGGTTAACCCGAACCCACCCCGCACAACCCGGCCAACCCGACAGGTTGGGCTTGGGCTAAGTTTAAACAAACATTGGGTTGGGTTGGGGGTACAAAAGACGCTGAGCAGGGCTTTGGGGTTTGGGGTACAAAAAAAAAAGAGCATTGTTGGTATTAAAGGATTGTTGAGTAAGTTATTGAGAAACGCTAGGGATACGGGGGCTAATTACAGATTTTTGGGGTATGAATAAAATTTCCCATTATTTAAGGGTTTTTTTATAAATCGACCCCTTTAATCTTCTCTAGTTACATATAAACCCCTATGAGTTAATATTTACATATAAACCCCTTAAATCGTCTAATATTTACATATCTACCCTTATAGTTAGTTGGTATTCATAACAAAAGAATATTTTTAAAATATTAATTACGTAAATGATGAGGGGCGGACCTACGTTGGGGCGAGGGGGGGCTCCCCCCCTAACTTTACCCCCCATATTCATTAATTAGACTTTACCCCCCAAAACTAATTGTTCCCTGAACTCACACCCCAAAACTAACTGTTGGGCCTCAACTCACACCCCAAAACTTTATTTCTTTTCCGTCAGCTCACCGTTTCTCTTAGATGGTGTGAGCTGACGGAACAGTTAGTTTTGGCCTTTTGGGGGGTAAAGTCTAATTAATGAAAACATGGGAGTAATGTCTAATTCAAGGCAAAATTTGGGGGCAAAGTCAAAATAATCCTTTTTTTTTAAGGGAAATTTTATTCATACCCCAAAAATCTGTAATTAGCCTCCATTTTCAACAAACTTAAACACACCCTTTCTTTTTTTTTTCATACCCCATTCCCGTCCCAAAAATACCCTTACCCCTTACCCCCCACCATCAATACACCCCAGTTAAATGGCCTGCCCTAACTTGATTATACCCCAATCAAACACATACCCCCTTAAATATATCCCAATTATATGCACTCTTGAATACACCCCACTTTTAAATAAACCCCATGATGTTGGCTGGTACTTGAAGGCACAGGTAGGGCTGCAACTAGGGCTGGCAATTTCAGACCCGACACGAAGTTAGCGGGTCTGGGTCAGGGCTAAACGGGTTTGGGTCGTAAACGGGTCGACACGATAGACCCGTTTAATAAATGGGTCGGGTCCGAGTTTAGGGTTTTACATTACTTTAAAATGATTATGCCCCCCCTGAGAAAAAATTCTGGGTCCGCCACTGCTTAAATTTACATATCTTTAATTGACACGGATTTAAACCAAAACAAACACAGACATAATCCCAATCTAACTTGGATCTAATCCTAAGAATTCTCATATTGGAGGGGTATTTACAGATTTTGGATAAAAATATTACGGAGGATATCAAAAATATTCTCTCATTTTGGATGTCAGCTAACTACAGTGGTCAATATATAATATTTAAATAAATTAAGGGATTTATATATAAATAACACTTTATAGGGGTTTATATGTAAATAGAGAGTTTAGGGGTTGATTTGTAAAAAACCAAATGTTCTCAGCTGTCATTCACTGGTGGGGCCTGTGTGCAAACAGACGACTGTGATCAAACGTGCTAATTCCTTGTGTAATTTTGGAGATGATTTGATTTAAACTGGATATGACACAGGTGGGTGGCGCTGCTGGAGTTTGGGGAGGGGTGGCACAACAACCACCATGCTTTTCAGTACTCAGCGCGGCATGGCCTAGAGTGGTGGGAGGTGGATATAACTGTTAGGTTTGATGTGGTCTACAGCTCGTAAAACACTAGGTTTGGCTGTATATGGTTGATTGTTTATTTAGGATTGTATAAAGGTACGTATTATTATATGTGTTCTGTTTACAGAACTTAAAGAGCCATGGCTATATAGTAGTCCATCTGAGTGGGAGACTCAGTGGATTGGTCCTATGAGCCTAAATCGTTCACAGCTCTGATTTGGGTTGGTCGCCCTATCAGGATAAGCTGTTGGAATCACAGAGCATGAGAATCTCCATAATGGTCATTACCAGGCACAGTGTCTGTGGCCGAACGGAACCAACACGGTGCATAAATCGGTGAGCAGACACCAGTGCACATAGCCGTGTTTCTACTTAGGGTAATTGGTCCTAAACCCTGAGGAACCGTGACCGGTGGACTAACCAGTTGCGTGTAACTTTGGTTCACCAACGTGTGAGGGATCTAACCACGACCCAATACCACGGTGCGCTGGGTTACCGGGCTGGCGTTACATTGGCACGCCACTCTTGCAGGCCATCCACATCCTTATCGGGAGGTGCGTTCCTTGGTATGATATACACCGCACTAAACCCAGGCCTGGTGGTCAGTAGTTGAGCTGTTGACCGGATCCGGTTGCTTGGCCAAAGTGATCGGAGGTGCGATGTGATAGTCAACCTGGAAGGAACCTAGTCATATGGTCACTCGAGTCTGACGGTGCTCTCCACCGCTCGAGTTGACTCATGACACCAAATGGAGGGACATCATATTACCAATACTAAGCGGAGAGCAAGGGTATGCGAAAGAGCTTAATAAGTCTGGGAGAATTGGAGTGCAGCCTGCATCGCACCCTGGGTGGCCACGCAGGTTAACCGGGACCCAAAGGATTGACAGGGACACTTAGGTAGTGTGTCGATCGGGTTCGGTTTGAAGCCATGAATCCTAGTCCTTGAAGGTTCCACCCTATCCACGATCGTTACGGATCATTACTTTCTCCTTATCTCACAGCATATTATGAGTTGAAGAAAAAATGCCTAATCGTCCTGTGTTCCGTGAGTGCATCGCACTGGAGCATGGTGGTTGCACATGACTAAGGGTGTTCACTAGGGGGCAACCCCAGAGTAGTGTAGAGACATACGATGTTGCCATTATACCATGAGGAGTCTATTCCGTGTGTACGTGTTGCACTAGAACGCAGAATGCAAGTTTAGTAATTTTTACTATGGGGCACCCCACCTTTTACTAAGGGCACCCCAATAAATAGTAAAAGTACTATTTATCATCCCATGGTATATTGACTTGTTGCTGATACCAATGAGGTACCCTAAGTGTTAGGTTGCATTATCGTGCACGTAGATAGGCCATACATGGTCCCGTATGAGGTGAACGACCACTAGATGCATGGGGGCATTTTGGTCATTTCAAAATGTCCCGCATGCCCTAGTGGCCGCCATCCTCACTAGGGCTAGCTTGCATGGCCATCAAACTTATAATTAAGGGATTAATTCAGATTTAAAATATTTTGAATCATCTCCTTAATTGCAACAATTTTAATATGGCAACTAGTAATAAAAAGAGGCATTGAATTTGAGAGTAATGAGATGGAGAGAGAGAGGAACAGTTTCAAATGGCAAGGGAGAGTGAGGGGCACGGATTTTATATCTGAAATGGTGCATCCTTCTCATATTTTATGAAGAATAACCTAACCCCCTTCTCTTATGGTTCGGATTTTTGCCATCTCTCTCTCTCTCTCTCTCTCGGGTTCATCTCTCTCTTATTCCTTCATCTTCTTCTCCAAGTGTGTGTGTGAGAATGATGGAGATTTCTTGCACTCTGAGGCACTCAGAGATTGGAGTTCAAGGATCTGGGATGATATGTGAGATCGGGTGAATCCGATGAGATTCATTTCTCTCTTGCGTGAGGATCCCGCTCGTGATTGCTGCCCAGATTTTACGGGTAGATCTGCACCGTTTCGTTCACTGCAGCAGTTATAGAAGTCCAAATGACTTCCAACTGGTTGCAAATTCTTGGCGTTGAAGTCTTCGTTCCGGAAAATCAAGTTTCGCTCCGTTCAGATATCGGAATAGAAAGTTACGGCCTTCGGACTGAAGTGTGTTTGTGCAGATCCGAATTCATCTTCATCAACATTGAAGAAATTCTTCGCGGTGTTAAATTCTGCACGAAGGTATAACCTACTAACCCCTAGATCTATCATAATGCATACATAGGATATATATTAATCATTTCGATAGATGACTATAGGGGTTCGATTCGTATTTGTTTTATCATTTGCATATATGATTAATATGAATGAAAATTTTAAAATGCACCGCACACCGAAACGATCCTCGGGATCAACTCCACCTTCCGTTGTACCTCCGATATCATTCTAACAAATGGTATCAGAGCCATTTTGGTGTGTGATTCATGAGAAAATTTTTCATGGAACGAATCGTATGTGCATTTGATGAACGAATGCGTCACCGGGGTTTGCGTAGATCATATATTCATATTTGTCGCATGTTATGCATAGTGTGTTTTGCAAGGCACCGCTATAGTGTGATTGTTTGCTTTCGGGGGTCGGACCCCGAAATATAATTGCATGGTATTTCGATTGTTTCTGTGATGGATGAATGTAAGGCCTAATGGGACAAGCGCGTGGAGGTTGACCATGGCTTGGTTTTTCCCGACCCTTATTTCTATTCTTGTCTTTATTCTTCTACCTAGGAAAATGTGTACGGATGAGCAATTCCTCAGAGCGTACTAGTATTTTCAGTTACAGGTTGAAGTCTTAGAGGACAAGGATAGATCGGAGATTCATCACTGGAGGACCGAGCACGGTGGCCCAAAGAAAGGAATATCTGGAAGATGCCATTGAAGAAATGTCAGAGCATTGCTAGTCAGGTTCAGGGGTTGGACCTTGAACTTGATATCAATGGATGTTTATTTTTCTTTGGTTGGATATTTCTTTAAACCCTGGTGAAAGAATATAATCTGATGCAGTATGTGTTAGATTGTGGGATGTCCTTTCCCACTATTTGTGGGATGCCTTTTCCCCACTTGGTCCATGCGACCATTAGGTTAGATCTCCATTTATTGATACCCGTAGTTTAATTGGTGTTTGATGGTAGTTGTATCCCATAACACTCGGTTATGCCACCGTTAGGTAGAGGTCCGACGGAGGTTGTCGGATGTCCCTAATTGGTTTGACATCGAAACCAATAGTGATGTGGTGATCATCTACGACATCAGACATCAAGTTACATATGAGGAGTCATACTAATGGGAGACCTTTCCTTTTTCTTTTTTTTTTTGACATCGGCGGGTGTCCCGAAACCTTTCGGGCAATGGCCCACTTCAGGCTCGGACTAATCCCTCCGGGAGTGAAGCTCGATCCACTCGGCAATTCCCACTTAACTCTTGGGTAAATCGAGGGGAGGAAGAGTTGAACCACAACCTCATCACCAAAGCATCAGTTGCTTTGCCAACTCTCCAATCCCCTGGTGGGTATAGGAGACCTTTCCTTGTATGTCTAGACCATAGGCTAGGCTCTAGAGCACAAAGGGTAATGATCATTTTATCTAGTATCGAAGGCTTGGAGAGTACGTAATGTGATTCTCGAGAGAAAGGTGATAACTAAGTATCCACGGGATAGGGACTATGGTCCTTTCCAAGTCTATCTATACTTTATAAGAGGTCTTAACACTAGTGGGAGCGTGGTATTACTGTTGGATGTAGATCCATGGTAGAGGCCCGCAGCGGAAGCAAAGTGAAGGTCCGAGGACCGTAGGCGGTGTGCGTTACATATCAAAATTTTCATCGAAACGATCTACATATGCGTGTATGAAACTAGCATGGTAACTACGCGAACCCCTAATGACGATCTAACGCAAAAGAACAATCTAGCATGTATGCATGTTCTAATTATGTTAGATCTACTTGTTAGAGATCATACCTGCGTGCGGAATCTTTCACCGTGACAAATTTCTTCTTTGTCGATGAAGACGGGCTACGGATCTGCTCGACATAGCTTCGGTGCGACAGCTATAACTTTCTGCTCCAAACTTCGATTGGGCTGAAATTTGGACTGCAGCTATCCAACTTCGAGACGCAACTTTTGCAACAAGTTTCACGTCGTTTGGACTTTTGTAGCTCCCGGAATCACAGAAACAACGCAGATTTTTTGTGCAGATTCTGGACAGCAAAAGGTTCCGGGAGACGCCTTCTAGTTTATCCGATCTCACACGATGCATGGCACCTCGTCGATGGATCTCTGAGTGCCTCCATACGATGAGCCTTCTCCTTCTACGAAACACCATGTGAGGAAGACGAGTCGCCATCCAATGGCGCAAGCGAAGGAGAGAGAGACGAGAGAGGAGATGTGAAGAGAGGAGAGGGGGCGGCTAGGGTTTCCCCATGCCAAGGCCGGCCCTAGGGCTTGCATGGCTTCATTAATTTCGTCCCCCACTCTCTCCCTATGCCTTATATAGGGCCGGCCTTATCCTTACGGATAAGCCTAGCGGATAGGATTGACTGATTCAAACCTCTCCCTATATATCTCTTCTTTTATCTCTATCTTTTCCTTGTTTTCGAAAACGGTCAAAACCAGCCCATTTTCTGCGCCTCTTGACCGACCCTTTCATCGGAGGCAACAACCTCCTGAAACTAATAGGTCCGGCCTTGACCAGTCTCTCACCACTCAGGGCCGGCCCCCTTAGTGCATAGTGGCGCATGGTATGACCAAAACGCCCTTATGTCACTAGTTGGCCGTTCCTCGTGTACGAGACTTTGCAAGGCACACATAAGTGAAGTGCACTAATGATTTCACTATTCTCTGAGGTTCCCGTAGGGTGCCCCTAGTGAAGTCAACTAGTCAACTCGCAACATATCCCGGTGCATCGCACCCATGTGGCAAAGTCCACTTATGACAAGGAATTGCTACATGCGTCTCTGCACTAACCTAGGGTTTCCCCTTAGTGCACACACGTAGCTACGCATCTACCGTGCACTAGTGCGAAGCACTCACGGAGCGTAGGCTTGGACTTCTCGCTTCCTCTAACTACGTTCTGTGTTTCGAGGAGATGGTATAAGAACCGTACATAATGTCGATAAGGTGGAACCTTCAGGGACCAGGGTTCATGGCTTCCAACTCAGACTCGATCGACACACTACCCGAGTGTACCATCGATCCTTGAGTCCGAGTTAACCTGTGTAGCCACCCAGAGTGCGACGCAGGCTGCACTCCAATTCCCCCGGACTTACTATGTTCTCCCTCATACCCCTGCTCTCCGCTTAGTATGGTAAACTCGCTGTCCCTCCACTGGTGCCATGACGCAACTCGAGCGGTGGAGAATACCGTCAGACTCGAGTGCTCATATGACTCGGTTCCTTCCAGGTTGACAACATACATCGTACCTCCGATTACTCTGACGAGCAACCGGATCCGTCATCAGTCCAACTGATGACCACCTGGCCAGGGTTTAATACGACGTAGGTCAGACCAAGGAACGCACCTCCCGTTAGGGGTGTGGATAGCCTGCAGGAGTGACATGCTGATGCAACGCCAGCCGGGTAACCCAGTACACAGTGGTTTTGGATCACTGCATCAGGATCTTCACACATTGGTGCTCCAAAGCACCACACAACTGGTTAGTCCACCAGACATGGTTCCTCAGGGTTTAGGACCATTTTACCCTAAGCAGAAACACGGTTTAGTGCACCGGTGTCTACTCACCTATCTGTGCACCGTGTTGGTTCCGTTCGGCCACAGACACTGTGCCTGGTAATGACCGTGGTGGAGACACCCACGCTCTGTCATCCCAACAGCTTAACCTGATAGGGCGACCAACCCTAATCAGAGCTGCGAACATATTTAGGTTACATGTGACCAGTCCCTTGAGTCTCCCACTCAAGAGGATTACCATGTAGCCATGGATCTCTGTTCTGTAATCAGAACACGTACTAAGGTACGTACCTAGATGCAATCTTATACTATCAACCATACATAGCTAAACTATAGGTTTTTACGAGCTGTAGACCTCACAAATTCTAACAATCTCCCACTAGGTCTAACGAGGAATAACGGTGTTAAGATCTGTAGCTTCTACATGCTGCCCAAAAGCCTTTGCAGGAATTCCTTAAAGGAATTGGCAACATTGTCTGTAGATTCCACCTCAGTACCGCTACTTGTATTTCCTCTTATAACTGTCAGATCAAGTGGAGTTTGTACTTGATGGGTTTCCCCTCACGGCGGTGCCTAGTCTCCTTGAACCTTGCTTACCGCTCTTCCGTTGCAACAACAGATAACTGAGCTTCTGGTACGCGTCCCAAGTTCTCTAAGAACTTTCTAAGCCTTACCACCTGATATACTACCTCGCACGCAACAACGTGCTAAGCCACTGTGGTAGAGTCTGTGATGCACTGTTGCTTCACACTCTACCAACAACCGCTTCTAATCCCAAAATAAAAACAATTCCTGAAATTGATTCTCTGGAATGCACATCTGACACCAAAGTCAGACCCTGTGCATCCAATCGATATCAGGACCTGTGAAGTGCAAGCTAACTCACAATCCTCACTTAATAAGGATTTCTGAGTATACCCTTCACTTTAGTCCAGTGATTTGGACCCGGGTTCGACTGAAACCGACCCATTAATCCTGCTGCGCAATAGATATCTAGCCTCGTAAAACGAATCTGGCTAGAATCTTATCTTAATGCGTAGCCTGTGACAGCAAGAGAACCTTGCTCTGGTTATCTCGAGTTACCTTGATTCCCAGAGCATAACTCGCCTCACCAGGGTCTTTCACATCGAATTGTGATGACTACAAACCTTTACTGTAAACAATATTCTTACATCATTTTCAATCAGTAGAATATTATTAACGTAAAATACTAAGTACACCCATGTAGCTATTTCACTTTTCTTGTACCAACCTGGTTTATTCTTATTCTGATCAAATCCGTGTGAGCGGATTCCCTTGATCAAAATAGACATTCCATCCTGGATGCTTGCATCAGTCCATAAATGGACCGTTGCAACTTGCATTCCAAATCTTCCTAACCTACTAACACAAAGCCTGAGGCTACATCATCCATATGTCCTTTTCAAATTTCCGTTAGGGAATAACTGTCTTGACATCCATCAACCAGATCTCCCAACTATAATGGGCTGTGATGAATTAAGAGGATCCGTTATAGACTTAGGCATAGCTACCAGTGAGTTGGTTTTGACATAGTCAATCCCTTCTCCTTTGGCAACTAATCTAGCTACTTAAGTCTTAACCGGGTGCTCTTCTTATATACCTCCTACACCCTGAAGGGTGATAGTGCTATAAGTGTCAAGACTGTTCCAAGGGACATTGATGCAAGCTTGTCTTCATGGTCTTTTGTCAGTCAGAGCTGTCGGAAGCTCCCACTACTTCTTCGTAGCTCTAGGGATCATCCTCCTGAAACTCTGGATTAACTATTAAAGTTTCTCCATAGTATCTTTCAGGAGCTCTGATGGTCCCACAACGACGAGGTGGTGGTGGTACAAAGGAAGCTCCCACTACTTCTTCGTAGCTCTAGGGATCATCCTCCTGAAACTCTGGATTAACTATCGAAGTTTCTCCATAGTATCTTTCAGGAGCTCTGATGGTCCCACAACGACGAAGTGGTGGTGGTACAAAAGTGAATTGTTTCTACAGTGTCTGGTATACTAGTTTCTTGTATCATCTACTCCAACTACGTTTTCAGATACGCACTCTCTACCAGTACCCAGTAGTTCACCCAGAACTACCTTACCAGTAAACTTATGGCCTATAATATAATCCTAGTCTAGGTAGATGGTATTCGTAGAAATGATTACCTTCCAAACCTCAAGATTATAGAACAGTCCACCTTATGCCTCCTAAGGGTAACCTACAAACAGATATACCTAGAACTACATCTCCATCTCATCCCTCTTGTCCTTTTGCACAAGTGCAGGACAACCCTATATCTCGAGACTCTATAGTGTCAGCTTTCGCTTAGACCATAGCTCTCTATAGGTCTGAGGCACTGATCTAGATGAGAGAGAGTTTCAGATATAAGCTGCTGTTTTAAGGTATAACCCCACCAAAGGGTGGGTAGTATATTTGGCATTATTCATCATACTACGGACCATGTCAAACAGGGTCTGATTCCTTCTCTCGGAGACTTCATTCTGACGTTTCATCCTAGGAGCATTTAACTGGGAGATATTCCCATGCTCCTTCAGGATCCTATGGAACCCATCCGATAGGTTCTCATTCCCTCGATTAAATCGAAGAGACTCCTATCGTCTGTACGCTCTTGGAACTATAGACTTCAAAATTAACTAACCCCCATACCTTTTGTGGCCCTTTTAGTTATTATGCCTTCCAGATTACACTCAGAGGTTAGAAGGATCTCCGATGAATCTGTGAACAGAAACTCGGCCTTCTGTTATCTCTGAATTTATCTAAGGCAGAATATCTAAATCAGAGGGGTCACAAATGGGATAGCTTCTCCGAAGGATTTAGATGAATTTTAATTAGACGCTGCAGCTGTCATGAAATCTATTTCCGAATTAGGATTAAATATAAAGAGATTTTTCTGATCTATATCTTTAATAATGAAGCTATCTATTCAGTTTAAGATACACACCAACGGTGCTGTCTAAAACTAAAAACTTCATTTACCAAGGAGAAAACAGAACTACATCTCTAAAGATCAAAATCCGTGTTTCAGAAAAACTAAGGCAATCATATCTAATAGCTTCCGCAGCGACTTATGACATCAGTACCTATGTTAGGATTCCTTCACTATAAAGTAGCATTCTGCTTTCCTTGAATCTCTGTAGACCCGAAGTCTACATTCCAAGAAGCATAAGAACTGCTACTAGATAGCGACTCAACTCCTAACATCCTGAGGCCATACTCAATCTTCAAATACCGCCTATGCTCACCACAGCGGAAATACTTCCGTCCTTAGCATTACCAGACTTAGGATTCCACACTAGTTTCTGCACTAGAACAGTTTTCGATCTCTTATAAGTTACTCCCTTAGGTTCTTCTAAAGAAGACCTAGGTTAAGCACTAAAGGCATTACCTTTAATCTTGATCACATCCTTTGTCTCTTAGAAATCTTCTTAGAAGTTCTACGTTTGTCATCTCTAGCTTGTTAAAGCTAAAGTCTCTGACAATGCCTTCGAAGGTTCCAAACAAGGATGTAAGATAGACGTCTTCCACCACCTCGTCATCTGGCACCATGTTTTTGGAATCTAGTTCGATCTGGAACGCAAAGATGTGTTCCCGAACAAGCATACCTCAGACATCTCGGTACCAACAAGTATCTTGGTGGATAAGCGATGAGTCTACCGACTCCGCCTAGCAGACATCTTATGCAAGTAAAACTTTATTAGAGAAGACCCGGCATATCTCTGACTCGCTTCTAAAGAGTTGTCCGCAAGTCTGCTATAACATACCACTTGCACATCTCCTTAGACTCTTGCTAGTCGTCATATGCCCTAGTTAGTGCCCTAGTGATATCTGGACCCGTTAGGTCTAGTACAGGGATATTTAGATTGGAAGCCAATGTACGTTTACTACCCTAAGCATAAGCTAGAGATAGCGCTTCCGCTCTACGTAGTTAGAGACCCGATAACTGGTTCTCTTATGGGATAACGGAATGACTTATTTTATGGATTTTTAAAAACAAGCTAATTATATCCAAATGTCAGCGCTACCCTCACAGCGAAAACACGTCTATGGATTAATTAACCATGTATATAAGATCTCGGAATAGGCTGCACCTGTCCGAGGGGGCAGTGTGTAGGTCTTCCGCTTACATGGGCCTTTTCCTTGATCCCATCCAAATCTGCCAACTAAGGGCTTTGATGAACCATGGTTATCTTTTGGCCAGTACCACGTGATCACCATTGTCTTCGCAACGAATACCTCACGTGTACTTCGGATGCTTAACCACGAGCCTAGGTAATTACGGAACGGAAGTTCTAACGGCCCCCACGAGGGTGAGTAAAAGCCTGAACCCTTGGCGCCGTAACCGCCATATCCCGAGGGAGATCACTAAGTAGCTTGGCATGGAAAAAACACAGCTCTCACCCGAGGGGGTTGTTGAGTTATGCCCTCCCACCCGAGCACGAAGTGATTGGCCGTGGAGGCCAGAGGATCTCTAAAAGTCCTCTCTCGCATCCCTTATTAAATTTGAGGGTTATTTAATGCAAGTATGAGTGTATACTAAGGTCACGACAACCTATACACTAGACCCTGGTCATACCGTGCTCCCACTAGCGTTTCAAGCCTTTCGTGAAGCATTAATCGATCTCGGAATATCATAGTCCCTGCCTCAAGTAGATTTCTCCACTCAAGGGTCACATTACATATCCCAAGAACATCGATGCTTCGCAAACTTGGCTATCACACTAATGCCCTGGAGCCTAACCTAAGGTCGGACTGACAGGAAAGGTCTTCCACTACCATGGTGCATCGCTTATAAATTTGACGAATGATGTCATAGTAGAATTCCAACTCATTCTAGGTTTCGATGCTTGCCAAATAGGCACACCCGACTAATCGGGTGTTGACCTAATAGGGGCATAACCAAATATGAGGAATTCATGCTATCATCAAGGGTCAATTAAATAATAGGCGTCACTAGTGGAATCCTATCCTAATAAGGTCGCTAGGACCCGAGGGGAAAGGGCATCCCTCTAACACAGATAATCAAATTATCGCATCGGGGTTCTCTACAGAAATATAAAGAACTACTGAAAGAAACAAGCACACAACTGAATCAAGTTCAGGGTCCGACCCCTGAACCTGACTGGCATAGCGCAGGCTCTCTGTCTCCTTCACAAGGTTCCTCGATCCGGTGCAAGCCTCTGTATACGATCTCCTAGCGCTTTCTGCCCTTTGCCATCATCGTGTACACTTCACCGGATCGCCATCGTCCTCCAAGGTTCCGCTCATCTTCCCGGTGGTGGATCTCCACGGCAAGTCCTCCTCTTCAATCTGTAACCGAAAAAGATCTAGTACGCTTCGAGCAAGTGCTCGCTCGTACACAATTTCCTAGAAAGAAAAGGAAAAACAAACCTAGCAAAAAGCCTGGGAATCAAGGGTGGTAAATCTTCACCTCTTGCCCGACTATGGCTCTAATATCTATCCACACACAAAAGAAAAAACATCCAGACAAAATCGCTAATACGGGGTCCGACCCCCGGTAGCAAGCAATCACATATCCAGAATAATTTTAGAAGCGGCGCCCTGCAAGAACGATTCATAGAACATACAAAATATACTATGCATGATCTTATCGTAGAACCCCGATGGTGGCACATACTATTCATGCGCGCACATGACGGTTTCATGAAAAACATGAAACGCACACCACTAGCGGGCTCTGATACCAATTGTTGGATGTAGATCCATGGTAGAGGCCCACAGCGGAAGCAAAGTGAAGGTCCGAGGACCCTAGGCGGTGTGCGTTACATATCAAAATTTTCATCGAAACGATCTACATATGCGTGTATGAAACTAGCATGGCAATTACACAAACCCCTAACGACGATCTAACGCAAAAGAACAATCTAGCATGTATGCATGTTCTAATTATGTTAGATCTACTTGTTAGAGATCATACCTGCGTGCGGAATCTTTCACCGCGACAAATTTCTTCTTTGTCGATGGAGACGGGCTACGGATCTACTCGACATAGCTTCGGTGCGACGGCTATAACTTTCTTCTATGAACTCCGATTGGGCTGAAATTTGGAATGCAAGTAGCCAACTTTGAGACACAAATTTTGCAACAAGTTTCATATCGTTTGGACTTCTGTAGCTCCCGAAATCACAGAAACAACGCTGATTTTCTGTGCAGATTCTGGACAGCAAAAGGTTGCGGGAGACGCCTTCTAGTTCACCCGATCTCACACGATGCACGGCACCTCGTCGATGGATCTCTGAGTGCCTCCATACGATGAGCCTTCTCCTTCTATGAAACACCACGTGAGGAAGACGAGTCGCCATCTAATGGCGCAAGCGAGGGAGAGAGAGACGAGAGAGGAGATGTGAAGAGAGGAGAGGGGGCGGCTAGGGTTTCCCCATGCCAAGGCCGGCCCTAGGGCTTGCATGGCTTCATTAATTTCGTCCCCCCCTCTCTCCCTATGCCTTATATAGGGCCGGCCTTATCCTTACGGATAAGCCTAGCGGATAGGATTGACTGATTCAAACCTCTCCCTATATATCTCTTCTTTTATCTCTATCTTTTCCTTGTTTTCGAAAACGGTCAAAACCAGCCCGTTTTCTGCGCCTCTTGACCGACCCTTTCATCGGAGGCAACAACCTCCTGAAACTAATAGGGCCGGCCTTGACCAGTCTCTCACCACTCAGGGTCGGCCCCCTTAGTGCATAGTGGCGCATGGTATGACCAAAACGCCCTTATGTCACTAGTTGGCCGTTCCTCGTGTACGAGACTTTGCAAGGCACACATAAGTGAAGTGCACTAATGATTTCACTATTCTCTGAGGTTCCCGTAGGGTGCCCCTAGTGAAGTCAACTAGTCAACTCGCAACATATCCCGGTGCATCGCACCCATGTGGCAAAGTCCACTTATGACAAGGAATTGCTACATGCGTCTCTGCACTAACCTAGGGTTTCCCCTTAGTGCACACACGTAGCTACGCATCTACCGTGCACTAGTGCGAAGCACTCACGGAGCGTAGGCTTGGACTTCTCGCTTCCTCTAACTACGTTCTGTGTTTCGAGGAGATGGTATAAGAACCGTACATAATGTCGATAAGGTGGAACCTTCAGGGACCAGGGTTCATGGCTTCCAACTCAGACTCGATCGACACACTACCCGAGTGTACCATCGATCCTTGAGTCCGAGTTAACCTGCGTAGCCACCCAGAGTGCGACGCAGGCTGCACTCCAATTCCCCCGGACTTACTATGTTCTCCCTCATACCCATGCTCTCCGCTTAGTATGGTAAACTCGCTGTCCCTCCACTGGTGCCATGACGCAACTCGAGCGGTGGAGAATACCGTCAGACTCGAGTGCTCATATGACTCGGTTCCTTCTAGGTTGACCACATACATCGTACCTCCGATTACTCTGACGAGCAACCGGATCCATCATCAGTCCAACTGATGACCACCTGGCCAGGGTTTAATACGACGTAGGTCAGACCAAGGAACGCACCTCCCATTAGGGGTGTGGATAGCCTGCAGGAGTGAAATGCTGATGCAACGCCAGCGGGGTAACCCAGTACACCATGGTTTTGGATCACTGCATCCGGATCCTCACATATTGGTGCGCCAAAGCACCACACAACTGGTTAGTCCACCAGACATGGTTCCTCAGGGATTAGGACCGTTTTACCCTAAGCAGAAACACGGTTTAGTGCACCGGTGTCTGCTCACCTATCTGTGCACCGTGTTGGTTCCGTTCGGCCACAGACACTGTGCCTGGTAATGACCATGGTGGAGACACCCACGCTCTGTCATCCCAACAGCTTAACCTGATAGGGCGACCAACCCTAATCAGAGCTGCGAACGTATTTAGGTTACATGGGACCAGTCCCTTGAGTCTCTCACTCAAGAGGATTACCATGTAGCCATGGCTCTCTGTTCTGTAATCAGAACACGTACTAAGGTACGTACCTAGATGCAATCTTATACTATCAACCATACATAGCTAAACTATAGGTTTTTACGAGCTGTAGACCTCACCAATTCTAACAATTACCAGGGTCTAGGTTGAGGTTGTCGTAACCTAGGATCTAAAATACTTGCATTAAAACAACCCTCACTATAATTAAGGGATGTGTAAGAGGACTCAGTGTGAGTGCCCCTGGCCTCCACGGCCAATTGCTGAATTTCTGGGTGATAGGGTATGACTCAACATCCCCTTCGGGTGAGAGTTATGTTCTGTCATGCCGGAGGCTTAGCAGTCTCTTTTGGGATATGGTGGTCACGATGCCAGGAGAGAAGAGCTTTTCCCGCCCTCGCGGGGGCCGCATAAACTCCCGTGTCATGATTGCCTAGGCTCGTGGGTAAGCATCCGAAGCACCCGTGAGGCTACCCGTTGCGTCGCATAGAGATCACGGGGGGCTAGCCAAAAGGTACCATGGTCCATCATAGCCCGATGTGGCAGATTTGGATTGGGTCAGAAAGATCCAATGTGAGCGGAGGACGATACAAACTGCCCCCTCAGGCAGGTGTATCCGAATCCGAGATCTCGCATACATGGTAAATTACTCCATGGAGATGTCTTCGCTTTGAGGGTAGCGTTGGTATATGGATGTAATTAGCTTGTTTTAAAAATATCCTTAAAATAAGTTTTAATACAATCTATATTCAACCATAGATCCCCTGTCCGCTATCCCATTAGACAACTAGATAACGGGTATCTACTTCGTAGACCGGTAATGCCATCATGACCTTATATTTAGGGTTGGTAAACTATAATGGCTATAAATCTTAATGTCCGTAAACCAGACCTATCGGGTCCAGATACCACTGTGGCACAGGCTAGGGCATATAACAACTAATGAGAGTCTGTAGAGATGTGCAAGTGCTATGTCATAGCATACTTGCGAACATCTCTTCAGAAGTAAGTCAGAGATATGTCGGGTCCTCTGATGTAATGTTCTGTTACAGCATCAGATGTTTGAGGGGAACAGTCAAATGACTCGCTATCTTACCATCAAGAAACTTGTCAGTACTAAGATGTTTGATAGAATACTGGTTTGGAAACATATTCTTGGGTTCCAGAGCGAACAGGTTTTCTTTGACATAGTGCTAGATGTCGAGGTGATGGAGACCATCTGTCTTGCATCCTTATATGGAACCTTTGAAGGCTTTGTCAGAGACTTCAGCCTTTACAAGCTGGAGATGACAAATGCGGAACTTCTGGGAGCTATCCAGGTCACTAAGGATGGGATCAAGATTAAAGGTGATTCCTTTAGTGCGTAACTTAGGCCTTTTATGAAGTGCCTAAAAGTAAGAACTGATCAGAAACTAAAAACAATGCCTGTATAGAATCAGGAGCGGACTCTTAAGTCTGGTGAAGCCTAGTACGAAAGTGCTTCCGATGTGGCAACACAAGGGGTATTGGAAGATTGAATATGGTATCAGGGTGCCAGGACAGGTAAACATCAACTCTTGGCAGAGTTGAATTACTATCTAGTAACAGTTCTTCTGCTTCTTGAAATATAGACTTTATGTCTATAGAGATTCAAGAAAAGTAGAAGGTTACATGATGGTAAGGTGGTCCTAACATAGATACTGATACCATAACAACTGCGGAAGCTGTTAATATGTTATCTTAGATTTTTCGATAGAAGGATTTTGATCCTTAGAGATTTAGTTATGTTTCCTCCAAGCTAAATAAAGGTTTTCAGTTTTAATCGATGGCTTTAAGTGCATCTCTTAAACTGAATAGGTACCTTCATTGCTAAAGGAATAGCTCATAACAATCTTTTTGTATCAAAATCTAGTTCGAAAATAGATTACATAATAGCTGTAGTATCTAATTCATATTCATCTTATTCCTTGGGATAACTTAATCCAATTATGGCTCCTATGACTTAGATATATTGTCTCAGACTTAATTCAAAGGTTAGTGAAGGCCGAGTTTCTAGATACAGATTCCTCGAAGATCCTTCTGACCTGTGAGTCTTGTTTGGAAGGCAAAATGACTAAAAGGGCCACTGAGGTATTGGAGTTAACCTATTCTGATGTATGTGGTTCCAAGAGCATCCAGATGGATGATAGCCATTGGATGAGTTCCATAGGTACCTGATGAGGCATGGGATAATATCCCAGTTACTTGCTCCAGGGACACCATGTCAGAATGGAATATCTAAGAGAAGAAATCAGACCATGTTGGACATGGTCTAAAGAATGATGAGTTTTGCCAAGTTTACTACCCACCTTCCATGGGTTACATCTTGAGAAATAGTAGAGTATATCTTGAATAATGTCTCATCTAATCAATGCCTCATACCCCTGAAAAGCTGTAGTCTGAGCAAAAGCCGATACTACGACATTTTAGTATATGGGGATGTCCTGCATATGTGCAGAATGACAAGAGGGATAAGATAGAGACTAAGTTCAAGGTGTATCTGTTTATAGGTTATCCTAGAAAAATATAAGGTGGACTATCCATGATCCTAAGGAATAAAAGGTGATCGTTTCTATGAATGCCATCTACCTAGAGTGGGATTCTATTATAGACCATATGTCCACTAGTAAGGTAGTTCTTGGTGAATTGCTAGATACTAGTGGAGAGCGCATGATCGGAAACGTAGTGGTAGTAGATGATGCAGACACTAGCTATAGTATACCAGAAACTGTAAATTTGCTCTGTACCACAACCATTTTGTCGCAGTGGGAGCACCATTAGAGCTCTTGAAAGATTTTATGGATAAACTTTGTAATTTAGTTCATAAATTCAAGATGATGGCCACTTGAGCTACGACGAAGTAGTGAAATTTTTTTGACAGAACTGTCTGACAGAAAGTCATGGAGACAAAACTTGCATCAATGTCCAGTGATACTCTTTTGTACCAGGGTTCATCAAAGCTTTATTAAAGCGTATTTGGATTGGGTCAAAGTTAAAGACCCGTGTAAGCGGATCACTGTGCGCACCCTCCCTCGAGTGGGCGTATACTGAATCTAAAGCTTGCGCACCTGGCAACTTAGCCCATTGGGTAGAAGTTGGCAGAAGAGAGGATATATGATGTAGTTTCCAGGCTTAGGAGTTAGCAGGTCAGGAATACCTGGCTTACAGAATTGCGAAGGTTCATTTATGGACTGAAGCAAGTATCCAGGAGACGCAATATCTATCTTGATCAAGTATGATCTATTCATACATATTTGATCAAAATAAGCCAAGTGTGTACAAGAGGAGCGAGGGAACTATAGGGGTGTACTTATGTAATACCCGGTACGTTGATTTCAGGGCAGCCCGGTTTTATTTTTTATTTTATTGTTGCTAGATTGATTTATTGTTTTCGCATTTATGGTTGTCAATGGTGTATACTGGAGCATGAGTTGGACCGGGCAGTGGGCCCCGGGTCCGGGCAGCTAGGCGACACTGGAGGCATGGCATGATTGTTTTGATGATTTAAATTAACTAGAATATCAGGTTTTTAGGCGAGTCTGTCGGACTCGTAAGGTTTGCGCACCGGCTCGTCCCGGTGCGATGCGAGCTCGAGTGTGGCCTTGCTTGATCTGCGAGCAATACCTGTTTGGAAAAAAAAATATTAATAATAAAATTTAAAACGTAAATCTAAACCCATCCCCAAAATCAACTTCATAGCATAAAAATAGAATCAACCTGATCATATGAATCAGATCAGCCCTTGATTTCCATACCAAACCAATTCATCCGTTGATCTCCAATCCAGACCATATCTCACCGTGCATCAGCCACCATCAGATCTAAATAGATCTGATGTGATCTCTCCAATCTAATGGCATACCCCTCAACTCCGTCCTGCTATCTCTCTCTATCTCTCTATCTCTCTCTCCCCCTACCCAACAACCCGATCCGATCCCCCTATGCGACACCCTCTCAATCGCGACTCCCTCTCGATCTCGATCCCTCTCAATCCCGATCCCCTCCCTCTCAATCCCGATCCCTCTTAATCTGATCCCCTCCGAGATACTCGCAGCCCTCTCCCCTACAAAAACTAAGCCCTAAGCCCAGCCGATCCCCCCTCATCCCTCTCCGATCTCCCTCGTCATCTCCCCTATCTCTCTCTTTTCTCTCTCCTACGATGGGGCTCTACTCGCACGGCGCCGGAGAGCAACCGGCTGGAGGAGTCACTGCCGGAGCCGACGACCCCGTCATCAGGTCAGCCCCTTCTTTTCCCCTATTTTCCTCTTTGGTTCTGGCGAGACCAGCCCCCCCCCTCTGTTATGTCTTGTGCAGCCATGGCCGTCGGCCAAGTGGCCGGTGGCTGTGCAGCTAGTGAAGCCGACTTTATCCAGGCTGTCTCTCTTTTTTTTCCCTTTTCCTTAAGAACCGATCAGCCCCAACCCCTGGTGGGCTTTGTCTTGTCGCAGAAATGGCTGCCGGCCTGGTGGCCGGAGGTTGCATAGCCAACAGAGCCGACCAAGCCAAGCTAGGCCCTCTCCGACCACCCGACCCTCGACCTTGCATGCGATGTCGGTCTAGCCCTTGAACCCACACCCGAGGTCAGCAGGCCCGATCTCATCGGGTCATGCATTCTTCAAAGTTGATATTGCCGATGCAGGTCAGACCGCCTTGTGTAGTCGCTTTCGCACGATATCGACCGCTTAGCAGCAATGATGCGCTGCTTAGCGGCTTAGGCTGGCCACTAGTATGATTCCCGTATAAACCCTCCTTTTGATAGATCTAGTTTGACTGTGATCGGCCTTACTGGTTTCACCATCACCCGACACGGGTCAGACAGTTTAGTCGAATTAGTACCGTTGAACCTTAGTACGACCCTTAATATTGGCAAAGCTGGCTAACTAAGATGATATTTTTAGAGCACCGTTTTGCGTGTCGGTAGACCAGTGTCTGACGACGCCTACTTCCCTTGACTCGGCCAACCAGGGCCTAAGACAACGATATTTAGTAGCAGTCAATAACCATAGACCCGCTGTGTGTGTTTGACAGTTCATAACTGCGTAGACCCAATCGGAGACGGAGCGGAGGTCACCTAGCAGCAGCCCGAGCCCACTTTCCAGGTGACACAGCACGCTTTCTTTAATATTTAATAATATTGATATAGAAATTAAGGGTAGGTTCCATAACGCTGCATGCGGGTCCCGCCGGACGTCGTCGCATGTGGTCGAGTGGACCCCGCCTTGCATAAGGAGTCGCGAGTCCGGTGACGCATGCATAAAAAGTTAATAATTTAATAATAAATATTTTATTGTTTGCATGGACACCATAGATAGGTTTTTCCTTAATTTGAATAAATTAATAATTAAAGAATTATCGGGACTCACCCTCCCGAGGGGAGCGTGATAACCCCAGTAAATGGATTTTGTGTGTGAGTGCTTTATTTTTATTTGATTATGATGCTGGGTTGTGAGTGGGTGCGAATCCCGGGGTAATCCATTGAAAATGATTAAACACTGTTTAGTTCATTCAATGCCATGTGTTATGTTAATTATTGTTAATCTACCTGGTTAGAGGGTAGAGACCCCGTGCGCGCAAGGGTCGTGAACCACCTTGCGCGTACAGCCGAAGTTAAGTAGGTTAGGGGTCACGGGCAAGGGTTGTGGTAAAGCCAATAGGAGGTGCCCTCGAGTAGGGATTGGCCTAGCAACCCTGTCCCGGGGAGTTGAAGTCCCCATAGTAAAGCAAGTTGGGCGGTAGAGCTCCACCGTGAAAGACGGGAAACCCCTTATGATCATCTGGGTGAATTGTGCATGGAGTTGGTGGATGCACGGCGAGAGAGTTGGCCCTCTACATCGAAATAAAAGGCCCGATAGTAATGCCCGACCGGGGGCAGGTTGAACAAAATATCCGGGGTTCATGTATGAGTGTGTAATTGTCTGATTATAAATTTTGAAATGTAGGACTGTTCACACGATGACCTAGTGACAGTAGGATTTGCATGTGAATGTAGAAATTGCATGGACACATAGGACGTGATTGAGAACATAGATTGACAATTAGGTTAATCAATAATATGTCTTAAAATTTGAGCGTTGTTAGTTATTAAAATTGTTAGCTTGTCACTAGCAAATTATTTGGCTAATCTCCCAAATGTATTTTTGGGGGCTACTCATTCCCACGAGTAGACTCTTCTGCAGGAGCTGAGGCATCGGAGCAGCAGTAGGAGTCCAGGAACAAGTTTAGAGTTGCAGCATTTTCCTTTTAATTCCAGTATGCCGTTTTAACAGTAGTCTCTTTCTTGCGATGTAATCTAGTGGATTGGAATAAGACTTCTATTATTAGGTACCTAGTGTGATAAGTGGTAATGTGCCAGCTGAATTTCTTTGGGTAGGCCTCTCCTCAAGGCCCCAAGCCTAGGTTAGATCACCACAAAAATATAAGACGAATAATTGACCTAATTTGACAAACCCAATAGATAGGACCTCCAGACAGATGCACCGAGTGTTCAGGAGTGGGTGAGATACATGACTCACCGTCGGAGACTTGAGCCTCGTGCTCCTTTAGAGGATATTCTGTCAGTATGTTGTGACACCGTTGAGTCGCATGTACTGAAATGATATCCCTTTTAAAGGTCGAGCCTGATCTTTTGTTTCTCCCCCTTCTTTCATTTACTTGTGTGTGAGCGTAGAAAGAGCCCAGTGAGAATCCTAAATTGGCATAGTTAAGTAACCATACCCAGAACCCTTTTCCTTTTCTTACCTCACACCCCAGGAATCGATCTTTAGATTTCTGGGGCGTGATAGTTGGTTAATAGATAGTTGACGTTAGGACTATCTTTTCATTTCAGATGGCGGGTACTAGGAGTGGAAATGGTGCGAGCAACGGAGTAGGATCATCCTCTGCGTCTGATAGCACAGCGAGGATGATGGAAATGCTCCAGGGGATGGCCACCATGGTCCAGCAGCAGCAGGCTGCTGTTGCCTAGTAGCAAACGACTGCTCAGCAGCAGGCAGAGCTAGCACAGGCTGCTCTTGCCCAGGCCCAGGCTCGTCAGCAGGCTGAGGGCGAGCGGTAAGGGAAATTACTGAAAGACTTCAAGGCGATGGGACCACCGAGCTTTAAGGGCGACCCAGACCCCATAGAGGCTGATCGATGGTTCCAGCAGACTGAGAAGATACTGAACGCGTTGGGCATCACCGACGATAGGAGAGTGACCTTCGCCTCGTACCAGTTTGAGGCTGAGGCAGACTTCTGGTGGCAGACAGTCCAGCGCACCAGAGCAGTAGATCGAGGAGCGATTACGTGGCAGGAGTTCAAGGAACTCTTTTGGAAGAAGTTCTTTCCGGTTACTGTGCAGAACCGGATAGAGATGGAGTTTCTGGCGCTCTATCAGGGATCTCGTACTGTGACACAGTATGAGGCCAAGTTCTTGGAGCTTGCGAGGTATGCTCCACACCAGGTGGCGACCGACGGTAGGTTTGCCTTGCGTTTTGAGCATGGCTTGAATCCCGCAATCAGAGGTAGGGTTACCCCTTTCTTGGGGCAATCTTATAAGGAGTTGGTCAACCGGTCCCTGGCAGTGGAGCAGGAGCTGAAGGAGTCCCGCGCTATCATGGAGAAGCGGAGTGGCAGCAGTCGCAACGGTCCACCGACTCAGAAGAGGTTTAGGCCTATGGAGACTCGACCCCCGCCGTGCCAGCCTCAGAACTTTCGTGGTCCCCCAGCTCTTGGACCGCCGCGGCGTGGATGTTTTTAGTGCGGTTCGTTTGAGCATCTGAAGTGGAACTGCCCACAGCTTCGTCGGCAGCCACTCCTACCAGCTCCACCCCAGAGGCCTGCTCTGCCGCCACCACCTATGCAGCAGCAGAGGCCTACACTGAGAGCTCAGCAGCAGCAGCGTCCTCCCCAGCCACAGTAGCAGAGGTCTTTCCCCCGTCAGGGCGGAGGAGGTAACCAGGCTCAGGGAAGGACGTACATGCTAGTTGGTAAAGACCCAGAGGCTTCTGGGGGAGCGATCGAAGGTAATCCTGAACTTAGAATTTCAATTCGTAGACGTATTGGTGTAGTTGTCTTTGCTATTTGTTTTGACTCGTTAGACCTGTAGCAACCGGTAGCTAGATTAATTTCTTACATGTTTCCGATAAAGCTAGGTACCCTTCCTGTCATTTCGACCCTTGCTTTCGTTCATTTCGATAACGGGTCTACTCATTCCTATATCGTCCCTAGTTTTGTCAAGACTTTGGGACTGGAGTCGGTTCCATTGGGTCATACTCTGTCGGTGTTTTCACCGCTCGGGGTAAGTACCGATGTGGACCGGATCTGTCGGGACTGCATCATTCATATAGGAGACAGAGAGCTCTCGGCAGACTTCATTGTCCTGAACTTAGGAGGAGTGGACGTACTACTTGGGATGGATTGGATGTCAGCCTATCACGTTACCCTTTATTGCTTTACTAAGAAGGTTACATTCTCACCTCCGGGAAGCGAGGCTTTTTACTTCTTGGGAGACAAGCAGAAGATCTTGTGCCCGGTACCGCTGCAACAGATAACCCTCAGCTTACTACCGCAGCTACCGAGTAGAGATAAAGATGGGAATCCAGTGGTGCTACCACCGATGGTTCATGAGTTTCCGGATGTCTTCCCAGAGGAGCTTCCAGGCTTGCCTTTACCTCGAGAGGTTGAGTTTGCTATAGATTTGGCACCGGGAGCAGCACCGATCTCGGTTGCTCCGTATAGGATGGCTCCCGCGGAGCTAAAGGAGTTGAAGACCCAGTTGGAGGAGTTACTCGACAGAGGCTTCATTCGTCCCAGCACATCTCCTTGGGGATCCCCAGTTCTTTTTGCTCAGAAGAAGGATGGGACGAAGAGGCTTTGTATCGACTATCGTAAGCTGAATAGCATAACGATCAAGAACAAGTACCCTTTACCTCGAATTGAGGACCTATTTGATCAGTTGAAGGGGGCTTGCTATTTCTCGAAGATCGACCTGAGGACCGGATATCACCAGTTGGCTGTGAGAGCGGAGGATATTCCGAAGACGGTGTTTCGGACATGATATGGGCACTATGAGTTTTTGGTCATGCCCTTCGGTCTAACAAACGCCCCTGTAGCATTCATGGATCTGATGAACCGAGTCTTCAGCATGTTCCTGGACAGATTCATTGTGGTATTTGTGGACGACGTTCTTATTTACTCCAAGATGGAAGAAGATCATCGAGAGCACCTTAGTGCTGTATTGCAGACCCTCAGAGACCACCAACTGTATGCCAAACTCAGTAAGTATGAGTTTTGGATGCAGGAGGTGAAATTTCTCAGACACGTTGTCTCGCAGGAACGCATATCCGTGGATCCATCGAAGATAGAGGCCGTGATGGACTGGGAGCAGTCGAAGAACGTATTTGAGATTAGGAGTTTCTTGGGGCTAGCAGGCTATTATAGACGTTTTGTGGAGGGATTTTCTCATCTAGCAGCACCTCTCACCCGTCTGACAAAGAAGGGTGTCAGGTTTGAGTGGTCGGAAGATTGTGAGAAGTCCTTCCGGGAGTTGAAGAGGCGTCTTACTTCGGCCCCGATGCTTACGATTCCGGCCAGTGACAAGGGTTATGTTGTCTTCACTGATGCCTCACTGATGGGGCTTGGAGCTGTACTGAGGCAGGATGGTAGGGTGGTAGCCTATGCCTCTAGGCAATTGAAGACTCACGAGAGGAACTATCCCACCCATGACTTGGAGTTGGCTGCAGTGGTTTTTGTGGGGGAAAATCTTCGTGCCGACCCGAAGACCTCGCCTCACCAGTCAATTGAAATTGAAGTCGAAGAGCGTTGATCGATCTGTCGTTTGGAGTTGCAGCTTTTGATATGTGAACAGAGAGATGCAATCAGAGAGGGTATTGACACGAAAAATGATCTCGGAGTTCAACCGAAGCCTATGTCTCCGTGCTATAGGGAGCAACCCGAATTCACTATCACTTATGTCAAAGTGATCTCGACAGGCCGAGTATCACTAGAAACACTCTGATCTCTTCGAAGGAGAGAAGAAGATCAAAGAGAGATGGTAGATGGGGAGCTGAGAGATTCCAGAGCTCTGGATTCTAAAAATCAGATCTCAGAATAGAAATCAGAAATTTCGGATCCTTTTACATTCGAAGGCTCTGCTATTTATAGAATTTTCTGGTGGTAAATGGTGGTTTTCTGCTGTCGTATCTGGGGATCCTCCAGGTAAGGCTGGTGGGCTCCGCTGCCATCTTAGGGGGCCCACCAGGCAGGGCCGGTGGGTCTCGCTGTGGTACTCGGGGGCCTACCAGGCAGGGCCGGTGGGTCCCGCTATTGTCTTCGGGGGCCCACCAGGCAGGGCCGGTGGGTCCCGCTGTTGTCTTCGGGGGCCCAGCAGGCAGGGCCGGTGGGTCCCGCTGTGGTACTCGGGGGCCTACCAGGCAGGGCCGGTGGGTCCCGCTGTTTGCAGATTTCTTACCAAAATTTGCACCCACAGTTATCCCCTCCAAGTTAGCTAGAGTTCGTTCTGGCTGGCTTGGATTTGGTGCAAAAAATAGCAACCCCCTGTCTCAAAAGGCACGAAGAAGCTTGTCGAATGTTAGCATAAAAAAGACTGATCGATCAATTTTGACCGATCGGTCAAATTCAACCGGTCAAGGATTGGGTGATCGATCAAAAAATATGGTTTTTTGACCGATCAAGTAAAAAATTGACCGATCGGTTGATTTTGATCGATCGGTCAAGTTTGACCGATCGGCTAAAATCAACCGGTCAAGGTCTGGGTGATCGGCAAAAAACATAGGTTTTTTGCCAGATCGAGTAGAAAATCGACCGATCGGTTGATTTTGACCGATCGGTCAATTTTGACCGATCGGTTAAAATCAGCCGGTCAAGGTTTGGGTGATCGGCAAAAAACTTGAGTTTTTTGCCAGATCCAGTAGAAAATCGACCGATCGGTTGATTTTGACCGATCAGTCAAGTTTGACCGATCGGTTAAAATCAGTCGGTCAAGGTTTGGGTGATCGGCAAAAAACCTGAGTTTTTTGCCAGATCCAGTAGAAAATCGACCGATCGGTTGATTTTAACCGATCGGTCAAGTTTGACCGATCGGTTAAAATCAGCCGGTCAAGGTTTGGGTGATCGGCAAAAAACCTGAGTTTTTTGCCAGATCCAGTAGAAAATCGACCGATCGGTTGATTTTGACCGATCGGTCAAGTTTGACCAATCGGTTAAAATCAGCCGGTCAAGGTTTGGGTGATCGGCAAAAAACTTGAGTTTTTTGCCAGATCCAGTAGAAAATCGACCGATCGGTTGATTTTGACCGATCGGTCAAGTTTGACCGATCGGTTAAAATCAGCCGGTCAAGGTTTGAGGGATTGGCAAAAAACCTAAGTTTTTTGCCAGATCCAGTAGAAAATCGACCGATCGGTTGATTTTGACCGATCGGTTAAAATCAGCCGGTCAATTTGAAGTTTTGAACCTGCCCTTCAGAGAAGGTAGTACAGCTTGTTCTTTCTTTGTGATTTTCGGACGAAGCTTTGGACGTCGATGGAGTTTTCTTTTTCCGCTTTTGCATCTTTGGTCTGTCTTGAATGGTTTCGCTGAACCGGCGGTCCGGTTCACTCGGACAGGTGGTTTGCTTGGACCGGTGGTCTGACGTTTCGTCTGGTCGCGACTGTTCGCCTGGTTTTGCGCTTGCTACGGATGGATGCCACGTGTACCTACAAAAACACGCAATTTGATATGGTGAAGACACGTGTCTTTTCGATCTGTGCGTCGGTTTACCCTGGGTATATAAGTTTTTCTCGCTGTCATTTTCGCCTCACGCTTCCAAAATTTTTCGAAGTCCAGACTCTTTGCTTTCAACTTCTCACTCTCTTTCTCCTTTCGATCGGTCAAATGGCGTCTTCGGGCAGTTCTAAGAAGAGTGCAGTTCCTTCTAAGAGGAAGGTCAAGGAAATTGTCGAAGTTTCTTCTGCTCCGAAGGGCCGTGGTAAGGGTAGGGCGGAGCTTATCGAGCTTGGCCAGTTGGGAAAAAGGCACCAGGGAGTGGGATTTGCTTCAGCACCGTCAAGGCCAGAGCACATCCCCAAAGCGAGATTTGTCCTCTGCCCGCAGCTACCTTTGGAGGCGGAACTTGAGTTTGGATATAATATTGGCAGTAAACTTACAGACGTGAAGAGGGAGAGGCTGCAGGAGTTGCTGGCAAGTTTCACAGAGGGAAAGGCTCGCCCAGCGCTTCCGGGGGTTCTATCCGCTTTTGGCGTTGACAGGCGGACAATCTTCGTCTCGTACGCGAGCAAGGAGCAAGTGATGGGAACCATCGTCACGATTGGCCAGCTCAACTGTGGACTGTGCCTTCCATTGCCGCCTTTTGCCGTGAGGTTGCTGAACACCTCCGGTCTTTGTCCCGGGCAGGTTACTGGAAACGCCTGGAGGATCATCTACGCTTTCTGTCGCGTAGAGTCGGACTTCCAGAAGGAACTCAGGGAATGCTACTCCAGCCTCCCTGATGGTGAAGAAGCCCGGATCGAGCTGGGGTATTTTTTCTATCACTATCGATGAGCCTGGAGGAAAGATAGCCCATTCTTCAATCTGACGGGTGTCTCCGCTCTTCGACCGATCATTGACACCATCGGCTCCGACAAGCTCTACACTGACTGGCCGCTGTCGGTGTCTGGTGCATGGACTCCTGTGTCAGTACCTGAGGTTCCCCGATACAAGGTGCACAAAGAGATCGACATGTACTGTGCAGGAGGAGCCCTTTCGTGGTCTTCGGAGCGAGTGGGAGCTGTCGACAATCTCTTCTTGGAGTTGACATACGGGACTCGATCATGGAAGCAATTCTCGAATTGCCCAGTTCGACACGGCAACGCCAACCTCCTCCACCGATCGAAGACTCGCTATGAACATAACGAGGTCATCTACTCGGATTATGAGGAGGACCCTCAGTCAGGCAAAATTGTTAGAAAACTTCGATTTGAGAAGAAGGCGTACGGGGCCAGGCGTGCACTACCCTCAGAGGAGAAACTGGAGATCAGTCGCCAAGGCCCGGCAAAGAAGAAAAGGAAAATCTCCGTCGAGGAGGAGAAAAAGAACGAAGAAGATGTCGAGGAGGAGAAAAAGAAAGAAGAAGAAGAAGAGGATGAGGGTGGTGATGACGACAACGATGATGATGCTGATGACAGCAATGGCAGTGATGGAGGAAATGAAGATGAAGATGAAGATGGAGATAATGGGGATATTCCTCCCACTCCCTCAGGAGGAGATGGTGGAAATGGGGGTGGTGAGGAAGAAATTCCTCCCACCCCCACTGTTGGTGGTCAAGGACATGGGGGTGGCGAGGAAGAAATTCCTCCCACCCCCACTGGTGGGGACGATGTGGACTCCCAACCTATCCGTATTGACGAGGCTAAGGCCCGTCGTATGGAGGAGGTTATGGACACAGAGGGTGATGGCAGGAAGGAGCAGCCAGTCTATCATTTCGAGGAGTTGAGGAAGCCGATGCGCTTCAAAATAAAGTTGTCGAGGAGCGGTGGGGTTAGAAGCAACCCTACGCCCCTTGACCAGATACCCCCTGAGGTGCCTCGTCTTGAGGGCACAACTGCAAGCGGTGGTTTAGAGGTTGAGCAGCCTCCTCCTCCATCGCAATCTTTGGCAGATGAGACGACGGCGCTCTTGGCCGAGATGCAGGAGTTGCCCGGGCGACAAGAAGAAGGGGGTACCTCACCTCCCCAGGATGCTCCCTCTCCTATTCACTTGGAGAGAGGAAGTCGAGTGGGGGATAGAACTCCCTCACCTCAGCCGAAGCCAACCCCCGCTAGGGAGAAAACTACCTCCAAGGGTAAGAGCTCCGGCCAAGGGAAGGGAAAAGCTCCTAGGGTAGATGCCTCAGGTATTCAGACTATCTTGCCACCTTGATTATCTTATCTACGAAGTTTGAACTTGTTCTAACTTTCTGAACCCTTGTATTGATTGAAGGTACACCTGCTGGCTCTACCCAGAAGATAAAGAATTTGGGTGATGTTGACATCAACCACCCCACGGCTGTAATCCGGAAGCTCTGCAACCTTCCAGGGGCTACTCTGGATGAAGCCTTCGACAGGCTCGAGCTGGTGGTAGGTGCATCTGCTTGATCGATTATTTGAGTTGCATCTTCAAAATAATTCTAACTCTTTTGTTCTTTTGTAGAACTCAGCCGTTTTGAAGGTCGCAAGCAAGCTCTCCAAGAGGGCGGGAGAAAAGGAAGCTTCAGCTGAAGTATCCCATTTGACAGCTGAACTGAAGGCTGCCCGTGAGGAGAGGGACAAGCTGAGGGAGGTGCTGTCCTCAAAGAAGGAATTTCTCAAGGCCAAGATCGAGGATCTTCGCAAGGAGAAGCTGGAAAGTAAGAAGTGGCAGGAAAGTTATGAGGCTCGGGGTCACAAGCTCGAGTCTTTGTGGAATCGTCTTGCCAGGGTAGAGACCTCGTCTTGTGAACGTGCAGCTAAAAATAAGGAGCTGAAGGAGCAGCTTGCTGCTCAGAGTAAGGCCTCTGCTGCCAAAGAAGAGGCTTCCAAGAAAGAGTTAGAGCATATGCGAAGTGAATGCGCGAGCTACAGAGAGACGACTGAGAAGGCGGTGGAAGCACTTAGGGCCCATGCTAGTAGTGTACGATCCTCCAAGGCTTCTTCGGCGAGCAAAGCTCGAGGCGGATCTGAAGGGGAGAAGTCGCGCGCTCCCAGTGTGGCTAAACCCTGATGTATTTCTCTACCTTCTTTTCTTTGCTGTTGCACTTGTAAACTCTTGATATATAACAGCTCACTCCTGTACTTAGCAAATTTTTGATAATGGAGATCCTTTTGGTGTTTGAAAATTGAATGTCTCTGGTATTGAATTCTTTGAATGCTGTGTTCTGGATGGTATTGAAATATTTGAATACATATACACACTTGAATGTAAAGGGATGAGTCGCAACTTGATCACCCAAACTGTTGAGTAACTTGAAATTTGAACTTTGTTATAGCACAACTTGAAATCGTTAACATTTGTATATGAGGGGTTGAGTCGCAACTCAAGCACCCAAACTTGTTAGACGATATTGAAATTGAAGGTTGTGTTGTAGCACAACTTGAAATCGTTAACATTTGTATGTGAGGGGTTGAGTCGCAACTCAAGCACCCAAACTTGTTAGACGATATTGAAATTGAAAGTCATTTAACGTTTGCACGTAAGGGGTAGTGTCGCAACACAAACTTCCAAACTCGTTAAATGACCAGTGACTTGAAGGTTGTGTTGTAGCACAACCCGAAACCGTTTAACGTTTGCCTGTAAGGGGTTGAGTCGCAACTCAATCACCCAAACTTGTTAAACGACCTGGCAATTTGAATGCAAATAGCTTTGAATTTGAATGTAGATAACTTGAAACTGCTCCAGAATTTGAATCGATAAGATGAACAATTGATAGCAATCTTTATCCAGCTTGGAATTTACATCAAGGATAGAGCATTTTGAGATGTCTAGCTTTCCAAGTTCGTGGTAATCGATAGGATCCTTTACTTCCCCCTGATTTGACTATGTATAGACTTTCCCAGTTGGGAGCTAGTTTCCTGCTGCTGTGTTCTCTAGTGTTCTCTGGCAATGCAAATGGTTACTTGAAAGTTGACCATCTCCAACCCCTAGATCTTTCGATCTCGATGGAGATCTTCACTGTCGATGCTTGACGGAATGACCTTGCCTGCCTTTGACAAATTCTTGGAGATGTCCTACACGTAGCAAATCTTCCAAATGATACTTTAGCCGGTGGCATTGATCGGTAGAATGTCCATGACTGCGATGGAAATCACAGTAGACTGTTTTATCTGCAGTGAACTTGGTGTCGGGCTGCAATGGATTAGGCCATTGGAGGAACTCTTCATGTTGAATTCGGTCGAGGATCTGTTCGACCGGTAAATTCCACTCGGTGAAAGTGGTCTTCGTAGGAGATCGTCTTCCATCGTTCTTCGATCGTTTATTGGCAGGGGGGACTGCTACCTCAGTATTGTGAGCTTTGGCAGCATACTTCGGAGCCTCTCTCTCCGCAGGCCTTCGCTTTGACTCTCGCCCCTTTCGGGCCACTTGATCATCTTCAACCTCAATCTCCCTCTGAATTCGATCAAACATTGAACCCAGGGAAGGAGGGGGATTGCGAATGAAATCGTTGTAGATATGTAGATCGAAGCGGAGGGCGTTCTGGAAAGCCAGCATGATGGCTTCATCATCCAGATGTCTTCCAGAGAGAGCAGCATGCTCGTTGCGAAATCTCCTCGTGAAGCTGCGAAGAGTCTCGTCGGCACCCATCCTTAGCCGATAGAGAGAGTCGAGCTTCTTCTCTGGCTTCAGATTGAGCTGATAATGCTGCACGAAAAGGTTTGCCAAAATACCGAACTGGGTGATGGACCCAGCCCGGAGATTATGATACCAGTCGAGTGACGGCTCATCGAGACTTCCTGCGAAGGTGCGGCAGAGCACGTTGTTTTCTTCTTCGTGTGGCGTTAGAGCTTGCTTGAAGGCAAGTATATGGAGAGTTGGATCTCCTTTGATGCAGCTGAATTTGGGGAGGATAGGAGTTCTCCATCCCCTTGGAAATGTTGTCTCGAAGAGACTTCGATGGAGAGGTCCGGCGGAGGAATACCCATCCCTGCGACCATGTCCTCGACCTAGAAGTGGGTCAAGAGGCAAGATCGCAAGGTCTTGCTTAGGCATTGAAGTATTTGCCGGTTGAAGTCGGTGTCTAAGATCCGATCCAAGTCCACGTTGAAGTGGAATGGAAGGGGAGATTCTACTCTTTGAAGGAGCGCCTTTCATTTTGTGCTTCCTTGGTATGTTGAGCTTTGAAGGTGCCCTCTTGTCGCAGTTGCGGCCAGAAGACGATTGGGAAGACTCGTCGTCGAGGCGATCCCAAACACTCTGCTTCCAGGGGGCAGCAGAGGGAGTTGGGTCGCGTCAGATCCTCTCCAGGGCAGCAGTGCCCATTGACCTCCGTTGCTCGGAGTGAATTGAATATCGAGGAAGATCGACCCTCTCACTTGTAGAGGGGATAGGAAGAGCGATCCCAGCCTCAGAAGCTGCCCTCTTAAGAGCATCCCTCTCGGCGGTGAGGGTGGCGTTTTGCTTTGCCAATTGGAGCAGCTGGAAGTCGACCGCAGAGATTTGGTAGGTCGATGGAGGGTCTTCAGCAGGAGCGGGTGCTGTTTGCCCAATTGACTGTCGCGCGGGGTGGGCGATCGGTCAATCGACAGATCTCCCACTCCCTGAACGAACCCCCATCTCGGGGACAGCAAGGGGCTGTCCGAAGTTGAGCCTTTGACTCATTGAACGAGTCTCAGGACGAGGTTGTTGTTGAGTGTTACTTCCTTCTGGTTGACCCTGGTGTTTCGTCCTCGCCATTCAGAGAGCGAAGGGTGCAACGAGAGTGCCGACGTCCGCTCAGCTGTCTGATCAACCGAGAGGGCGAGGAAGTTTGGCTATCAAGATCGGTTGTATGCTCAACCGATCAAGTAGTAGTGGAGAGAGCTCGACTTTTTGCTCGGATCCCACAGACGGCGCCAAACTGTGGGGGAAAATCTTCGTGCCGACCCGAAGACCTCGCCTCACTAGTCAATTGAAATTGAAGTCGAAGAGCGTTGATCGATCTGTCGTTTGGAGTTGCAGCTTTTGATATGTGATCAGAGAGATGCAATCAGAGAGGGTATTGACACGAAAAATGATCTTGGAGTTCAGCCGAAGCCTACGTCTCCGTGCTATAGGGAGCAACCCGAATTCACTATCACTTATGTCAAAGTGATCTCGACAGGCCGAGTATCACTAGAAACACTCTGATCTCTTCGAAGGAGAGAAGAAGATCAAAGAGAGATGGTAGATGGGGAGCTGAGAGATTCCAGAGCTCTGGATTCTAAAAATCAGATCTCAGAATAGAAATCAAAAATTTCGGATCCTTTTACATTCGAAGGCTCTGCTATTTATAGAATTTTCTGGTGGTAAATGGCGGTTTTCTGCTGTCGTATCAGGGGATCCTCCAGGTAAGGCTGGTGGGCTCCGCTGCCATCTTAGGGGGCCCACCAGGCAGGGCCGGTGGGTCCCGCTGTGGTACTCGGGGGCCTACCAGGCAGGGCCGGTGGGTCCCGCTATTGTCTTCGGGGGCCTACCAGGCAGGGCCGGTGGGTCCCGCTGTTGTCTTCGGGGGCCCAGCAGGCAGGGCCGGTGGGTCCCGCTGTGGTACTCGGGGGCCTACCAGGCAGGGCCGGTGGGTCCCGCTATTTGCAGATTTCTTACCAAAATTTGCACCCACAGTTTTCGCCTTGAAGATATGGAGGCACTACTTGTACGATAAGGAGTTCGACATGTATTGCGTCCATAAGAGTCTTCGATACATCGGGAGTCAGAAGGATCTGAATATGCGTCAGAGGAGATGGATCGAGGTCCTAAAGGATTTCAATTATTCGTTCTTTTACCATCCTGGTAAGGCGAATGTTGTTGCAGATGCCTTGAGCCGAAAGTCCCGTAGCCAGCTTGCTAGATTGGTGACTGATCGACAGGACTTTCTGGCCACGATAGAAGGCTTTGATTTATGGGTTCAGTGGGAGTCCTCTCATACCGTGTTGTGCACCATGCGGGTGCAGCCTAGCCTACTTCAGAAGGTGATTGCAGCACAGAGGTTGGATTCTGGGTTGGAGGAGATTAGACTGCGGTGCGACAGTGGGGAGTCTGTCCCGGATTGGTCGATCGATGCTGATGGAGGTCTGAGGTTTCGGAGGAGGTTGTGCCTCCCTGCTGATGAGGAGGTTCGAGAGGAGGTGTTGTCAGAGGCGCATCGATCCAAATTCTCGATGCACCCTGGTGGCACCAAGATGTATCTTGATTTGAGGAGACAGTTCTGGTGGAAGGGCATGAAGCGTGACGTGGCCGCCTTTGTGTCTAGATGTTTGACTTGTCAGCAAGTCAAGGCTGAGCACCAGAGACCGGCTGGATTGCTACAGCCGCTTTCAGTAGCTGAGTGGAAATGGGAGCACATCACGATGGATTTTGTTTCGGGGTTGCCTCTGACCCGGAACAAACATGACTCAGTTTGGGTGATCGTGGACCGACTGACGAAGTCGGCGCACTTTCTTCCGGTGCGGACGACGATGACATCTATCGACCGAGCGAAGTTATATGTGAGGGAAATTGTCAAGCTGCACGGAGTTCCAGTTTCCATTATCTCAGATCGAGATCCTCGGTTCGTATCTCGATTTTAGGAGAGCCTGCAGACAGCTTTGGGAACGGAGCTCAGTTTTAGCACTGCGTTTCACCCGCAGATGGATGGCCAGTCAGATAGGACGATTCAGATTTTGGAGGATATATTGCGGGCTTGCTCAGTAGATTTTGGGTGAATTGTGCATGGAGTTGGTGGATGCACGGCGAGAGAGTTGGCCCTCTACATCGAAATAAAAGGTCCGATAGTAATGCCCGACCGGGGGCAGGTTGAACAAAATATCCGGGGTTCATGCATGAGTGTGTAATTGTCTGATTATAAATTTTGAAATGTAGGACTGTTCATAAGATGACCTAGTGACAGTAGGATTTGCATGTGAATGTAGAAATTGCATGGACACATAGGACGTAATTGAGAACATAGCTTGACAATTAGGTTAATCAATAATTTGTCTTAAAATTTGAGCGTTGTTAGTTATTAAAATTGTTAGCTTGTCACTAGCCATTTATTTGGCTAATCTCCCAAATGTATTTTTGGGGGCTACTCATTCCCACGAGTAAACTCTTCTGCAGGAGCTAAGGCATCGGAGCAGCAGTAGGAGTCCAGGTTCGAGTTTAGAGTTGCAGCATTTTCCTTTTAATTCCAGTATGCCGTTTTAACAGTAGTTTCTTTCTTGCGATGTAATCTAGTGGATTGGAATAAGACTTCTATTATTAGGTACCTAGTGTGATAAGTGGTAATGTGCCAGCTGAATTTCTTTGGGTAGGCCTCTCCTCAAGGCCCCAAGCCTAGGTTAGATCACCACAAAAATATAAGACGAATAATTGACCTAATTTGACAAGCCCAATAGATAGGACCTCCAGACAGATGCACCGAGTGTTCGGGAGCGGGTGAGATACTCGGCTCGCCGTCGGAGGCTTGAGCCTCGTGCTCCTTTAGAGGATATTCTGTCAGTATGTTGTGACACCGTTGAGTCGCATGTACTGAAAGGATATCCCTTTTAAAGGTCGAGCCTGATCTTTTGTTTCTCCCCCTTCTTTCATTTACTTGTGTGTGAGCGTAGAAAGAGCCCAGTGAGAATCCTAAATTGGCATAGTTAAGTAACCATACCCAGAACCCTTTTCCTTTTCTTACCTCACACCCCAGGAATCGGTCTTTAGATTTCTGGGGCGTGACAGCTGGTATCGGAGCCTTGGGATATATTCCTAGGGGTTAGTTTCTAGGATTATGAGTCAGTCTAGAGTCTAAATAGTTGGTTAATAGATAGTTGACGTTAGGACTATCTTTTCATTTCAGATGGCGGGTACTAGGAGTGGAAATGGTGCGAGCAACGGAGCAGGATCGTCCTCTGCGTCTGATAGCATGGCGAGGATGATGGAAATGCTCCAGGGGATGGCCACCATGGTCCAGCAGCAGCAGGCTGCTGTTGCCCAGCAGCAAACGGCTGCTCAGCAGCAGGCAGAGCTAGCACAGGCTGCTCTTGCCCAGGCCCAGGCTCGTCAGCAAGCTGAGGGCGAGCGGCAAGGGAAATTGCTGAAAGACTTCAAGGCGATGGGACCACCGAGCTTCAAGGGCGAGCCAGACCCCATAGAGGCCGATCGATGGTTCCAGCAGACTGAGAAGATACTGAACGCGTTGGGTATCACCGACGATAGGAGAGTGACCTTCGCCTTATACTAGTTTGAGGCTGAGGCAGACTTCTGGTGGCAGACAGTCCAGCGCACCAGAGCAGCAGATCGAGGAGCGATTACGTGGCAGGAGTTCAAGGAACTCTTTCGGAAGAAGTTCTTTCCGGTTACTGTGCAGAACCAGATGGAGATGGAGTTTCTGGCGCTCTATCAGGGATCTCGTACTGTGACACAGTATGAGGTCAAGTTCTCGGAGCTTGCGAGGTATGCTCCAACACCAGGTGGTGACCGACGGTAGGAGAGCCTTTCATTTTGAGCATGGCTTGAATCCAGCAATCAGAGGTAGGGTTACCCCTTTCTTGGGGCAATCTTATGAGGAGTTGGTCAACCAGTCCCTGTCAGTGGAGCAGGACTTGAAGGAGTCCCGTGCTATCATGGAGAAACGGAGTGGCAGCAGTCGCAACGGTCCACCGACTCATAAGAGGTTTAGGCCTATGGAGACTCGACCCCCACCGTGCCAGCCTCAGAACTTTTGTGGTCCTCCAACTCTTGGACCGCCGCGGCGTGGATGTTTTCAGTGCGGTTCGTTTGAGCATCTGAAGTGGAACTATCCACAGCTTCGTCGGTAGCCACTCCTACTAGCTCCATCCCAGAGGCTTGCTCTGCCGCCACCACCTATGCAGCAGCAGAGGCCTCCACAGAGAGCTCAGCAGCAGCAGCGTCCTCCCCAGCCACAGCAGCAGAGGTCTTTCCCCCGTCAGGGCGGAGGAGGCAACCAGGCTCAGGGAAGGACGTACATGCTAGTTGGTCAAGACCCAGAGGCTTCTGGGGGAGCGATCGAAGGTATTCCTGAACTTAGAATTTCAATTCGTAGACGTATTGGTGTAGTTGTCTTTGCTATTTGTTTTGATTCGTTAGAACCTGTAGCAACCGGTAGCTAGATTAATTTCTTATATGATTCCGATAACGCTAGGTACCCTTCCTGTCTTTTCGACCCTTGCTTTCGTTCATTTCGATAGCGGGTCTACTCATTCCTATATCATCCCTAGTTTTGTCAATACTTTGGGACTGGAGTCGGTTCCATTGGGTCATACTCTGTCGGTGTTTTCACCGCTCGGGGTAAGTACCGATGTGGACCGGATCTGCCGGGACGACATCATTCATATAGGGGACAGAGAGCTCTCGGCAGACCTCATTGTCCTGAACTTAGGAGGAGTGGACGTACTACTTGGGATGGATTGGATGTCAGCCTATCACGTTACCCTTGATTGCTTTACTAAGAAGGTTACATTCTCACCTCCGGGAAGCGAGGCTTTTTACTTCTTGGGAGACAAGCAGAAGATCTTGTGCCCGGTACCGCTGCAACAGATAACCCTTAGCTTACTAGCACAGCTACCGAGTAGAGATAAAGATGGGAATCCAGTGGTGCTACCACCGATGGTTTGTGAGTTTCCGGATATCTTCCCAGAGGAGCTTCCAGGCTTGCCTTCACCTCGAGAGGTTGAGTTTGCTATAGATTTGGCACCGGGAGCAGCACCGATCTCGGTTGCTCCGTATAGGATGGCTCCCGCGGAGCTAAGGAGTTGAAGACCCAGTTGGAGGAGTTACTCGATAGAGGCTTCATTCGTCCCAGCACATCTCCTTGGGGAGCCCCAGTTCTTTTTGCTCAGAAGTAGGATGGGACGAAGAGGCTTTGTATCGACTATCGTAAGCTGAATAGCATAACGATCAAGAACAAGTACCATTTACCTCGAATTGAGGACCTATTTGATCAGTTGAAGGGGGCTTGCTATTTCTCGAATATCGACCTGAGGACCGGATATCACCAGTTGGCTATGAGAGCGGAGGATATTCCGAAGACGGCATTTCGGACATGATATGGGCACTATGAGTTTTTGGTCATGCCCTTCGGTCTAACAAACGCCCCTGCAGCATTCATGGATCTGATGAACCGAGTCTTCAGCATGTTCCTGGACAAATTCGTTGTGGTATTTGTGGACGACGTTCTCATTTACTCCAAGACGGAAGGAGATCATCGAGAGCACCTTAGTGCTTTGTTGCAGACCCTCAGAGACCACCAACTGTATGCCAAACTCAGTAAGTGTGAGTTTTGGATGCAGGAGGTGAAATTTCTCGGACACGTTGTCTCGCAGGAAGGCATCTCCGTGGATCCATCGAAGATAGAGGCCGTGATGGACTGGGAGCAGCCGAAGAACGTATTTGAGATCAGGAGTTTCTTGGGGCTAGCAGGCTATTATAGACGTTTTGTGGTGGGATTTTCTCGTCTAGCAGCACCTCTCACCCGTCTGACAAAGAAGAGTGTCAGGTTTGAGTGGTCGGAAGATTGTGAGAAGTCCTTCCGGGAGTTGAAGAGGAGTCTTACTTCGGCCCCGGTGCTTATGATTCCGGCCAGTGGCAAGGGTTATGTTGTCTTCACCGATGCCTCACTGATGGGGCTTGGAGCTGTACTGATGCAGGATGGTAGGGTGGTAGCCTATGCCTCTAGGCAATTGAAGACTCACGAGAGGAACTATCTCACCCATGACTTGGAGTTGGCTGCAGTGGTTTTCGCCCTGAAGATATGGAGGCACTACTTGTACGGTGATGAGTTCAACATGTATTGCGACCATAAGAGTCTTCGAAACATCGGGAGTCAGAAGGATCTGAATATGCGTCAGAGGAGATGGATTGAGGTCCTAAAGGATTTCAATTATTCGTTCTTTTACCATCCTGGTAAGGCGAATGTTGTTGCAGATGCCTTGAGCCGAAAGTCCCGTAGCCAGCTTGCTAGATTGGTGACTGATCGACAGGACTTTCTGGCCACGATAGAAGGCTTTGATTTGTGGGTTCAGTGGGAGTCCTCTCATACCGTGTTGTGCACCATGCGGGTGCAGCCTAGCCTACTTCAGAAGGTGATTACAGCACAGAGGTTGGATTCTGGGTTGGAGGAGATTAGACTGCGGTGCGACAGTGGGGAGTCTGTCCCGGATTGGTCGATCGATGCTGATGGAGGTCTGAGGTTTCGGAGGAGGTTGTGCCTCCCTGCTGATGAGGAGGTTCGAGAGGAGGTATTGTCAGAGGCGCATCGATCCAAATTCTCGCTGCACCCTGGTGGCACCAAGATGTATCTTGATTTGAGGAGACAGTTCTGGTGGAAGGGCATGAAGCGTGACGTGGCCGCCTTTGTGTCTAGATGTTTGACTTGTCAGCAAGTCAAGGCTGAGCACCAGAGACCGGCTGGATTGCTACAGCCGCTTCCAGTAGCTGAGTGGAAATGGGAGCACATCACGATGGATTTTGTTTTGGGGTTGCCTCTGACCTGGAACAAACATGACTCAGTTTGGGTGATCGTGGACCGACTGACGAAGTCGGTGCACTTTCTTCCGGTGCGGACGACGATGACATCTATCGACCGAGCGAAGTTATATGTGAGGGAAATTGTCAAGCTGCACGGAGTTTCAGTTTCCATTGTCTTGGATCGAGATCCTCGGTTCGTATCTCGATTTTGGGAGAGCCTGCAGACAGCTTTGGGAACGGAGCTCAGTTTTAGCACTGCGTTTCACCCACAGACGGATGGCCAGTCAGAAAGGACGATTCAGATTTTGGAGGATATATTGCGGGCTTGCTCAGTAGATTTTGGAGGCAGTTGGGAGGAGCACCTACCTCTGGTAGAGTTCGCCTACAACAATAGCACCAAGCTAGCATCGGCATGGCCTCCTATGAAGCTTTGTACGGGAGGCCATGTCGGTCACCCCTTTGTTGGGCGGAGGTAGGAGAGCGGAGTCTCTTGGGGCCAGAGCTTGTCCAGGAAATGACTGAGAAGATCCAGCTGATTAGAGAGCGACTTAGAGCGACGCAGAGTTGACAGAAGAGCTACGCAGATGTGCGTCGATGCCCGCTTGAATTTACTGTCGGAGACCATTTCTTCTGAAGGTTTCCCCTCGGCGAGGCATCACCAGATTTGGGAAGAAAGGGAAGTTGGCTCCGAGGTTCATAGGTCCTTTCGAGATCTTGGAGAGAGTTGGCGAGGTGGCATATCGTCTGGCACTGCCCCCCGCAGCTCTCTAGCATCCACGGTATCTTTCACGTGTCAATGCTTCGGAGGTATGAGCCAGACCCGTCGCACGTGTTAGATTGGCAGGACCTGACCCTCAGTTCAGACGCATCCTATGAGGAGCGACCGGTCAGGATCTTGGCTAGTGAAGATCGAGTGCTTCGTACAAAGACCATCCCCATGGTGAAGGTGCAGTGGCAGCACTGTAGTGAGGAGGAGGCTACGTGGGAGCTCGAGTTAGCGATGCGGTCCCAGTACTCCTCCTTGTTTGATGATTAGTATTAGTTAATTTTCGGGACGAAAATTTTAATAAGGTGGGTAGGATGTAATACCGGGTACGTTGATTTTAGGGCAGCCCGATTTTATTTTTTATTTTATTGTTGCTAGATTGATTGATTGTTTTCGCATTTATGGTTGTCAATGGTGTATACTGGAGCATGAGTTGGACTGGGCAGTGGGCCCTGGGTCCGGGCCACTAGGTGACACTGGAGGCATGACATGATTGTTTTGATGATTTAAATTAACTAGAATATCAGGTTTTTAGGCGAGTCTGTCGGACTCGTAAGGTTTGCGCACCGGCTCGTCCCGGTGTGATGCGAGCTCGAGTGTGGCCTTGCTTGATCTGCGAGCAATACCTGTTTGGAAAAAAAAATATATATTAATAATAAAATTTAAAACCTAAATCTAAACCCATCCCCAAAATCAACTTTATAGCATAAAAATAGAACCAACCTGATCATATGAATCAGATCAGCCCTTGATTTCCATACCAAACCAATTCATCCGTTGATCTCCAATCCAGACCATATCTCACCGTGCATCAGCCACCATCAGATCTAAATAGATCTGATGTGATCTCTCCAATCTAATCGTATACCCCTCAACCCCGTCCTGCTATCTCTCTCTATCTCTCTATCTCTCTCTCTCTCTCCCCCTACCCAACAACCCGATCCGATCCCCCTGTGCGACTCCCTCTCAATCGCGACTCCCTCTCGATCTTGATCCCTCTCAATTCCGATCCCCTCCCTCTTAATCCCGATCCCTCTTAATCTGATCCCCTCCAAGATACCCGCAGCCCTCTCCCCTATAAAAACTAAGCCCTAAGCCCAACCGATCCCCCCTCATCCCTCTCCGATCTCCCTCGTCATCTCCCCTATCTCTCTCTTTTCTCTCTCCTGCGGTGGGGCTCTACTCGCACGGCACCGGAGAGCAACCGGCCGGAGGAGTCGCTGCCGGAGCCGACGACCCCGTCATCAGGTCAGCCCCTTCTTTTCCCCCATTTTTCTCTTTGGTTCTTGCGAGACTAGCCCCCCCCTCTGTTATGTCTTGCGCAGCCATGGCCGTCGGCCAAGTGGCCGGTGGCTGTGCAGCTGGCGAAGCCGACTTTATCCAGGCTGTCTCTCTTTTTTTTCCCTTTACCTTAAGAACCGATCAGCCCCAACCCCTGGTGGGCTTTGTCTTATCGCAGCAATGGCTGCCGGCCTGGTGGCCGGAGGTTGCATAGCCAACAGAGCTGACCAAGCCAAGCTAGGCCCTCTCCGACCACCCGACCCTCGACCTTGCATACGATGTCGGTCTAGCCCTTGAACCCACACCCGAGGTCAGCAGGCCCGATCTCATCGGGTCATGCATGCTTCAAAGTTGCGATTGCCGATGCAGGTCAGACCGCCTTGTGTAGTCGCTTTCGCACGATATTGACCGCTTAGCGGCAACGATGCACTGCTTAGCGGCCTAGGCTGGCCACTAGTATGATTCCCGTATAAACCCTCCTTTTGATAGATCTAGTCCGACTGTGATCGACCTTGCTGGTTTCGCCATCACCCGACACGGGTCAGACAGTTTAGTCGAATTAGTACCGTTGAACCTTAGTACGACCCTTAATATTGGCAACACTGGCTAACTAAGATGATATTTTTAGAGCACCGTTTTGCGTGCCGGTAGACCAGCGTCTGACGACGCCTACTTCCCTCGACTTGGCCAACCAGGGCCTAAGCCAACGATATTTAGTAGCAGTCAATAACCATAGACCTATTGTGTGTGTTTGATAGTTCGTAACTGCGTAGACCCAATCGGAGATGGAGCAGAGGTCACCTAGCAGCAGCCCGAGCCCACTTTCCAGGTGACACAGCACGCTTTCTTTAATAATTAATAATGTCGATATAGAAATTAAGGGTAGGTGTCCATAACGCTGCATGCGGGTCCCGCCGGACGTCGTCGCATGTGGTCGAGTGGACCCCGCCTTGCATGCGGAGTCGCAAGTCCGGCGACGCATGCATAAAAAGTTAATAATTTAATAATAAATATTTTATTGTTTGCATGGACACCATAGATAGGTGTTTCCTTAATTTGAATAAATTAATAATTAAAGAATTACCGGGACTCACCCTCCCGAGGGGAGCGTGATAACCCCAGTAAATGGATTTTGGGTGTGAGTGCTTTATTTTTATTTGATTATGATGCTGGGTTGTGAGTGGGTGCGAATCCCGGGATAATCCATTGAAAATGATTAAACACTGTTTAGTTCATTCAATGCCATGTGTTATGTTAATTATTGTTAATCTACCTGGTTAGAGGGTAGAGACCCCGTGCGCGCAAGGGTCGTGAACCGCCTTGCGCGTACAACCGAAGTTAAGTAGGTTAGGGGTCACGGGCAAGGGTTGTGGTAAAGCCAATAGGAGGTGTCCTTGAGTAGGGATTGGCCTAGCAACCCTGTCCCGGGGAGTTGAAGTCCCCATAGTAAAGCAAGTTGGGCGGTAGAGCTCCACCGTGAAAGACGGGAAACCCCTTATGATCATCTGGGTGAATTGTGCATGGAGTTGGTGGATGCACGGCGAGAGAGTTGGCCCTCTACATCGAAATAAAAGGCCCGATAGTAATGCCCGACCGGGGGCAGGTTGAACAAAATATCCGGGGTTCATGCATGAGTGTGTAATTGTCTGATTATAAATTTTGAATTGTAGGACTGTTCACACGATGACCTAGGGACAGTAGGATTTGCATGTGAATGTAGAAATTGCATGGACACATAGGACGTGATTGAGAACATAGCTTGACAATTAGGTTAATCAATAATTTGTCTTAAAATTTTAGCATTGTTAGTTATTAAAATTGTTAGCTTGTCACTAGCCATTTATTTGGCTAATCTCCCAAATGTATTTTTGGGGGCTACTCATTCCCACGAGTAGACTCTTTTGCAGGAGCTGAGGCATTGGAGCAGCAGTAGGAGTCCAGGAACGAGTTTAGAGTTGCAATATTTTCCTTTTAATTCCAGTATGCCGTTTTAACAGTAGTCTCTTTCTTGCGACGTAATCTAGGAGATTGGAATAAGACTTCTATTATTAGGTACCTAGTTTGATAAGTGGTAATGTGCCAGCTGAATTTCTTTGGGTAGGCCTCTCCTCAAGGCCCCAAGCCTAGGTTAGATCACCACAAAAATATAAGATGAATAATTGACCTAATTTGACAAGCCCAGTAGATAGGACCTCCAGACAGATGCACCGAGTGTTCGGGAGCAGGTGAGATACTCGGCTCGCCGTCGGAGGCTTGAGCCTCGTGCTCCTTTAGAGGATATTCTGTCAGTATGTTGTGACACCGTTGAGTCGCATGTACTGAAAGGATATCCCTTTTAAAGGTCGAGCCTGATCTTTTGTTTCTCCCCCTTCTTTCATTTACTTGTGTGTGAGCGTAGAAAGAGCCCAGTGAGAATCCTAAATTGGCATAGTTAAGTAACCATACCCAGAACCCTTTTCCTTTTCTTACCTCATACCCCAGGAATCTGTCTTTAGATTTCTGGGGCGTGACAACTTAGTACTTTACATAGATGATGTTCTACTGATTGAAAATGAAGTAGGAACGTTGCCTAAGTTAAATGTCTGATTATTATCTTAATTCGACTGAAAGACCTTCGTGAGGCGAGTTATGTTCTGGAGATCATGGTAACTCGAGATCGTCAGAACAGGATTCTCACGCTATCACAGGCTATGCATAGAGATATGGTTCTAGCCAGAATCAATATACAATACTCCAAAAAGGGGTTTCTTGCTAAAGCTTGAAACTGTCGAATGATATAAATCATAAGACACCTAAGGAGATGGCAGAAATACAGAAGGTGCCCTATGATTATGCAAAGGGTAGTTTTATGTATGCCATGATTGTATAAGATGCTAGTTATCTGTTGTGCAACAGGAATGGTTGGTCAATTTTAGTCGAATCCGGGTCCAGTTAACTGGACTGATATGAAGAGTATACTCGATATCCTCGTCAAACAAGGACTACGAGTTAGTTTACACTTCACAAGACTTGACGCCGATTGAATGAACAAGATCTGATTTAGCATCAGATGTGTAATCCAGATAATCGACTTCTAGTATAGTTTTTACCTTGGGATGAGAAGCGGTTAGTTAACAGAGTGTGAAGCTATAATGCATCACGGGCTCTACTACAGAAGCCTAAGCACATTGTAGCGTGCATGACAGGAAAATAGGTGGTACGGCTCGGTAAGTTCATAGTAAACTTGGAAAGCATACCAGAGGCTCAGTTTTATGTTTTAATAACAAAAGAGCGGTAGCGAGAGCCTAGGCACCACCATAAAGGGAAAACATATCAAATACAAATTCTACTTGATCTAGAAATTTTAGGAGGAAAGGCAAGTGACGGTAACTGAGGTAGCATCTGCAGATAATGTTGCTGATTCCTTTAGGGAATTCTTGCAAAGGCTTTTGGGCAACATGTAGAAGCTATAGAGCTCATGACCGTTTTTCCTCGCTAGACCAAGTGGGAGATTGTTAGGTTTGATATGGTCTACAGCTCGTAAAACACTAGGTTTGGCTGTATATGGTTGATTGTTTATTTAGGATTGTATAAAGGTACGTATTATTATACGTGTTCTGTTTACAGAACTTAAAGAGCCATGGCTATATAGTAGTCCATCTAAGTGGGAGACTCAGTGGATTGGTCCTATGAGCCTAAATCGTTCGCAGCTCTGATTCGGGTTGGTCCCCCTATCAGGATAAGCTGTTGGAATGATAGAGCATGAGAATATCCATAATGGTCATTACCAGGCACAGTGTCTGTGGCCGAACGAAACCAACACGGTGCAAAGATCGGTGAGCAGACACCGGTGCACATAGCCGTGTTTCTGCTTAGGATAATTGGTCCTAAACCCTGAGGAACCATGACCGGTGGACTAACCAGTTGCGTGTAACTTTGGTTCACCAACGTGTGAGGGATCTAACCACGACCCAATACCACGGTGCGCTGGGTTACCGGGCTGGCGTTGCATTGGCACGCCACTCTTACAGGCCATCCACATCCTTATCGGGAGGTGCGTTCCTTGGTATGACATACACCGCACTAAACCCAGGCCTGGTGGTCAGCAGTTGAGCTGTTGACCGGATCCGGTTGCTTGGCCAAAGTGATCGGAGGTGCGATGTGATAGTTAACCTGGAAGGAACCTAGTCATTTGGTCACTCGAGTCTGACGGTGCTCTCCACCGCTCGAGTTGACTCATGGCACTAAGTGGAGGGACATCATATTACCAATACTAAGCGGAGAACAGGGGTATGTGAGAGAGCTTAATAAGTCTAGGAGAATTGGAGTGCAGCCTGCGTTGCACTCTGGGTGGCCACACAGGTTACCCGGGACCCAGAGGATTGATAGGGACACTTGGGTAGTGTGTCGATCGGGTTTGGTTGGAAGTCATGAATCCTAGTCCCTGAAGGTTCCACCCTATCCACGATCGTTAAGGATCATTACTTTCTCCTTACCTCACAGCATATTATGAGTTGAAGAAATAATGCCTAATCGTCTTGTGTTCCGTGAGTGCATCACACTGGAGCATGGTGGTTGCACAGAACTAAGTGTGTTCACTAGGGGGCAACCCCAGAGTAGTGTAGAGACATACGATATTGCCATTATACCATAAGGAGTCCATTCCGTGTGTACGTGTTGCACTAGAACGCAGAATGCAAGTTTAGTAATTTTTACTATGGGGCACCCCACCTTTTACTAAGGGCAGCCTAATAAATAGTAAAAGTATTATTCATCATCCCATGGTATATTGACTTGTTGCTGATGCCGATGAGGTGCCCTAAGTGTTAGGGTGCATTATCGTGCACGTAGATAGGCCATACATAGTCCCGTATGAGGTGAACGACCACTAGATGCATGGGGGCATTTTAGTCATTTCAAAATGTCCCGCATGCCCTAGTGGCCGCCATCCTCACTAGGGCTAGCTTGCATGGCCATCAAACTTATAATTAAGGGATTAATTCAGATTAAAAAGATTTTCAATCATCTCCTTAATTGCAACAATTTTAATATGGCAACTAGTAATAAAAAGGGGCATTGAATTTGAGAGTAATGAGATGGAGAGAGAGAGGAATTGTTTCAAATGGCAAGGGAGAGTGAGGGGCACGAATTTCAGATCTGAAATGGTGCATCCTTCTTATATTTTATGAAGAAGAACCTAACCCCCTTCTCTTATGGTTCGGATTTTTGCCATCTCTCTCTCTCTCTCTCGAGTTCATCTCTCTTTTATTCTTTCATCTTCTTCTCCAAGTGTGTGTGTGAGAATGATGGAGATTGCTTGCACTCTGAGGCACACATAGATTAGAGTGCAAGGATCTGGGATGATATGTGAGATCGGGTGAATCCGATGAGATTCATTTCTCTCTTGCGCGAGGATCCCGCTCGTGATTGCTGCCCAGATTTTACAGGTAGATTTGTACTGTTTCGATCACTGCAGCATTTATAGAAGTCCAAATGACTTCAAACTGGTTGCAAATTCTTGGCGTTGAAGTCTTCTTTCCGATAAATCAAGTTTCGCTCCGTTCCGATGTCAGGATAGAAAGTTATGGCCTTCGGACCGAAGTGTGTTCGTGCAGATCCGAATTCATCTTCATCAACATTGAAGAAATTCTTCGCGGTGTTAAATCCCGCACGAAGGTATAACCTACTAACCCCTAGATCTATCATAATGCATACATAGTAAATATGTTAATTATTTCGATAGATGACTATAGGGGTTCGATTCGTATTTGTTTTATCATTTGATCATATGATTAATATGAATAAAAATTTTAAAATGCACCGCACACCAAAACGATCCTCGGGATCAACTCCACCTTCCGTTGCGCCTCCGATATCATTCTAACAATAACATGGAACGTGGTGAGGTTGTTGGAGGTGCTCGGCCTCGCCACCGATGTGAAGCTGCCGTCGCAGCTTCATATGCAGAGGATGTCCCTAGCTCATTCGACCGAGATTAGCACTAATGGCGGCGATCGTGGTGGTGGTCGTCCACCTACATCCATCTAATGTTCTCTACAATATTCCACTCATGGCTCTCCCCCTTCAAACTCTTTTCATGCTGCTCGGGTGGTGTTTTGTAATAATTGGTGGGGCCTGTCTGCTGTTGGCGCGATTGGTAACATGCATTGAGTCTGCGACTGGTACTATCATCGCAAATTTCACGAGTTCACTCACCTACTCAAAAGAGTGCTCCTTCAGAGGGAGTGATACATTTGGGCTCTTAGCTTGGGTGACTCCTCGTGGACTCTGTCCTTAGAGCATAGTCCCTGCTTCCTTGATTGTGGGGGGTTTTTAATCGAACCGGGCGGTTCGAGTGGCGAGCACAATCTAACACGCCAAAGAGAAGAAAAACCAGGAATTACGTGGAAAACCCCCTTCTCAACGTCGAAGGGGAAAAAACCACGGGTGGGGCGAGAATGCATTAAAATAAGTGTTCTGACCACTCGATACACATTCTCACAATAAGTTGTTAAAATAAGTAGTAAATGCTCCTACCAATGTTGGTCTTCTCTTTATGGTATTGTCCATAGTATAATTCAACTACCTTTCCTTTGCTAAATTGTAGGAAATCTTGCTTGATCATGATGTCCTTCCTTTTGTGGATAGACTTATCATGTTGAGATTCCCTAAGATAAATTAAAATATTATTTGTGTTAGAATAGAAATCCCTTACAAAATCGTAAGATTTCTGAGGTATTTTCTTTTTCTTTCTTTTCTTTTTGGAAAATGCCTTAGGTTATGATGAAGGACTAAGTGTGGAGTCGAAGGCCGATCAAGATGGGATATGTTTGTCTCATATATATATATATATATATATATATATATAATATATATATATATATATATATATATATATATATATATATATATATATATATATATATATATATATATATATATATATATATATATATATATATATATATATATATATATATTCAGTGATGTAATTCAGGTCTTCGAATGGAATTGATGTATCTATTAATGGATGTTAATAAAGAGATTTGGTGAAGATAATTTTTTTTATCTTTCTTTTGCAGTACATATATAAGTTGTAGTTTTAGCTCTATACCATCTCCCTTCTTTCTTTCTATTTCTCTCTTTGAGGTTCATTTAGCATGGCATCATGAATGGAAAAGACAAGGTGTAGTGCAACTTGTAGCAGTAGTTCACAATTCAATTTATTTTTCAAAATTAACATGGCAATCCTTAGAATGGTTCTCATCACAGTGCTAATAAATAAAAATTTTATATTTTTTTTATACAACTAGTTCGATGAGTTGAGTGTGATTTCATATGCATGTCCTTTATTACAAAGTTTTTTTTTATAAATAAAAGAACAATTGTGGCCCTCTTCTTTATCAACGGTCTTTTTCTCTCCTCACCCCCGGATTTTTTTTCTCTCTCCCATTCATCAAAAATCTGGGGCGTGACAAATACTTAGACTGCTAATGTAATTTAATTCAATTAAATATGTCGTCTCATATTATTAAAGACTATTAGGATGTCACTAGCCATTAATTTGGCTAATCTCCCAATTTCCTATTGGGGGCTACTCTTTCCCACGAGTAGACTCTCCTGCAGGTCCGGAGATTCGGGAGTAGCAGTGGGAGGCCGGAGGCAGTTTTAGGGTTACAGGCGTATTTTATTTTGGTATGTAGTTTTGTGGCATTGTAATGGGTGGATTTTGTATAAGAATCTGTTAGTTTAAGATTAGTGTTTTCGTTATTGTTAGTAGCAATGATACAACTGGATTCTTTTGGGTAGGCCTCTCCTCAAGGCCACAAGTCTAGGATAGATCATAATAAAAATATAAGTATCTAAATGGCTTAATTGACTAGCCCTGTAGATAGGACTTCTGGACCAGTGTACTGAGTGTCAGGGAGTGGGTGAGACTCCTAGCTCGTCGTTAGTGGCTCGAGTCCCGTGCTCCCTTAGAGGGATTCCTGTCAGCAGGTGGTGGCGCCCACAGGCCACATGTGCTGAGAGGATAACCAGGTTGAAGGTCGAGCATGATCATCTCTCTATCGATAAAAAAAATCTATCTGCTTTCCTTTTTTAGAAAAAAAAATGTTTTCATAAAAATCAAATTGTAAAATATTCCTTGCTTCTCTCCCCTTCTTCATTTATGAGAGAACCGCAGTCCTGTGAGAAACCCTAATTGGCACAGATAGCTGACTAAACCCCAAACCATTTTGTTTTCCTCATTTCACACCCCAGAGATCGGTTCCAAATTTCTGAGGCGTGACAAATCCCGGGATGAAGCTGGAAGCACTTCCTCCAGAATTCCCTCTCCCTCTTGCTGAAGGGGTTGGTCCCCATTTATAGTGGTGGGGCGACGGTTGGAGCACTCCGCGCGGGATGGTTAGACGATGTGTCTCAGCAATGTACTCAACTGCCGCGGTAGTGGGGACGTGGCGTCGACTCCCGGTAACTTCGGCCGAAAATCTCGGGAGCATAGTCAGCACCTCGTAACTGCTGTGCGCTCAAGATTTTTGGGTTCTACTGTCGCCCTTCTCTTCATTTTAGTATGCAGCCGACCTCCGTGTTGGGGGGTTTTTGGACTCCCCCCTCCCTAGCCTTGATGCGCGGCTGACCAGGGGCCCCCCTGGCCTTTTGCACGGCCGACCAGGGGGCCCCTTGGCCTTGTTGTGCGGCCGACCAAGGGGCCTCCTCGGCTCTTATGCGCGGCCGACCAGGGCCCCCCTGGCCTTGTTGCGCGGCCAACTAGGGGGCCCCTTGGCCTTGTTGCGCGGCCGACCAAGAGGCCTCCCTGGCCCTGATGCACGGCCGTCCCATAAAAAGGGGGGGGGGGGGGTTGGCCTCTCTCCTTGTTGCGCAGCCGACCCTGTGGGGGGGGAGTTGGACTCCTCCCTGATTCATTTTGGCTTGTGTCCTACCCGCAACGACGTTACAGCCCCCCGGCAGGTAAGTTCGCTCTTCTTCTCCACTTCGCGCGTGGTCGGACCGTGACGTAGCTACGGCTCCCGGCAGGTAAATTCCTCATGGTAAACACAATACCCCTTCCTGATCGGACGATTTTCAGCCCCGCCCGGTCAGGATCATTTTGTCTCGATTTGTGTACTAGTCTCGTTTTGCGTGTCGATCCCTATTTTAGAGTGTTGGAACTCCGGATGGCTGTCCGGGCTTTTCCTGGTTTTTCACCACATGGCGTCACCATACGTCGCCACCTAGCCTTCTCCTTTTTCAAAATCCGAACCGACTCCCACAACTCATACTTTTCCTTTAAATAGGACCCAGAGGGTTCATTATTTCCTCTGCTTCAGAATTCCTCTTTTTCTCTTCTATGGTTGAAGGCTTGTTCGGGTCGACAGAGCGCTGTGTGAGGTGAATACCTTCGCTGCAGTCATCTTTAGATACACGCCGTGGGGCTGCGTGTTGGAGGGAGCTTCTTTTGGATACACGCCGAGGGGTTGCACGTTGGAGGTAGCGTCGTAGCATGAGTTAGTACTGAAGTTGTTGTTCAGCTGGTTCACCGTACCGAAGAAGTTTCCACTGCTGGAAGACGTCCGGGCAGCGTATGATATCCCTGATGTCATATATCTTTCTTTCGCTATTGGTCCCCTGGACCCTACAGACGACCGCACTATCATCACCCTTGGGCAGTTGCGGTGTTGCCTGAGGCTTCCTTACGCTAGCTTCTCGGGTCGTCTGCTGGAGTATATGGGGGTATCTCCAGGCCAGATTGCTGGCAATAGCTGGAGGATACTTCGTTGCATTGAGACGGTAGAAGAGTTGGCGGGGCAGCAGCTCTGTGTCGCCTATCTCCTGAAGAAATATTTTGTCAAGGACTACAAGATGACGCCCGACTGCGTGTACTCGTATTTCAGCTTGCAGGCGTAAGCAGGTAGTCATCCTCCCATTGGGGGCTTGTACGACTCTGTTAGGGTTGAAAAGAGTGCCCCATTGTAGGTGGAGTACCATGGAGGGGCCGCTACAAAGTCCCCGGGACGGTCACCCATCTCGTTGGAACTATTGAAGACTTCTACCCCTCAAGGCAACTCTAGTGCCCTGAGGGTGTCGAAAAGGATTTGGACAGACTGATCAAAAGGGTTACTTATGACGACGACGACTGGCGGCAGTTGTTTCCAAAGCTCCCCATTATCAGATCTCACAGCACACCCAAGAAGGGCAAACAGCCGGCGATGACTAGTAGGGGAAAGGAGCCATCTGCTTCTTCTATAGAGCTTCCTGATAGGTATGTTAGCTCCGTTAGACGCTACAATCCCAACACAGCATCATCTAAGCTCTGCGTGATTCTCAGGCCTCGCACACGGTCCACTGTAGCTGCGGGCGACAGTAAACGAACAGCCACTGGTCGTGACGCAGCGGTGCCTACTGGGAACTCAAGGAGGTGTCTCGTCCTGGGTGAGTCTTCCAGTGACAGCGATTAAGATTGCATTCCCAACATTCCCGTCATGAGACAGGCTACTTTCAAAGTGCTGCGCTCCCTTCCTAAACGACTGGGTGGAAGACGTGCCATCGATGGGTCCGCACTACATGGAGGTTGAAGAGTCCAAGACGTCATCTGGATGCAGTCTCTCTCCTTCCCACGGGAGGAGTAGGCATGTCGTGCCCTCCGGCTCCGCAGGGTCGCGAGCACATGCCTTACCTTGCGCCCCTGCTGTTCCACCTACTGCTGCATCATTCGAACATTTGAACGTACGGCACTTCATGCCTTCGCCTTCCTCCTCTGCTTCAGATGGTGTCGCCAGGCCCCCTCCTGGGTCCCCTATCGGAGCCGCTGAAGCTACATCCCACCGCCGCTCCAGTGGGATCTCTGCTCACCAAGGGGAAGAAGAGGATACAGGGGTAGACGGTTCCAGTTGGCAGAATTAGCTCGACGACCTTCGCGAGGTAAGTCTTCTTGGAGGTGAAGACTTGATTGCATTAGTAATTCCTTCTTCTAACTCTTTGACACATATTGTTTCTGTTTTTGCCAGATGAGTAGCTACATCACTACGTTGGCCGACCAAGCTGCCAAGGGGGGTGCTCGAAGGATTGCCTAGCTCGAGCTCTCCCTGAGGAGTGCCCAACAGGAGTTGGTAAAGACTCGCGCTCAGCTAGTGGAAGCCCGAAAGCTCCATTTGGAGGAGGTGGCTGCAGTCAAAGCGCAGCTTGAACTCGCGTAGGCGAATATTACTGCTGACCCCTTCGAGCTTCAGGAAGCTTTGGAGAATGCTCAGTTAGAGCTTGACGCAATGGAGGGTCGGTTCAGGGACCATGCTTCTATGATCAGGAGGTAACGAACCGATGCACATGCTGCCAAGGTAGCTTACAAGGCCGAACTAGCCGTGCTGAAGTCTTTCCTTGACCAGGCAGCTGCGTCGGAGAAGGCAGCGCTTGCTCGGCAGTACGAGGTCCTCAATAGAGAGACCCAGTTGGCTCTCGAAGAGCAGGCGGAGGGATGGCGTAAGAAGGTTGCTAAGCTACGCAGTCAGCTTTCGCCGGGGAAATGGAAAGCTCCATTGATCACTTCCGTTTACTGTCTTGTAATGTAATAAAATCATATTCTGGCTTGTAGTGGCATTTCTAATGTTGATCTATCTGCATGTTCTGATAGCAATCCTTCTCTTATCTTTTTTTTTTTTTTGAAGGGTAAAAAACTAATCTATTACTGGAAAATAAAGGCAATACAGGACATGGCTTGTCTCTGAATGAGCAAGCAGACCACACGACCAAAGAGTCCACAGTAATAAGAAAACCCTACCTCATTGCACGGGGAGCAGACCGACATGGTAACCCCCGGACTTGAGGAAATACACATCACTCAAATTTAAGAAAAATGTAACACAAACACCAGTGAGTCAGAGCAGTAGATATCTAAACGCATTAGCTAGCACCCCTACTCCTCGTAACCCTATCAGATTGTCCCTTTGGCCTAGATTCTTTATCTCGGGACACAATCGTTGGATTCGGCATGGTTAGAAATAACGGCCGGTTGACAAGATGGGGGGGCAGCTGCTTGAACTGATCAAAGGAATCCAGGGGATGATCATTACCTGCTTCCTCAGCTCGATCTGTAACCTCCCCAGCTTCACCACCGAACTCCTGCAGTACAACTGACGCCGGATCATCTGTTAATTCCGCTACCTTCCGAGCCAAATTCTTTCAATGAACTCGTTGAATAGCAGGAATTGAAAGGCTGGAGCTTCCTTCACGAAGGCTCCGTCGAGTAGTATACTTAGTTCCGCCAGCAGACACCCCACTCCCACTAGCGAGAGCAGGGACAATCGGAACCCCTCCCCCCGCGCTAGCTATACTTTCTGCTTGCGTAACTGTTACCTTTTGCAGCTCAGCATCAGTCTCAACTTGCGTAACTACAGTAGCCTCTACTTGCAAAACATTTGCCTCTTGACATTCAGCATCAGCCTCTACTCGTGTAACATCAGCTATTACTGCACCATCAGGCTGCGTAACATTCACTGCAGTAACATCAGGCTGCGTAACATCAGCTATTACTGCGACATCAGGCTGCGTAACATTCAAACCTGCATCAACATCAGGCTGCGTAACATTCAAATCTGCAGTAACATCAGGCTGCGTAACATTCAAATCTGCATTACTTGCAGCACCAATTGGTGTTACACCATCAGGTACTACCGCTACAGCTACAGCACTTCTGGCAATTGCTGCATCAGCAACTGCAGTGCCAACATCTCTTTGGATTAGGATCTCTCCAACAATTCCTTCAGCTCCATCCTCTTGCTCCTCCTGACCAACATCTTCTAGAACAGCGAACCGAGATTTAGAAGCCATGGTGCTAGGTCCCACCACAGGGGTTGGAGGCACTTTTTTGTGAACCCCTCCTACTGTTTGCCACCCTTCTTCAAGAATAAATTTACCTTTAGCAGAGGATTCAGTCCTCACATTGTGAGCTCCAGCCGACACCTTCGGTTGCCATGTTTGAGCCGGAGTCTTGGCCATCTTGGGATGTTTAGTACACGTGTTATCACTATGGTCAAAGCTTTTGCAAGCCTTGCATCTTGTGGGAGTCCAATCATACGTCACCGGCTGCCAAGAAAGAAACCTACCAAATTCATCTCTTGCTTGAACTTTATTTGGCAACGAGTCTTCCACATTGACAACCACACATATCCGAGCAAAAAGTGCCCTCGTACCTCCTGCGGTAGCTTGGTCCATGTATATGGGGGTGCCAAACACACTACCCAATCTACTAAGCATATCCTCAGTCCACAAATCCCCTTCAAGATTAGGGAAGTTTGCCCAAATAGGGATAGATGAGATCAGTTCTCTGTCACTACACATCCCTCTAGCCCATTTCCTCAAGATCAATGGACGGCCTTCAAAATGCCAAAACTTCCCTTCAAGAATTCGAGTAAAATCGGAAGCTAACTCGAATTTAAACCAGAAGACTCCATTTTCTCTCGACAGGATCTCCAACTTTCCCTTTGGTTGCCAAGCACGCATAACATAATTTTTGAGATGTAGATAATACGGTCTACGTCCTAAGACGAACCCAACAAGAGTGTGCTCCCATTTCTTACCATTAGCTTCTAATTCAGCCCTCGGCAAAATCGCAACGTTTTGCCCTTCGAACATCCCCGGCTCAACATAGTGCAGTCGCAACTTTTCTGGTGGGAGCAAAGGAGGAACTTGGGATAAAGGAGGAGCCCAAGCATTTGCACGAGATTGGGAAACCTGCCCACCTGCGACCTTGCACCTCTGTGTTCTCAAAGAAATATTTGCACCATCCGAACAAACACCTACAACAGGTGCAGGTTTTTTGACTGGGCTGCTTGCATTCTGGCTTGGATCAGACATTTCAGCAAACAGTTCAGTGCCACTTGATTGCAATTGCTGATTTGCAGAAATTGTAGTAGGTAAACCTTGAACTGACATTTCTTCAAACACCGTTGGGGCAGTTGGCTGACCTGCTTTTTTCCCCGATTTAGCTCCTGATGCAATACTTGAGCGCGGGCTATGCTGAGAATAAAAAAGGGACGGGAAATCCCCTTCATTATCCAGATCCGGTGGGAGCTCTACCAATCCCACCTTAAATCTGCCATGCTTGCTAGGGCTGAATTCACCAATAGCAGAATCAGCTGCAGCATGAGGAGAATCTGTTGCTACCGCAGCTGCAACAAACCCACCCAACGTGGGGGCTGCGGGAGGAGAAAACTCCTGACACAGTGCCATATCTACAAGATCCGGATGAGCATCTGCAGCATCACAGTGTCCATGGACAGCTGTTCCAAACTTGGGTCCTAACACAGGAGAAGAGCTCGATTTAGGGGAAGAAGACACCCCTGCAATCGCAGCAATCTCCTCCTTCGATGTAGGGGAAGGCATCCCCGCAATTACAGCACCAGGAGGGGTAAGAACATCTCCATCTGCGCAATCAGCCTCACTAGCTCCTCCAATCCGGCCAGCATCCCGAAGCTTCACCAACAACCTCGAACTCTCCATCTCCTGAGCTTGTTTCTCCGAGATAATTTGCCTCCTTCCATCCCGATCTTCCTTCCCTCCAAGCTCCCGGTGAGGATCCGAATCTTGGGGGGGCTTCATCACCCCCAACGGGGAGAAGAATTTTGAACCGCTTTCAAGCAAAACAAAAAGGGGCAATCCTTCTCTTATCAACCTTGTACTTTAAGTACACATTGACGATGTGTCATTAAAATTTGGCTTTTATATTTTAACTACACTCGACGACGTGTCTTTAAAATTTGGCTTTCACATTTTAACTACACGTCGACGACGTGTCTTTTAAACGTAGCTCTCGCATCTTGTTTATACGTCGATGATGTGTCTTTTAAATTTGGCTCAGGCAGTCTGTTAGGCCGTGCCTAAGCGGGGGCCTAACAGCTGACCTTCTTGTGCGTTATCCGACCAGTCATGCCCTACGGAGGGACCCGTCAACCAGCCAGCTAGGTGATAGAACTCGCTAGGAGTGTTGTATAACGCCCGGTTCAAGTTGGTCGATCGGTCGTACCCAAGCGGGGTCTGTTGACCAAATCTTTCCAAGTATTCACCGGCCGGTCACGTCCTGCACTGGAACCTATTGACCGGTCGATCAAGTGGTAGAACTCGCTCAGAGTGTTATGTACCACTTGGTTTAGGTCGGTTGATCGATCGTACCCAAGCGGGGTCTGTCGACCGATCTTTCGAGTTGTTCACCGGCTGGTCTCGCCCTATACTGAGACCTGTTGACCGATCGGCCAAGTGGTAGAACTCGCTCGGAGTGTTATGTACCACTTTGTTTAGGTCGGTTGATCGGTCGTACCCAAGCGGGGTCTATCGACCGATCTTTCAAGTCATTCACCGGCTGGTCTCGTCCTGCACTGGGACCTATTGACCGGTCGGCCAAGTGGTAGAACTCTCTCGGAGTGTTATGTACCACTTGGTTTAGGCTGGTTTTAGTTGATCATCACTATTACACATGCACAAAGACACTGAGAAAACACATCTTTATTGAATAGTAGTCGAGCTACAAAACGATTACATGTGTTTCTCCTATTCATCCGCCCTGGTAGAACTTGTGTAAGTTGTTTGCGTTCCATGGCCTTGCTAGTGCATCGCTATCTTGAGTCTTCAAACGGTAGGCTTCATTCTTTCCCATACCATCAACGATGTATGGCCCTTCCCAGGTAGCTCCCAACTTGACACTTCCTAGCTCCTTGGTATTATCAAAGACCTTCCGCATGACCAGGTCCCCTTATTTGAAGATTTGCCTCCTGACTTTACGGTCATACACCCTTTTGATGGCCTGATGGTAGTTCGTCAGGCACACTCTCGCTCTTTCCCTCTTCTCTTCCAGTGGGTCTAGGCCATCAAGCAGGAGTTCGCCATTTAGCTCCGGGTCTACAGCTACGATTGTTCGTAGTGTTGGCACCAGTGTTGTGGGGGAAAATCTTCGTGCCGACCCGAAGACCTTCGCAGCACCAGTCAATTGGAGTCGAAGTTAATGTCGAAGATCGTTGGTCGATCGGTTGGTTGAAGTTGTTGCTTTTTTGATATGTAAACAGAAAAGCAATCAGAGAGAGAGAGATTTTGACACAAGAGAAGTGATCTCGGAGTTCAGCCGAAGCCTACGTCTCCGTGCTATAGGGAGCAACCCGAATTCACTAACACTTATGTTGAAGTGACCTCGACAGGCCGAGTATCACTGAAAGCTCCCTGATCTCTTCGAAAGAGAGAAGAAGATCGAAGAGAGATGGTAGATCAGAAGTTGAAAATCCCAGAGCTCTGGTTTTTAGAACTGAGAATTCGATCCATTTACATTCAAAGGCTATGCTATTTATAGGCATTCTGGGTGGCGAATGGCGGTTTCTGCTGCAGTATCTGGGGATCCTCCAGGTAAAGTTGCAGGCCCCGCGGTTGTCTTCGGGGGCCCACCAGGCAGGGCCGGTGGGTCTTGCTGTGGTATTTGTGGGCCCACCAGGCAGGGCCGGTGGGTCCTGCGGTAGTCCTCGTGGGCCCACCAGGCAGGGCCGGTGGGTCCCGTGGTAGTCCTCGTGGGCCCACCAGGCAGGGCCGGTGGGTCCCGCGGTAGTCCTCGTGGGCCCACCAGGCATGGCCGGTGGGTCCCGCGGTAGTCCTCGTGGGCCCACCAGGCAGGGCCGGTGGGTCCCGCGGTAGTCCTCGTGGGCCCACCAGGCATGGCCGGTGGGTCCCGTGGTAGTCCTCGTGGGCCCACCAGGCAGGGCCGGTGGGTCCCGCGGTAGTCCTCGTGGGCCCACCAGGCATGGCCGGTGGGTCCCGTGGTGGATTCATGCCAAAATTTGCACCCACAGTTACCCCCTCCAAGTTAGCTAGAGTGCTTTCTGGCTGGCTTGGACTTGGTGCAAAAAATAGCAACTTCCTGTTTTGAAAAATGGACACGAAGAAACTTGTCGCATGTTAGAGAATAAAGTGACTGATCGGTCAATTTGGACCGATCGGTCAAATTTGACCGATCGGTCAAATTTTGACCGATCGGTCAAATTTTGACCGATCGGTCAAAATTCAACCGGTCAAGAATCGGGTGATCGGTCAAAAAACAGGGTTTTTTGACCGATCCAGTAGTAATTTTGACCGATCAGCTGAAATTTGGACGATCGGTTAAATTTTGACCGATCGGTCACTTTTGACCGATCGGTCAAATTTTGACCGATCGGGCAAAATTCAACCGGTCAAGAATTGGGTGATCGGTCAAAAAACAGTGTTTTTTGACCGATCCAGTAGTAAATTTGACCGATCAAATAACTTTCGCAGATCGGACATGTTTGTCCGATCGGTGAAAAATATCCGGTCAAGGTTCGAGTGATTGGCAAAAAACCTTGGTTTTTTGCCAGATCCAGTAGAAATTTGACCGATCAGATAACTTTCGCCGATCGGACATGTTTGTCCGATCGGTGAAAAAATATCCGGTCAAGGTTCGAGTGATTGGCAAAAAACCTTGGTTTTTTGCCAGATCCAGTAGAAATTTGACCGATCAGATAACTTTCGCCGATCGGACATGTTTGTCCGATCGGTGAAAAAATATCCGGTCAAGGTTCGAGTGATCGGCAAAAAACCTTGGTTTTTTGCCAGATCCAGTAGAAATTTGACCGATCAGATAACTTTCGCCGATCGGACATGTTTGTCCGATCGGTGAAAAATATCCGGTCAAGGTTCGAGTGATCGGCAAAAAACCTTGGTTTTTTGCCAGATCCAGTAGAAATTTGACCGATCAGATAACTTTCGCCGATCGGACATGTTTGTCCGATCGGTGAAAAATATCCGGTCAAGGTACGAGTGATCGGCAAAAAACCTTGGTTTTTTGCCAGGTCCAGTAGAAATTTGATCGATCAGATAACTTTCGCCGATCGGACATGTTTGTCCGATCGGTGAAAAATATCCGGTCAAGGTTCGAGTGATCGGCAAAAAACCTTGGTTTTTTGCCAGATCCAGTAGTAATTTGACCGATCAGATAACTTTCGCCGATCGGACATGTTTGTCCGATCGGTGAAAAATATCCGGTCAAGGTTTGAGTGATCGGCAAAAAACCTTGGTTTTTTGCCAGATCCAGTAGAAATTTGACCGATCAGATAACTTTCGCCGATCGGACATGTTTGTCCGATCGGTGAAAAATATCCGGTCAAGGTTCGAGTGATCGGCAAAAAACCTTGGTTTTTTGCCAGATCCAGTAGAAATTTGACCGATCAGATAACTTTCGCCGATCGGACATGTTTGTCCGATCGGTGAAAAATATCCGGTCAAGGTTCGAGTGATCGGCAAAAAACCTTGGTTTTTTGCCAGATCCAGTAGAAATTTGACCGATCAGATAACTTTCACCGATCGGACATGTTTGTCCGATCGGTGAAAAATATCCGGTCAAGGTTCGAGTGATCGGCAAAAAACCTTGGTTTTTTGCCAGATCCAGTAGAAATTTGACCGATCAGATAACTTTCGCCGATCAGACATGTTTGTCCGATCGGTGAAAAATATCCGGTCAAGGTTCGAGTGATCGGCAAAAAACCTTGGTTTTTTGCCAGATCCAGTAGAAATTTGACCGATCAGATAACTTTCGCCGATCGGACATGTTTGTCCGATCGGTGAAAAATATCCGGTCAAGGTTCGAGTGATCGGCAAAAAACCTTGGTTTTTTGCCAGATCCAGTAGAAATTTGACCGATCAGATAACTTTCGCCGATCGGACATGTTTGTCCGATCGGTGAAAAATATCCGGTCAAGGTTCGAGTGATCGGCAAAAAACCTTTGGTTTTTTGCCAGATCCAGTAGGAATTGGACTGATCGAAGTAAAGTTTTGAACCTGCCCTTCAGAGAAGATTTACTGCTTTGTTCTTCGATATTTTGGCAGAGTTTTGAACATTGATGGAGCTTGATTCTTCTTGTTTTGAATCCTTGGTTGGCTTGATGGTTGCTTTGAACCGGCGGTCCGGTTTACCCAGACCGGTGGCTTGCTTGGACCGTTGGTTCATGTGGACCGGTAGGTCCGACGTTTCGCCTGGTCGCGACTGTTCGCCTGGTTTTGCGCTTGCTACGGATGGATGCCACGTGTACCTACAAAAACACGCGATTTGATATGGTGAAGACACGTGTCTTCTCGATTTGCGCACCTGTTTTACCCTGGGTACAAAAGTTTTCACCGGCTGTCATTTCGCCTCACGCTTCCAAAATTTTTCGAAGTCCAGACCCTTGTTCTCTTGATTTTCTGCTCTTGTTCTTGTTCTCGTTCGATCGGTCGAATGGCTTCATCTGGCAGTTCGAAGAAGTCCGGTACAGCTCCCTCGAAGAGAAAGGGGAAGGAAATTGTCGAGGTTCAATCTCCTCCGAGGGGCCGTGGCAAAGGCAAGGCTGCTCTCGCTGAACTGGGCCAACTGGGCAAGAGGCACCAAGGGGTAGGTTTTGCCTCAGCGCCATCAAGGCCAGAATTCATCCCCAAAGTGAAGTTTGTTCTGGGTCCGCTTATGCCCCTGACAGAGGAGACGGAGTACATGTACAATGTTGGTGGTGAGTTCACAGATACGAAGAGAAAGAAGTGGCAAGCACTTCTCTCTTATTTCACTGAAGGGAAGGGAGCGCAGCCTTCACTCCCTAGCATCCAGACGGCTTTCGGCATCGACAAGAAGACCGTCTTCACCAGTTTTGCCAGCAACGAGAAGGTCATGGGAACCATCGTGACCATCGGCCAAATGAACTGCGGCCTACGTCTGCCTCTGCCACCCTTCGCTGCAAGACTACTGAATACATCTGGCCTTTGCCCGGGGCAAGTCACAGGGAATGCCTGGCGAATCATCTATGCGTTCTGCCGGGTGGAATCAGATTTTCAAGAGGACTTGAGGGCCTGTTACTCCAGTATCCCGGAAGGTGAACCTGCCAGGATTGAGCTCGGATACTTCTTCTTTCATTATCGATGGAATTACAGGAAGGACAGCCCTTTCTATAATTTGACTGGAGTATCGCCCCTGCGCCCGCTCACCGATACAGTCCCTTCGGACAAGTTGTACACGGACTGGCCTATTTCTGTATCTGGCGCCTGGACATCCATGTCTGTGCCCGACACCCCCCGAGACAGTGTGCACGAGGCGGTTAAGATGTACAGCGCTGGAGGTATCTTCGCCTGGAATTCTGAGAGGGCGGGAGCCATAGATAACTTGTTCCTCGAGCTGACCTGTGGAACCAGATCGTGGAAACAGTTTTCTAACTGTCCTGTGAGATATGGCAAGGCCAATCTCCTCCACAGATCAAAAGACAGGTATGAGGACAACGAAGTCCTATACTCTGACTATGAAGAGGATCCCAACTCGGGCAAGGTCATCCGGAAGGTTCGGGCCGAGAAGAAAATCTACACTGCGAGGCACCGGTTATCTACCATGGATGAGAAACTGGTGCTCCAAAGAGGCCCAGTGAAGAAGAAGCGAAAAACTCTCGTCAAGCCTAAGGAAGATGAATACCAAGACAAGAAGAATGAAGATGAAGAAGAAGAAAAGAAGAATGAAGAAGAAGAAACTGAGAATGCCAGCCATGACAACAGTGGCAATGGCGAAGATGAGGACGGGGACGGCGAGGACGATCCGTCTTCTACCCCCTCCAGTGGGGATGATGAGAATAGGGGTGGTGAGGAAGAAATTCCTCCCACCCCCACTGGTGGTGCAACGGGGGAGGACTCGATCCCTATTCCCATTGACGAGGTTAAAGCCCGTCAGATGGAGGAAATTCTCGACACAGAAGGCGACGGCAAAAAGGTGGTTCCCACCTACAAATTTGACGAATTGAAGAGGCCGATGCGCTTCAAAATTAAACTATCGAAGAGTGCTGGGGTTGGAAGCAACCCCACGCCTCTTGATCAAATCCCCCCCGACGCTCTTCGCATTGAGGGAGCAACAATGAGTGGGGGTGTAGAGGTTGAGCAACCCCCTCCCCCCTCTCACTCTCTGCTCAACGAGGTGGAGGCCATGTTGGCCGGGCTCATTCAGCCAGGCGGGTCGCAAGAAGAGAGAGCCTCACCTCCCAGGAATGCTTCCCCCCCTGCTAATTTGGAGAGGGGAAGTCGAGTGGGCGATGGGGCTCCTCAACCTCAACCAGCGCCAACCCTGATTCAGGAGAAATCGACTCCTCAGAGTGGCTCTGATCGTCGGAAGGGCAAAGAGCCGAGGGTCGAAACATCAGGTATTTGAACTTAACTTGCTTTGAATGTCTTGTCTCTAAAGTTCGAAAATAATCTAACACTTTGATTCCCTTTGATTGCAGGTGCGCCTGCTGGATTGACTCCAACAATAAGGAGCTTGGGTGACGTTGATATCAACCGCCCCACTGCTGCGATCAGAAAACTCATCAACCTTCCGAGTGCCACTTTGGATGAAGCTTTCGATAGAATTAACCTGTTGGTAGGTGCATCTGCTTGATCGATCATTTGAATCGTATCTTTCTTCAGAATAATTCAACTCTTTTGTTCTTTTGCAGAACTCAGCACTTATGAATGTTGCAACCAAACTCTCCTTGAGGGCGGGAGCAAAAGAAGCTGTAGCTGAAATAAATCAGTTGACCGCGGAGAGAGATGAGCTGAGAGAGCTCCTGACTTCGAAGAAAGCCTCTCTCAAATCCAAGATTGAGGAACTTCGCAAGGGAAAGCTGGAGATCAAGGGGCTGAAGGATCGGTGTGAGGCACAGAGTCACGAGCTCGAATCCTTGAAGACTCGACTCTCCAAGGTTGAGGACGTGTCCTGTGGCCGCACCATCGAGATTCAAGAGCTGAAGCAACAACTTGCTACTCAGCACGCTGCCTTCACTGCCAGAGAGGAGACTTCCAAGAAGGCACTGGAGCATGCGCTGTCAGAGTGCAAGGTTTACAAGGAAACAACAGAGAAGGCAGCAGAAGCGCTCAGGACTCATGTAGCTAGCGTCCGATCCTCCAAGGCATCAGTGGCGAGTAAAGCTCGTCCTGGATCTGAAGGGGAGAAGTCGCATGCAAAGAGTGTGGCCAAGCCCTGAGACTTTTCTTCTTCTTTATTGTTGTACTTGTAAATTTTTGAAATGTAACAGCTCCTTGTATCTGACATATTTTGATGATAATAGAAGACATCTTTTTGGTATTTGAAACTTGCACTTCTTTTGAGTTGAATGTCTTTGAATGTTGAGTTCTGGAATGCTATTTGACATGATTGAGTATTCATACATTTGAACATAAGTTGAATACGCATATACTTGAATGTAAGGGGTTGAGTCGCTACTCAATCACCCAAACTTGTAACTTTGAAAATTGAATTTGAATTCGAATAACATTTGAATGTAAGGGGTCGAGTCGCAACTCAAACTCCCAAACCTGTTAGACGATATCGAATTGATTGAAATTGGATATTGGATTTCGAAGGTCAGTTTAACATTAGCTAGTAAGGGGTCGAGTCGCAACTCTAACACCCAAACATGTTAAGACCTGGTAACTTGAAAATGGTCAATTTTTAACATTTGCTAGTAAGGGGTTGGGTCGCAACCCTAACACCCAAACTTGTTAAAAGACCTGGTAATTTGAATATGGATAACTTGAAACTGCTTCAGAACTTGGATTGAAAATCAGAACACTTGTACACTTGAACATTTGAAAGAGAGCTTTATTCATCACAGAATTTACATTATGGATAGAACAACTTGAGGTGTCTAGAATTCCAAGCTCGAGGCAATCTATCTCCTTCTGGTGTGATCAGTCTGTAAGAACCTTTGCCTCCAACTGACTCAATGATATATGGACCTTCCCAGTTGGGAGCAAGCTTTCCACTGCTGTGCTCTTTGGTATTGTAGAAAACTGCTCTGAGAACTAAACTACCCACTGGGAACTGTCTCTTGTGGACTTTCTTGTCATAGGCTCTTTTGATCTTCTGTTGATATTGGGCTACACGAAGAGAAGCTTGATCTCGTAGTTCTTCAGAGAAGTCTAGATCATTGATCCGAAGTTCTTCATTGACTCCTTCTTCGACAGCTTTGGTCTTCAAAGTACTTGATATATTTTCCGTTGGAAGTATTGCTTCCAATCCATATGTTAGACGAAAGGGTGAGAACCCTGTGGATCTTCTCGGAGTTGTGCGATACCCCCAAAAAACTTCAGGTAGGACTTGCTCCCACAATCCCTTCTTGTCGTTGAGTTTCTTCTTGAGTATATCAAGTATAGCTCTGTTTGAGGCTTCAGCTTGACCATTGCATTGAGGATATCTTGGAGTTGAATAGAATAGCTTGATACCGTTGTTCAGACAGAACTCTCGGAATTTGTCTGAGTCAAATTGAGCTCCATTGTCAGCAACAAGAACTTGAGGTGTGCCAAACCTTGAGAAGATGTTGTGCCGAATGAATTTGATCACTTTGTCGTCAGTCTCTCGAAAGAGGGGCACAGCTTCAACCCATTTGGTGAAGTAATCAGTAGCCAGCAGTAGATATTTCTTCTTGCTTGGAGTTGGAGGGAAAGGACCCAAGAAATCTAACCCCCATTGATGGAAAGGCCAAGGACTTGATAATTGATGAAGTTCATCTGCAGGGAGATGGATAGCTCGAGCGTGTCGTTGGCAAGGCTCGCATCTTTGAACGACTTGTTGAGCATCCCTTGCCATTGTTGGCCAGTAGTACCCTTGTAGCTTCGTCTTGGCTTCAAGGGATCTTCCTCCCGAATGATTTCCACAAGCTCCGGAGTGGATATCAATCAGGATTGCTTGTGCTTGTTCAGGACCAAGGCACTTGAGTAACATCCCGCTGTGAGATTTGAAATATAAATCTTCACCTTGTAAAGTGTAGCATGGGAGCTTCCTTTGAAGCCTTCGGGCTTGATTTGGATCTTCTGGCATTTTGCCATGTTTGAAGAAGTCAAGAATTGGTCGTCTCCAATCTTCAAGCTGATCTCCACCCCTAGATCCTTTTGTAGTAGTAAGAATCTGTTGATCGGGGATGGTCTTGGGCACTTCTTGATAATCGATCTGTATTTGCCTTCCTCCGAGTGAGTCTCCAAGAACTGAGGCAGCATTAGCTAAGGCATCTGCTTCTCGGTTCTCTGCTCTGGGGATTTGAATGAATTCAGCGCTAGTAAAACGTTGTTGAAGACGTCGTACTAAGGCCAAGTAGAGTTGCATTCTTTCTTCTCGAGCTGTGTACTCTCCATTGATTTGCCTTATGATCAGTTGGGAGTCGCTGTATATGATGATCCGATCTACCCCCAGAGATTCTGCCATTTCGAGTCCGGAAATGAGTGCTTCATATTCAGCTTCGTTGTTGGTGGCATTAAACCCAAGGAGAGTGGCCTTCTGGAGATGATCGAGTTCGGGGGATATTAAGACTATCCCAGTTCCCGAACCGATCGAACTTGATGCTCCATCAGTATAAAGCTTCCATGGAGGAGTTGCAGAAATAACTTCAAGACTTGGATCAATTTTTGTTGCAGGATTGATCGGAGGAGTATCCTCATCTTCCAAGCGCATGTCGACATCCTCTTCCCAAGTGATGGGGTCTTCAACTGGAAAGTCAGCTAGAAAATCAGCAATTGCTTGACCTTTGATAGAAGTGCGAGATTCGAATTGAATCCCCAGAGCACTCATTTCGATCACCCATTTGGTCATTCGACCAGCTCGACCAGCTTTGTCAATGATATCTTTGAGTGAGTGTTTTGAAATGACAGTAATCTGGTGGGAGACGAAGTACGGTTGAAGACGACGCGAAGCAGTGAGCAAGGCCAAGATGACCTTCTCAGTTTTTGAGTAGCGAGTCTCAGCCGGAAGAAGAGTGTGGCTGATGTAGTAGACTGGATGTTCGATGCCTTCTCTTCTACTGACTAAGACCGCGCTGATTGCTTGATCGGTCACGGCAAGGTAGAGCCACAAGTCTTCTTTTGGAAGTGGAGCAGTCAGGATAGGAGCTTGCACCAGATATTTCTTGATACTTTGAAATGCTTCTTCACAGGTTGGACTCCAGCCGGAGGTATCCGCCTTTCGTAGTTTGTCGAAGAGTGGCTTGCACTTGTCTGAGGACTTTGAGATGAATCGATTGAGTGCTGCTAACCTTCCAGTGAGACGTTGAACTTCTTTTCGATTTGTAGGTGAAGGCATATCGATGATGGCTCGAATTTGATCAGGATTGGCTTCAATACCTCTCCTGGTCACAAGATGACCCAGGAATTTGCCAGATTGAACTCCGAAGGCGCACTTGGCTGGATTGAGCTTCATTCGATACTTTCGAAGGACTTGGAAGGTTTCAGCTAGATCAGATAGATGCTTCCCTCTAGTGAAGCTCTTGGTAAGGAGATCATCTACATAGACTTCGACGTTGCGACCGATCTGATCTTCGAACATTTTCGTGACTAACCTTTGATAGGTGGAACCAGCATTTTTGAGGCCAAATGGCATGACATTGTAGCAGTAGAGACCTCGGCTAGTGACAAAACACGTTTTCTCTTGATCATCGGCGTGAAGAGGAATTTGATTGTACCCAGAATACCCATCCATGAAAGACAACAGCTCGTGGCCAGCAGTGGCGTCGACGAGTCTATCTATCCTTGGCATGGGAAAAGGATCTTTGGGGCAAGCCTTGTTGAGATTAGTAAAGTCGATGCAGACTCTGACTTTCCCATTCTTCTTTGGAACAGCCACTATATTAGAGATCCAAGTTGGATACTCTACTTCTCGGATGAATCCGGCTGCGAGTAGCTTGGTAATTTCTTCTTGAACAGCAACTTGCAGCTCTGGTCGAATGGTGCGAGGCTTTTGCTTGACGGGCTTCACCTCTTCTTTGATCGCAAGTCGGTGACAAGCATCATCTGGATTGATCCCAGGCATGTCTTCGAAGCACCATGCGAAGACGTCGATATTGGACTGGAGGAAGGATACCATGTCTTGCGCTTCTACGTCGCTAAGACCGGTACCAATAAATGTTTGTCGAGGGAGATCTCCGCTGCCTATGTTGATCGGGATGATTTCTTCAATTGAAGGTGATGCTTCCCATTCGATTGGCGGAGGTTCGGTCAGCGGAATCTCCTTTGATTGCTATTTAGAAGAGGGACCAGCTTCATCTCGTGGCCGCTTTGGAGGAGCAATATTGATCTTTCGATCTGTTTTAGCAGCAGCAGCTTCACAAGATCTTCCAGCTTGCTGATCGCCTCGAATGCAGACGATGCCTTCTCCAGTTGCAAACTTGAGTAGTTGATGGTAAGAGGAGGAGATGGCATTGATCTGATGGAGGAATGGTCGCCCAAGAATGGCGTTATAGCTAGACATTCCTTCGACGATTGCAAACCTCACCGAGACTCGAGTCTCTCGGCTGAGGTCGATGGTAAATCTGGATTCGCCCACTGTGATGCTTTGTTCACCGTTGAAGCCGGTGATCACAGTCGGGACGACGTCGAGGCTTTGATACTTATGTCCCAGACGTTTGAAACAGTCTGAGAACATAATGTCAATGGAGCTTCCAGTGTCTATGAGGATTCGATTGACGGTGCTTCCGTCGATGATGAGTTTCAAGACCAGGGGGTCTCGATGGGGAGTGTGAACTCCTTGAAGATCGGTGTCGTTGAAGACTATGGATGGCCAAGCCAGACCTTCGATGGGCTTCTCGATCCAGGTATCTTCTTTGTTTGCAGTAGATCGAACATGGAAGATGCGTCGAACCTGCCGATCGACTTCCTTCCCGGTCAAAGCTTGATTGTGCAAGGTTCCATGAATGCCAAAGACATTGGCATTCACAGAAATTGGTTGCCGGTTGGAAGAGATTTGATGTATCCAACACACTTCTTTCCCCTTGGCAGAGGTTCAACGTTGATCGTGCCCATTGTTGACGAATTCTTGAAGGTGGCCTTCTCGTAGTAAGTCTTCAAGATGGAATTTCAGCCGAAAACACCGATCGGTGGAATGGCCGTGACTTCGATGGAATTCACAGTAGACTGTTTTGTCTGCTGTGAATTTGGAATTTGGTTGAAGAGGATTGGGCCTCCGAAGATACTCGTCGTGTTGAATACGGTCGAGTATCTGCTCGACTGGCATGTTCCACTCGGTGAAAGTGGTCTTCGTTGGAGATCGACGCCCATCATTCTTTGATCTTTTGTTGGCCGGAGGGGCTGCTGCTTCAGTGTTGTGAGCCTTTGCAGCATATTTAGGTGTTTCTTTTTCAGCAGGCCTTCTCTTAGTTTCTCGCCCTTTTCGAGCGACTTGATCGTCTTCCACCTCAATCTCCCTCTGAATTCGATCGAACATAGCTCCCAGAGAAGGAGGGGGATTACGGATGAAGTCGTTGTAGATGTGTAGATCGAAGCGGAGAGCGTTCTGGAAAGCCAACATGATGGCTTCATCATCCAGATGCCTTCCAGAGAGAGCAGCATGCTCGTTGCGAAACCTCCTCGTGAAGCTGCGGAGAGTCTCATCTGCACCCATCCTTAGTCGATATAGAGAGTCGAGCTTCTTCTCGGGTTTCAGGTTGAGCTGGTAATGCTGCACAAAGAGGTTAGCCAAAACACCGAACTGGGTAATGGATCCAGCTCGGAGATTGTGATACCAGTCGAGTGAAGGCTCGTCGAGACTTCCCGCGAAGGTGCGGCAGAGCACGTTGTTTTCCTCTTCGTGTGGCGTTAGAGCTTGCTTGAAGGCAAGTATATGGAGGCTTGGATCTCCTCTGATACAGTTGAATTTGGGGAGGATAGGAGTTCTCCATCCTCTTGGAAAGGTGGTATCGAAGAGACTTCGATGTAGAGGTCCAGCAGAGGAATACCCATCCCTACGACCATGTCCTCGACCTAGAGGTGGGTCAAGAGGCAAGATCGCAAGGTCTTGCTCTGGTATTGAAGTGTTTGCCGGTCGAAGTCGATGTCGAAGGTCCGATCCAAGTCCACGTTGGAGTGGAATGGAAGGGGAGACTCTACTCTTTGAAGGAGCGCCTTTCATTTGGTGCTTCCTTGGCAGGTTGAGCTTCGATGGTGCTCTTTTGTCGCAGTTACGACCAGATGAAGATTGAGAGGACTCGTCTTCAAGACGATCCCAGACACTCTGCTTCCAAGGAGCAGCAGAGGGAGTTGGGTCGCGTCGAATCCTCTCGAGAGCATCAGTGCCCATTGACCTCCGTTGTTCGGAGTAAATTGAATGTCGAGGAGGATCAACCCTCTCACTTGCGGAGGGGATCGGAATAGCAATTCCAGCTTCGGAAGCTGCCTTCTTCAGAGCATCCCTCTCAGCAGTGAGGGTGGCGTTTTGCTTCGCCAATTGGAGTAGTTGGAAATCGATTACAGAGATCTGGTAAGTCGATGGAGGATCTTCAGCAGGAGCAGGGACAGTCTGCCCAATTGATTGATGAGGATGAGGGGCGATCGGTCGATCGACTGATCTCCCGCTTCCTGAGTGAACTCCCATCTCGGGAACAGCAAGGGGCTGCCCGAAGTTGAGCCTTTGACTCATTGAACGAGTCTCAGGACGAGGTTGATGTTGAGTGTTACTTCCTTCTGGTTGACCCTGATGTTTGGTTCTCGCCATTCAGAGTGCGAAGGGTGCAACGAGATTGCCGACGTCCGATCAGTTGTCTGATTAACCGAGGGGACGAGGAAGTTTGACTATATTGATATGGTAGTCGAAGTAGAGAGAACACAGCTTTTCGCTCGAATCCCACAGACGGCGCCAAACTGTGGGGGAAAATCTTCGTGCCGACCCGAAGACCTTCGCAGCACCAGTCAATTGGAGTCGAAGTTAATGTCGAAGATCGTTGGTCGATCGGTTGGTTGAAGTTGTTGCTTTTTTGATATGTAAACAGAAAAGCAATCAGAGAGAGAGAGATTTTGACACAAGAGAAGTGATCTCGGAGTTCAGCCGAAGCCTACGTCTCCGTGCTATAGGGAGCAACCCGAATTCACTAACACTTATGTTGAAGTGACCTCGACAGGCCGAGTATCACTGAAAGCTCCCTGATCTCTTCGAAAGAGAGAAGAAGATCGAAGAGAGATGGTAGATCAGAAGTTGAAAATCCCAGAGCTCTGGTTTTTAGAACTGAGAATTCGATCCATTTACATTCAAAGGCTATGCTATTTATAGGCATTCTGGGTGGCGAATGGCGGTTTCTGCTGCAGTATCTGGGGATCCTCCAGGTAAAGTTGCAGGCCCCGCGGTTATCTTCGGGGGCCCACCAGGCAGGGCCGGTGGGTCTTGCTGTGGTATTTGTGGGCCCACCAGGCAGGGCCGGTGGGTCCTGCGGTAGTCCTCGTGGGCCCACCAGGCAGGGCCGGTGGGTCCCGTGGTAGTCCTCGTGGGCCCACCAGGCAGGGCCGGTGGGTCCCGCGGTAGTCCTCGTGGGCCCACCAGGCATGGCCGGTGGGTCCCGCGGTAGTCCTCGTGGGCCCACCAGGCAGGGCCGGTGGGTCCCGCGATAGTCCTCGTGGGCCCACCAGGCATGGCCGGTGGGTCCCGCGGTAGTCCTCGTGGGCCCACCAGGCATGGCCAGTGGGTCCCGTGGTGGATTCATGCCAAAATTTGCACCCACAAGTGTTTCCGTTGGCAGGACTGCTTTGGAGCCGTAGGTAAGGCTAAACGGGGACTCTCCCGTCGGTCACTTCGGTGTCGTTCGATAAGCCCATAGAACTCCGGGTAAAGCCTCTTCCCATAAACCCTTTTTTTGCTCTAGCTTCTTTTTCAGTATGTCCATAATGGCGCGATTCGTCGACTCTGCTTGCCCGTTGCTCTGAGGGTACCGTGGTGTAAAGAAGAACAGCTTGATGTTGTTACTGGCATAGAACTTCTTAATTAACTCCGCATCGAATTGTCGCCCGTTGTCTGCAACAAAAGCCCACGGAGTCCGAATCGACAGATGATGCTGCTCCATAAGAACTTTCCTACTTGAACTTCTCCAATCTTCAGCAAAGGAATGGCCTCCACCCACTTGGTGAAGTAGTCGATGGTGACGAGAAGAAACTTCCTTCGGTTGGGCGACGTCGGGAAGGGGCACAAAATATCCAACCCCCACTGTTGGAATAGCCAAGGGCTAGATATTGGGTGTAGCTCTTCTGCCGGTTGGTGTATGGAGGGAGCATGCTTTTGGCATTACAGGCACCTCTTCACATACCCTTCCGTAGCTGCTTCCATGGTGGGCCAGTAGTAGCCTTGCAGCTTTATCTTCTGCGCCAGGGATCTTCCTCAAGAATGGTTCCCGCATCCTCCTTCATGTACCTCCCTTATAATTTCTGCTGCTTGCTCCTTTGTGAGGCATTTGAGGTATGGTCTGCCGAAAGAACGCTTGTATAGCTCGTCGTCGATGAAGGGTGTATCTTGGTGCATGCGCTTTGGTTCTCCTGGCATCGTCGACGTCCTCCGGTAGTATCCCATCAAGCAGATACTTCTTCATGTTGACTACCTAGTCAGTACCAGCCGCAATAGTATAGGTTGTTTCGATGGCTTGTGTTTTCCCGACCAGGCGATTATCTTCTGCACGACCGACTGTTCGGGGGTCAACTTGCACCTTGATGACGACCTATTTTTCTTCGTCTCCTCCGAGCACCGATGCTAGATTAGCAAGGGCATCCGCTTGTTTGTTCTCCACTCTGGAGAATTGGTGGAAGTTTATATTCTCGAACTTGGCAATCAGTTCCCGGGCTAGCTTCAGGTAGGCTAGCATTCTCGCATCGCGTGCTTCATATCTTCCAGTAATCTGATTGATAACTAGTTGGGAGTCGCCATAGACCTGCAAGCTGGTCACCCCCAGCGCTTCCGCCATCTCCAGTCCTACCAGCATTGCCTCATACTCAGCTTCGTTATTCGTCGTCGGGAAGAGTAGTCGCACTGACTTTTCGAGCTTCGTATGGTCTAGGGTTATTAGGACTACCCCCACACCACTCCCGATCACGCATGACGAGTCATCCACGAACAATCTCCAACCTTCTTCTACATCCTCCTCCTGTCCTGCTACCGTGCCGACTCCCATGGGTCGACCGGCAGCTACCGACAGGTCTTCCAACGTTCCCGGTACCGGCGTAGCGTCTTCCGCCGAGAAATCGCTGAGAAAGTCTGCGAGTGCTTGGCTCTTGATTGCCTTCCGGGGTACGTACCGAGGGCTAAATTCTTGCAGTTTGGTTGCCCACTTACTTAGACAACCCACCTGGGTAGAGTTATCCAGTACTTCCTTCAAGGGGTGCTCGGTGATGACCTCGATGGGGTGGACGACGAAGTACAGGCGGGGCCTCCTTGATGCATACACCAATGCTAGGGCTACCTGCTCGATCCATGCGTATTTAGTTTCAGCCGACGTCATGATGCGGCTGATATAGTAGACGGACCTCTCCACTCCTTCTCGCTCACATATCAGTATGACACTGATTGCTGCGTCGGATACCGAAAGATATACCCCTAGCGTTGCGCCAAGCTCAGGGGCTGTCAACATAGGGGGTCGGCCGAGGTACGTCTTCAGCTTCTGAAATGCTTTCTCGTAACGCTGGTCCCAATCGAAAGGTGCCAGCCTGCTCAGCCTTTCGAACAAGGGCCGACACCGATCTGAGGACTTGGATATGAAGCGGTTGAGGGCGTTGATCCGACAAGTCAGCTTCTGCACTTTCTTTTATGATTTGGGCGATGGCATCTCCTCCAAGGCTCGGATCTGCTCCGGGTTGGCCTCGATCCCTCGTCAGGTGACCAAGTCACCCAGAAATTTTCCTAACGTCACGTCAAAGGTGCACTTGGTCGGGTTCAACTTCATGCTATATCTTCACAGGGTTGCGAAGGTTTCCTCCAGGTCTTGCATATGCACCTCCTCCGCTTGGCTCTTCACGAGTAAGTCATCGACGTAGACCTCCACGTTCCTTTCGATTTGCTCGATGAACATCTTGTTTACCAGCCTTTGGTATGTCGCCCCTGCATTCTTTAACCCAAAAGGCATCATCTTGTAGCAGTAAAGCCCTCGACCTGTGATGAAGGTCGTCTGCTCCTGGTCCTCCGGGTTCATGGGGATTTGGTGATAGCCCGAGTACCCATCCATGAATGAGAGCCTCTCGTGACCCGCTGTTGAATCTACTAGGGTATCAATCTGCGGTAGCGGGTAGCTGTCCTTCGAGCACGCCTAGTTGAGGCTTGTGAAATCGATACAGACTCGTATGGCTCCGGACTTCTTAAGGATGGTGACCAATTTAGCGATCCACTTCGGGTACCGGGCCTCTCGGATGATGCCCGCTCGCAACAACTTTTCTACCTCCACGTTGACAGCTGCTGCTTTCTCCGGTACTAGCGATCGGGGATTCTAGCGGACAGGTGCAGCTCCTACTCGAATGTTGAGGTGGTGGCAGGCTACCTCGGGGTGGATGCCCGGCATGTCTTCAACTGACCATGCGAACACATCCTGGTTTGCCTTGAGAAAAATCATCATCGCCTCGGCATGGTGCTTTGGGAGCTGCGACCCAAGAAAGGTTATCTTCGGATGACCCGCTTTTCCTAAGTCCACGGATAGAATGGGCTCAACTGCTGGTGACTCTTCCCATTCCGTGTTCAGGTCAGTCATTGACTTCTTCGACCCGTCCGATTCTTTAGATTCAATCGATCGGTCGGTCTTCTGCGGGTGCGCCGACTCGTTCAGCTCTTTACCTTCAGCTGAGCGGTTAGTCTCCATCGGGTCACTCGGATCAGTTAGCTCTTTAAGTTCAGCTAACTGACCGGCCTTCTTCAAGGTCCTCGACGCAGTCAGTTCTTTACGTTCAACTGACCGGTCGGTCTTCAGTAGGTTCCTCAACACTGTCAGTTCTTTAAGTTCAACTGACAGGTCGGTCTTCTGAATGGCTTGGCCTCCTCGTGCTCCTACACTTGATTCGGCGAGGTACTAGAATATTGGAGCTTCTTGACTCCGCTTCGTAGTCCAGAGGTTGAAGATGCCCGACTCAGCTCCGGCTTCACCTAGTTCTCCTCCCTCGATTTGGCACATCGTCCTCAGATGGATGGCGCTAAGCTCGCATTTGGCCACCGAGGACTGGTCACCTCGAATGCTCATCACGCCCTTGTCGGTCCAGAACTTCACTACTTGGTGGGCCAACGAGGGGACTGTTGTAGCTCGTATGTCCTTAGCGTGGATTTTCTGTATTAACATTAATAAAGATGACTTTGGTTATTGCTTTAATTAGAATAATACTCTGGTATATGATAATACTTATATAATAAAAGGACCCTAGGGAACACAGTAGGCCACTGAGGCGCATGGAGGATCCATGCTTGGGAGACCCAGTGGACCAGTTCTGTGAAGACCTAGAACTAGTTCACAGCTTAGGTAATGCCGGTCGCTTCACCGAGAACAAGCTGTTGGCAGGTAGAGGATGTGGTGAAGTCTCCACCACGGGAACGTGGGATTCCCATTCACCCGACCAAGCACGATGATCGTGTTGAACAGGAACCAAGACGGTGCACAGTTCAGTGATTCAGACACTAGTGCAGAAACCGTCTTACTACTATAGATAATCTGTCCTTAACCCTGAGGGACCATGCTCACTGGGCCAACCAGTTGTGTGGTGCTTTGATGTGCCAACGTGTGCGGACCTTCCATAGTCCAATACCACGGTACGTTGGGTTACCCGGCTGGCGCTTGAGTGATATGTAATCCCTATAGGTTATCCGACGTCCAGTGTTGGATGGGTGCGTTTTGATGAGTCAATCTGTCCATACAGTTAACCCACACTACAAAAAAAACAGTTATTACCGACAGACAATATCCGTCGGTAATATTAACATTCCGTCGGTAATGTTCTATAGCGACGGAAGATATTTTCGTCGCTGGCTGTCGGGAAATAAGGCGTCGGGGAAAACAATACGACGGACCAAATATTACCATCGGTAATAATAATTAATACCGACGGTAATATTAAAGCCATCGGTAATATTTAATCAATTAAAATTTAATATAATATATTATTACCGACGCAACTTAATAATCCGTCGGTAATATATAAGCATATTACCGACGGTTATGGTCTATACTGTCGGTAATACTATATATAATACCGACGCATATATATATTGCCCGTCGGTAATAATATATATATTACCGACAGCTATTATATATCCGTCGGTAATACTATATATATTACCGATGCATATATATATTGCCCGTCGGTAATATATATAGTATTACCGACGGATATTATATGCCGTCGGCAAATTATTTATAATTTAAAAAAAATAAAAATATTATTACCGACGGAATAATTAATTTCCGTCGGTAATAAGTATGTTTTTTTTTAATAAATTTACCTAAATAATGTTATTTAATTCCTGTGATTTACAACAATACCACAATATATTACCACAATTTATCAAATATTACCACAATTTATAAAATATTACCGCAAATTTTAAAATATTACCTAAATTGATAAAAAACTTACAGCAAATTATCAAATATTACCACAGTACCCGGCCGACAATTATAGACAAGAACAAAAAATAACCACATATTACAAAATAATATTTACACAATCCAGAACTGAGAGATGATACATGCCCTATCTCAACCACCCCCGCCCGCCACCAACGCCGGTACTCTCATCGATCCCCTGACGCCGCCCTATCTCAACCACGCCCGCCCACCACCAATGCTGGCGCTCTCATCGATCCCCTGACGCCGCCCTGCTCCTGTAATTAACATGTATTTCTTAAAAAAATGGTTTATATCTATAACTGAGTCTAAGCGTTAAAAAGTGATAAGTTAGCGTGTTTCGGTTTTGAAATAGGTTTGGATTCGATCGGATCGGCATCCGATAATTCGAAGTTGGAATTATTCTGTATTTCGGACTTGTGAGTGGGTTCTAATTGGATATTTGACCAATTTACGCTCCGATTCACCGATTTAGAGTCTAAGTGTTGGAAAATCATAACTTAGCGTGTTTCGGATATGAAATAAGTTTGGATTCGATCCGATCATCATCGGATCGGCATCCGATAATTCGAACTTGGAATTATTCCGTATTTCGGACTTGCGAGCGGGTTCTAATTGGATATTTGACCAATTTACGATTCGATTCACCGATTTAGAATCTAAGTGTTGGAAAATCATAAGTTAGCGTGTTTCAGATATGAAATAGCTAGGTTTGGATTCGATCGAATCGTCATCGGATCGGCATCCGATAATTCGAACTTGGAATTATTCCGTATTTTGGACTTGCGAGCGCGTTCTAATTGGATATTTGACCAATTTACGCTCTGATTCACCGATTTAGAGTCTAAGTGTTGGAAAATCATAACTTAGCGTGTTTCGGATATGAAATAGATTTGGATTCGATCGGATCGTCATCGGATCGGCATACGATAATTCGAACTTGGAATTATTCCGTATTTCGGACTTGCGAGCGGGTTCTAATTGGATATTTGACCAATTTACGCTCCGATTCACCGATTTAGAGTCTAAGTGTTGGAAAATCATAAGTTAGTGTGTTTCGGATATGAAATAGGTTTGGATTCGATCCGATCGTCATCGGATCGGCATCCGATAATTCGAACTTGGAATTATTCCGTATTTCGGACCAATTTACGCTCCGATTCACCGATTTCGAGTCTAAGTGTTGGAAAATCATAAGTTAGCGTGTTTCGGATATGAAATAGGTTTGGATTAGATCCGATCGTCATCGGATCGGCATCCGATAATTCGAACTTGGAATTATTCCATATTTCGGACTTGCGAGCGGATTCTAATTGGATATTTGACCAATTTACGCTTCGATTCACCGATTTAGAGTCTAAGTGTTGGAAAATCATAACTTAGCGTGTTTCGGATATGAAATAAGTTTGGATTCGATCCGATCGTCATCGGATCGGTATCCGATAATTTGAACATGGAATTATTCTGTATTTCGGACTTGCGAGCGGGTTCTAATTGGATATTTGACCAATTTACGCTCCGATTCACCGATTTAGAGTCTAAGTGTTGGAAAATCATAACTTAGCGTGTTTCGGATATGAAATAGGTTTGGATTCGATCCGATCGTCATCGGATCGGCATCCGATAATTCAAACTTGGAATTATTTCGTATTTTGGACTTGCGAGCGGGTTCTAATTGGATATTTGACTAATTTACGCTCCGATTCACCGATTTAGAGTCTAAGTGTTGGAAAATCATAACTTAGCGTGTTTCGGATATGAAATAGGTTTGGATTCGATCCGATCGTCATCGGATCGGCATCCGATAATTCGAAGTTGAAATTATTCCGTATTTCGGACTTGCGAGCGGGTTCTAATTGGATATTTGACCAATTTACGCTCCGATTCACCGATTTAGAGTCTAAGTGTTGGAAAATCATAAGTTAGCGTGTTTTGGATATGAAATAGGTTTGGATTTGATCCGATCGTCATCGGATCGGCATCCGATAATTCGAAGTTGTAATTATTCCGTATTTTGGACTTGCGAGCGGGTTCTAATTGGATATTTAACTAATTTACGCTCTGATTCACCGATTTAGAGTCTAAGTGTTGGAAAATCATAAGTTAGCGTGTTTCGGATATGAAATTGGTTTGGATTCGATCCGATCGTCATCGGATCGGCACCCGATAATTAGAACTTGGAATTATTCCGTATTTCGGACTTGCGAGCGGGTTCTAATTGGATATTTGACCAATTTACGATCTGATTCACCGATTTAGAGTCTACGTGTTGGAAAATCATAAGTTAGCGTGTTTCGGATATGAAATAGGTTTGGATTCGATCCGATCGTCATCGGATCGGCATCCGATAATTCGAACTTGGAATTATTCCGTATTTCGGACTTGGGAGCGGGTTCTAATTAGATATTTGACCAATTTACGCTCCGATTCACCGATTTAGAGTCTAAGTGTTGGAAAATCATAAGTTAGCTTGTTTCGGATATGAAATAGGTTTGGATTCGATCCGATCGTCATTGGATCGGCATCCGATAATTCGAACTTGGAATTATTCCGTATTTCGGACTTGCGAGCGGGTTCTAATTGGATATTTGACCAATTTACGCTCCGATTCACCGATTTAGAGTCTAAGTGCTGGAAAATCTTAAATTAGCGTGTTTCGGATATGAAATAGGTTTGGATTTGATCCGATCGTCATCGGATCGGCATCCGATAATTTGAACTTGGAATTATTCCGTATTTCGGACTTGCGAGCGGGTTCTAATTGGATATTTGACCAATTTACGCTCCGATTCACCGATTTAGAGTTTAAGTGTTGGAAAATCATAACTAAGCGTGTTTCGGATATGAAATAGGTTTGGATTCGATCCGATTGTCATCGGATCAGCATCCGATAATTCGAACTTGGAATTATTCCGTATTTCGGACTTGCGAGCGGGTTCTAATTGGATATTTGACCAATTTACGCTCCGATTCACCGATTTAGATTCTAAGTGTTGGAAAATCATAACTTAGCGTGTTTTGGATATGAAATAAGTTTGGATTCGATCCGATCGTCATCGGATCGTCATCCGATAATTCGAACTTGGAATTATTCTGTATTTCGGACTTGCGAGCGGGTTCTAATTGGATATTTGACCAATTTACGATTCGATTCACCGATTTAGAGTCTAAGTGTTGGAAAATCATAAGTTAGCGCGTTTCGGATATGAAATAGCTAGGTTTGGATTCGATCGTATCGGCATCCGATAATTCGAACTTGGAATTATTCCATATTTTGGACTTGTGAGCGCGTTCTAATTGGATATTTGACCAATTTACGCACCGATTCACCGATTTAGAGTCTAAGTGCTGGAAAATCATAACTTAGCGTGTTTCGGATATGAAATAGGTTTGGATTCGATCGGATCGTCATCGGATCGGCATCCGATAATTCAAACTTGGAATTATTCCGTATTTTGGACTTGCGAGCGGGTTCTAATTGGATATTTGACCAATTTACGCTCCGATTCACCGATTTAGAGTCTAAGTGTTGGAAAATCATAAGTTAGCGTGTTTCGGATATGAAATAGGTTTGGATTTGATCGGATCGTCATCGGATCGGCATCCGATAATTCGAACTTGGAATTATTCCGTATTTCGGACTTGCGAGCGGGTTCTAATTGAATATTTGACCAATTTAAGCTCCGATTCACCGATTTAGAGTCTAAGTGTTGGAAAATCATAAGTTAGCGTGTTACGGATATGAAATAGGTTTGGATTCGATCCGATCGTCATCGGATCGGCATCCGATAATTCGAACTTAGAAAAATTCCGTATTTCGGACTTGCGAGCGGGTTCTAATTAGAAATTTGACCAATTTACGCTTCGATTCACCGATTTAGAGTTTAAGTGTTGGAAAATCATAACTTAGCGTGTTTCGGATATAAAATAGGTTTGGATTCGATCCGATCGTCATCGGATCGGCATCCGATAATTCGAACTTGGAATTATTCCGTATTTCGGACTTGCGAGCGGGTTCTAATTGGATATTTGACCAATTTACGCTCCGATTCACCGATTTAGAGTCTAAGTGTTGGAAAATCATAAGTTAGCGTGTTTCGGATATGAAATAGGTTTGGATTCGATCCGATCGTCATCGGATCAGCATCCGATAATTCGAACTTGGAATTATTCCGTATTTCGGACTTGAGAGCGGGTTCTAATTGGATATTTGACCAATTTACGCTCCGATTCCCCGATTTAGAGTCTAAGTGTTGGAAAATCATAACTTAGCGTGTTTCGGATATGAAATAGGTTTGGATTCGATCCGATTGTCATCGGATCGGCATCCGATAATTTGAACTTGGAATTATTCCGTATTTCGGACTTGCGAGCGGGTTCTAATTGGATATTTGACCAATTTACGCTCCGATTCACCGATTTAGAGTCTAAGTGTTGGAAAATCATAACTTAGCGTGTTTCGGATATGAAATAGGTTTGGATTCGATCCGATCGTCATCGGATCGGCATCCGATAATTCAAAGTTGGAATTATTCTGTATTTCAGACTTGCGAGCGGGTTCTAATTGGATATTTGACCAATTTACGCTCCGATTCACCGATTTAGAGTCTAAGTGTTGGAAAATCATAAGTTAGCGTGTTTCGGATATGAAATAGGTTTGGATTCGATCCGATCGTCATCGGATCGGTATCCGATAATTCGAACTTGGAATTATTCCGTATTTCGGACTTGCGAGCGGGTTCTAATTTGATATTTGACCAATTTATGCTCCGATTCACCGATTTAGAGTCTAAGTGTTGGAAAATCATAACTTAGCGTGTTTCGGATATGAAATAGGTTTGGATTCGATCCGATCGTCATCTAATCGGCATCCGATAATTCAAACTTGGAATTATTTCGTATTTCGGACTTGCGAGCGGGTTCTAATTGGATATTTGACCAATTTATGCTCCGATTCACCGATTTAGAGTCTAAGTGTTGGAAAATCATAACTTAGCGTGTTTCGGATATGAAATAGGTTTCGGATAGAAATCGAACTCCGTTGGATGGCATATTGTTGTGTCCACTACAAATGTCACATGAGGGAGATATCCCTCTTCCAACGTGGCACACACCTAGCATGATTAAAAAACAAAATTCTATCATTTAAAAGAAAAACAGAGGCTACATCATTACCATGAGAGAGAGAGAGAGAGACCATTTATGATCCGATTTACTGATTTAGAGTCTAAGTGTTGGAAAATCATAAGTGTGATAATATGATCTAAACTCAAATTAGTAAGATTAATATTTTTTACTAATATTATAAAGATTAATAAGTACCTGATCATGAGCCACCGCTAGACCGACTTATGAAGTCATTAAGCCGACGCTCCAGTTCCCTGCGAGCTTCTCTTTCCTCATCGAGGGCCTTCTTCTCCGCCTCAACCCTCTGCTCGAGGGCCTGCCTCTGCTCTCGCTCCGCCTCAATCCTCTGCTCGAGGGCCTGCCTCTGCTCTCGCTCCGCATCTAGCGCAGACTGCAGCTGAGTGATAGCACCGGTCTGGGTGTCCCGTGCCCTCGAGCGCATACCCTCTCGTCCAAAGTAGGAGGAGGGCGTGACTCCAAGGCCCGTACAGAGGACACGGCCGTGCATGGCAGGTCTCAGCACAGTATCCATCGCTGAGTCGACAGATACTGAGCTGGAGGAGGAACCGGCCTCGCCCGACGGGGTCACCAGAAGTCGCATCCTCTCCTATATAAAAACAACCAATGATATTCAATGATATTTTATGGCATATGTATAAGAATATATTAACAGTAATTTAATTACTTACCACTTGCGAGGCAACCCTGTCGTCCAGAAATGCCCCATCGATACGCCGCCTCCTAGAGGCCTCAAAAAGGTCAATCCTATTAGGCTCGTGGCCCAAGGACTGTGTCTGTTGGACATATAAAATAAATAGATGAGTTAATATAACATGTATAGAGCTTTAAATAATAACAATGTTTGTATCATTTACCAGCTGCTGGGCAAGCTGGGGCATGGAGGTCCTCCCCTTCACTGGAGCAGGTGTCGTCGAGGCACTTCTATTCTGCTTGCCTATAGCAGATTTCCTCTGTGTCAATCGATTAAATTTTGAAACATCAATACAAATTTTTAGTATAACATTAAAACAAGTACGAATCAACAAAATTATAATTATACCTGAAAGCTAGGGGTGGCCCAGTGAGCGACCAAAAACTGTAGAATGTGTAGCGGTGGCGCGTCTCTCGTCCCGGCCGCAGCCTGTACCTCCTCAGCCGGCTGGCCGACCAAGTAACCGTAGAGCTGGTTGAGCTCGTGACGGTAATCCCTGTACCGCTCACCCATCATCTTCCACAAGTCCTCATGATGGGTGTCGGTTTCCATGTTCTCTCATTTAAATTTCTCCTATAAAATCAATTTAGAAACAAGTCATTTTATCAAATCAAATTATAAAGAAGTACGATATTATTCTAAAATGCTTTAATGAAACTAACGTACCAAAAACTGCTAATACATCCTCTCCTTATAGGATGCATCAATGTTCTTCCACCCCCTTAACCCCACAATCGGGGCATTCCTCTCCTCCCGTACTATCATGCCGACCCACGTGGCGGTGTCAGAAGCGTGCTCGCCCACAAAGGTCCTGCCGCTCCACTGTAGGGACAGCGGCTCGCGTAAGGCCGACAAGCGCCGGGCCGTCGTCACGCCCCGGTCGCCTACGTGCCTGGTCGACCCTGCAAATAAAATATATATCAGTACTGAAGAAGTATTTATAACATGTATAAAACTTTATATCTAAACATTACCTATGGGCGTAGACGCTGTAGCCGAGTGCTGAGCACTGCTCGAAGCTCCGGAGGCTGTGACTACAGCAGGAGCTGGTGTGGAGAGAGGAACAGCACTACCAGATCCGGACGGCTCAGCCTCGGACCCTAGGGTGGCAGCCAGAGCGCTCCGAGCTACCCCACCCCCCTGCCTCTGCCTCTACGAACATATGACCGTGATGTCATCTGAGACAATTTAATTTACATATGAAACAGTAAGATTTACATATGAAACAAAATGAAACAGTTTGATTTACATATGAAACAGTATGATTTACATATGAAACAATATGAAACAATATGAACCCGCTCGCAATATGAAACGATATGAAACAATATGAAACAGTTAGACTCTAAATCGGTTAATCGGATCGTAAATTGGTCAAATATCCAATTAGAACCCGCTCGCAAGTCCGAAATACGGAATAATTCCAAGTTCGAATTATCGGATGCCGATCCGATGACGATCGGATCGAATCCAAACTTATTTCATATCCGAAACACGCTAAGTAATGATTTTCTAACACTTAGACTCTAAATCGGTGAATCGGAGCGTAAATTGGTCAAATATCCAATTAGAACCCGCTCGCAAGTCCGAAATACGGAATAATTCCAAGTTTGAATTATCGGATGCCGATCCGATGACGATCGGATCGAATCCAAACCTATTTCATATCCGAAACACGCTAAGTTATGATTTTCCAACACTTAGACTCTAAATCGGTGAATCGGAGCGTAAATTGGTCAAATATCCAATTAGAACCTGCTCGCAAGTCCGAAATACGGAATATTTCCAAGTTCGAATTATCGGATGCCGATCCGATGACGATCGGATCGAATCCAAACCTATTTCATATCCGAAACACGCTAACTTATGATTTTCCAACACTTAGACTCTAAATCGGTGAATCGGAGCGTAAATTGGTCAAATATCCAATTAGAACCCGCTCGCAAGTCCGAAATACGGAATAATTCCAACTTCGAATTATCGGATGCCGATCCGATGACGATCGGATCGAATCCAAACCTATTTCATATCCGAAACACGCTAACTTATGATTTTTCAACACTTAGACTCTAAATCGGTGAATCGGAGCGTAAATTGGTCAAATATCCAATTAGAACCCGCTCGCAAGTCCGAAATACGGAATAATTCCAAGTTCGAATTATCGGATGCCGATCCGATGACGATCGGATCGAATCCAAACCTATTTCATATCCGAAACACGCTAAGTTATGATTTTCCAACACTTAGACTCTAAATCGGTGAATCGGATCGTAAATTGGTCAAATATCCAATTAGAACCCGCTCGCAAGTCCGAAATACGGAATAATTCCAAGTTGGAATTATCGGGTGCCGATCCGATGACGATCGGATCGAATCCAAACCTATTTCATATCCGAAACACGCTAACTTATGATTTTCCAACACTTAGACTCTAAATCGGTGAATCGGAGCGTAAATTGGTTAAATATCCAATTAGAACCCGCTCGCAAGTCCGAAATACAGAATAATTCCAACTTCGAATTATCGGATGCCGATCCGATGACGATCGGATCGAATCCAAACCTATTTCATATCCGAAACACGCTAACTTATGATTTTCCAACACTTAGACTCTAAATCGGTGAATCGGAGCGTAAATTGGTCAAATATCCAATTAGAACCCGCTCGCAAGTCCAAAATATGGAATAATTCCAAGTTCGAATTATCGGATGCCGATCCGATGATGATCGGATCGAATCCAAACCTATTTCATATCCGAAACACACTAACTTATGATTTTCCAACACTTAGACTGTAAATCGGTGAATCGGATCGTAAATTGGTCAAATATCCAATTAGAACCCGCTCGCAAGTCCGAAATACGGAATAATTCCAAGTTTGAATTATCGGATGTCGATCCGATGACGATCGGATCGAATCCAAACCTATTTCATATCCGAAACACGCTAAGTTATGATTTTCCAACACTTAGACTCTAAATCGGTGAATCAGAGCATAAATTGGTCAAATATCCAATTAGAACCCGCTCGCAAGTCCGAAATACCGAATAATTCCAAGTTCGAATTATCGGGTGCCGATCCGATGACGATCGGATCGAATCCAAACCTATTTCATATCCGAAACACGCTAAGTTATGATTTTCCAACACTTAGACTCTAAATCGGTGAATCGGAGCGTAAATTGGTCAAATATCGAATTAGAACCCGCTCGCAAGTCCGAAATACGGAATAATTTCAACTTCGAATTATCGGATGCCGATCCGATGACGATCGGATCGAACCCAAACCTATTTCATATCCGAAACACGCTAACTTATGATTTTCTAACTCTTAGACTCTAAATCGGTGAATCGATCGGATCGTAAATCGGTGAAACGGTATGATTTACATATGAAACGGTATGATTTACATATGAATCGGTTAAACGGTATGATTTACATATGAAACAATATGATATACATATGAAACAATATGATTTATATATGAAACAATTTGATTTAAATATAAAACAATTTGATTTACATACGGTCTTGTCATTTTCTGTCTCATCTCTGTCACTCTCATCGCTTCCCTCTTCTATTATTTGATCTGCATTCGCTGTCCAGTTTATATTGTCGACATCTTCATTTTCGTCGTGCACTGCGTCGATAATGATTATCTCATCATTCTGGTATGCATCCAAATCATCATCGACGACCCCCGCATCCTTGTCTCCCATGTCATAAAAATCTCTGGGTGGTGACCTGACTACAATTTGCCAACCTGGAGAGGTATTATCCGGTGCATAAAATATCTGTTGCGCTTGAGAGGCAAGAATGAATGGATCTTCATATTGGGTATTCAATCTCTTGGCAGTGTTGATGCTGATAAAACCGTATTTGTCGACATTATAACCAGTCCCGCGATTATTAACATCATACCAATCGCATTTGAATAATACGATCCGATTTTGGCCAAGGAATTTAATCTCGAGAATCTCGTTGAGGACGCCGTAGAAGTCGATATTTTCTAATTCTTCTTGCTCACCGTTGACGACAACCCCATTATTTTGGGTTATTCGTGATTTTTTACTATCTTTCGTCCGAAATCTATAACCGTTCACGATATAACCATCGTACGATATTGCGTCTTGCAAAGGACTACAAGATAAGCGCCAGAGATCCTCATTCATCAGCGGATCGTGGTTGTCGTGCAGCTCCTGTGCCTATAATAACCACATGACATTCATGATATGAACACATAATTATTGTTCGGTAATGGATGTCAATGAAATTCAGTAATGATGTGAATAGTTACGTGTTTCTCGAACCACGATGGGAATTCATGATCATGAATTTGGGGAGCATTTCGAGTACCCCGATTATTAATGATGGCTTTATCCTTCCTGTTTTACCGGTTATGAATTAGATTATAATTAGCACATATACTTAATGAATGGACTGAAAGAATGAGTAAATGATCGTAAAATTCTTACTCAATGAATGGCCACACTTCATCACATTGGCGCAACACATACATATGTGCCTGTTGAATCTCATCTACAGACAATCGACGGGTTTTGCCTCCTCCTACAGGTCTACCTATTTCGGTAAATATAGACAGACCCCCATCGAAGTCTATTGGACCACCGTCATAGTTCCGCTCAAGTTGATTGAATCGCGTGTCTATACCATGTAGGTATCTTGAGCAGAATGTTAGACATTCTTCTGCTAGGTATCCTTCAGCAATTGATCCCTCCGGACGACTTTTATTACGAACATATGATTTCAATATTCGCAAGTACCTAATTTGAGAAAAAAATATTTGGATGAATATATCAAGAACGATCAAATACATTGTGCGAATGAGACGAGACGATTACCTCTCGATAAAATACATCCACCGGTAATGAACTGGGCCGCCGAGTTTGGCCTCATTTGCCAAGTGAACGGTCAAATGCACCATGACATCAAAGAAGGAAGGTGGAAATATCATCTCTAACTTGCACAATGTGAGCGCAATATCCCTCTCCATCTGTTCAAGTTGGTCCACTCTAAGTACCTTCGAGCACAACTGTCTGAAAAAAGTGCTGAGCTCAATTAACGGACCGGACACCTGTTCGGTTAAATTCCCATGTATAGCAAGAGATAACAATCGCTGCATAAGAACATGACAATCGTGGCTCTTTAATCCAGACAACTTCCGGCCGTTCTCTTGCACGCATCGTGCGATATTCGAAGAATAACCGTCTGGCGCTTTCACAGACCGTAGGAATGCACATAAGGCTGCCTTTTACTGTGAGCTCATGGTGTAGCATGCAACTGGCAACACATACTTATCCCCAATCTCTTGGGGATGAAGTGATTTTTGGATGCCCAACTCCTTAAGATCGAGACGAGATTTGAGATTATCCTTCGTCTTACCATCAAGATTCAGCAGTGTTCCTATAATGTTGTCACACACATTTTTCTCGATATGCATGACATCCAAGTTATGCCGCAAGAGTAGGCTGCTCCAGTACGGTAATTTAAAGAAAATACTCCTCTTCTTCCAGTTATGCTCACGCATAGAATCTTCATGCGTTCTCTTCTTTTTACCTTTTCCAAGTGCCACGGCATCAAGCTGATCCAATTCGCACAAGACTTCTACCCCCGAAAGCTGCTCCGGGGCCTTTGCAAGTTCCTTCTTGCCGTTGAAAGCTCTTTTGTTCTACCTCCACTTATGGCCGTCAACAAGGAATCTTCGATGGCCCATATAACAGAACTTGCCTCCGTTCTTCAACCGTAATGAATCTGTCTCCTTATTGCATGTAGGGCATGCCAATTTTCCTTTAGTACTCCACCCGGATAAGTTGGCATATGCAGGAAAATCGTTGATGGTCCATAGAAGTGCCGCATGCATCCGAAAATTCTGGCGCAATGAGGCATCATACGTATCGGCCCCAACTTCCCATAACTCGTTCAACTCCTCAATCAACGGCTGCAAGTAAACGTCAATATCATTACCAGGCGACCTGGGTCTGGGAATGAGCAAGGAGAGCATTGTGTATGGCTTTTTTAAGCACATCCAAGGAGGCAAATTGTATGGAACTAGGACAACTGGCCAAATGCTGTACGACACACTCATATTCCCAAAGGGATTGAAGCCATCGCTAGCAAGCCCTAACCTGACGTTGCGAACTTCACATGCGAATTCAGGATAGGTATGATCAAAATCTTTCCACGTTAGAGAGTCGGCCGGATGTCTCATAATCCCGTCATCTGTACGTTCTCGTGCATGCCACCTCATGTGCTCAGCAGTCTTCGATGACATAAACAACCTCTGAAGCCTGTCCCTGAGCGGGAAGTATAGGAGAACCATTGCAGATACATTTTTCTTCCTTCGACTGGTACTAGACTCGGTATCCGTCTCTTTATATCTCGTTGCTCCGCATATGTGGCATGACCGCGCATGTTCGCACTCTTTCCGGTACAACATACAATCGTTCACGTATGCATCAATTTTCTCATAACCCAGACCGAGATCTTTAATTGTCTTCTTCGCCTCGTAGAATGATTTCGGTACTGTCTCACCCATAGGAAAAGCCTCTTTCAGCAACTCTACCAACATATTAAATGACTTATTACTCCAACCATTGAGGCACTTCAAATGAAGAAGCTTTACAGTGAAAGAGAGTTTTGAAAACTTCTCACACTTCGGGTATAGAGGTTGTTCGGCATCTTTAAGCAATCTGTAGAACTTGTCCGCTTCGATATTGGGCTGATCACCTGACGGTGTTTCCGTGCCTATTCCACCTTGCAAATCATGTATCATACCCTGCATGTCATCGTCATCGTCTGTATTAATATTATCATCAGCGATCACTGTGTTTGAAGTTTCACCGTGAGCTGCCATGGGGACTGCATCTAGTTCCTCACCGTGCGAGAACCAACGGGTATAGGTAATGTCAATGCCACGCATTACCAGATCAACCTCACATTTCTCTCGAACCTTCCTAATCACCCTTCTGCAGTCTATACAGGGACACACAATTTTTCCATCAAGCGGTGCAAGACGCTCAAATGCAAAATCCAGAAATTTCCTGACTCCTTCTCTGTACTCTTGGCTCATGCGATTCGAATTACGCATCCAACTCTTATCGATCGAAGACATCTTCGTCTATCTGGCTATACAACACCTGACATATAATTTCAAACAATGTTATAAGACTTCGCACAATTTCGGTTTCGGTTCCCGGGTATGGAACACCGAACCAAAACTTCTACAGGCCATCCACATCCCTAATGGATGAGTGTATTATGATGAGTAGACTAGTCACATAGTAAACCTAGGGTTGCTGGCCAGCATTTGAACTGCTGATAGTTCGAATGCTAGGCATAGCACCAAAGTTATGCGACAGTAAGTCAACAAGTCAGGGAGCCTCATCAAGTAAACACTTGGGGTCTGACGGTTCTCTCTGTCGCTCGAGTAGATTTATGGCTTTAGCATACCTCATATCACACCGAACCGACAAAAACCGACCATTTCGGTTTCGGTTTCGATTTCGGTTTTGATTTTTCGTAAACCAAAAAAAATATAACCGACAAAACCCACACCGAAACCGACCGACAAAACCGACGCTCACCCTAGTCTAAACACTACATTTTGCCCCCCATTCCCCCATTCAATTCAGTTTTGATAGGATAAAAATCAATGTTTTAAAACACGAAAACTCGACTCGACTCGAAACCTTAATGAGTCGAGTAGACACGACAACTCGGTTAAAACCCGACAAAACTCGAGTCGGATCGAAACTCAGCCGAGTCGGATCGAAACTCGAGTTTTGGACCGAGTCGGATCGAAACTCAGCCGAGTCGAGTCGACTTGGCCGAGTTTCGAGTCAACTCGGCGAGTTTTAAAACAGTGTAAAAATTATTAAATGAGGGAATTAACCAGTTTTGATAAGATAAAAATTACTCATATGAATGAATTGGAATAACTCATATGAATCGTATAATAATAAATCATATGAATGAATCGTATGAATGGATACATTCCCATTCGATTCCCCCCATTCAATTCAGTTTTGATAAGATAAAAATTATCAAATAAGTATGCAATTTTCATAAGGGAATTCAGTACGTAGATGACAAAATTAGTATGCAATTTTGATAAGATAACATTTCAAACTTTAGTATACAATTTGGAACAAATTAACCTAAGGGGGAAAGGGAGGAGGAGGAGGAGCTCACCGGCGATGGTCGGTAGGCCTCGAGAAGGAGGAGGAGCACTGGTGTCACAGTCGGTGGCGCGAGAAAGTGGAGGGGTGGCCGGAGGTGCAAGGGAGGGGATGGGTGGCCGGCCGGAGGGGGGGTTTAGATTGAGAGAGAGAGAGGTGAGGGGAGGAAGTAGAGAGAGAGAGAGAGAGAGGCAAGGCTAGGGAGGCCGGGGAGGGGGGGAGGAGGCCGGGGAGAGAGAGAGAGATGGCCGGGGAGGGGCGAAGGTCGGGAGGGGGATGGGTGGCCGGGAGGGGGATGGGTGGCCGGAGGGGATCGCGCGGCTGCCGGAGGGGGACGGGGTCGCCGGACGGGTCGGGTCGATCGGTGAGAGAGAGAGAGAGAGATTCAGAGAGGGGCGCCGGATTCGGTCGAAACAGAAAAAGAAACGGGGGCTGTTAGGTATATGAGACGGGTTTTTACCGACGGAACTTATAAGTTCCGTCGGTATAATTACTTTATACCGACGGTCGTATAATTTTCGTCGGTAAAAATCAGCAACGAAACTCAGGGTTATATTTTTTCCAGAGGCTCGGGTTTCACCCTGAGTTTCGTCGGGACAATTTTACCGACGGATATTTATTTACCGTCGATATCTTACCGACGGACATATAATTTCCGTTGGCATAATTAGTTATACCGACGGACATATAACGTCCGTCGGTAAAAATCACCGACGAAACTCAGGGTTCCATTTTTTCCAGAGGCTCGGTTTTTACCCTGAGTTTCGTCGGGACAATTTTATCGATGGATATTTAATTACCGTCGGTATCGTACCGACGGCCATAAACTTCCCGTCGGTATAATTAGTTATACCGACGGACATATAAAGTCCGTCGGTAAACCTCGCCGACGAAACTCAGGATCACATTTTTTTCCAGAGGCTCGGTTTTTACCCTGGGTTTCGTCGTGACATTTTACCGACGGTATTTATGTAGCCGTCGGTATAAAGTATATTACCGACGGGACATATATGTACCGTCGGTATAAATATTTTTACCGACGGAATATATTTGACCGTCGGTAATAAATGTGCAAAAAAAATTTTAAAAATTGAAGTTATAATACCGACGGATATTATAGTCACCGTCGGTAAAAAGTGTATTATTACCAACGGTGATAAAAATGTCCGTCGGTAAATACCCTCTTTCTTGTAGTGCCAGGCCTGGTGGTTGTCAGTATGACTGACGATGTTCCGGATGCTAGGCATAGCACCGGAAGGTGTGTGGTGTTATAGATGACAAGTCATCAAACCCTAGTCAGATGATTGATCGGGATCTGACGGTGCTCCCCACCGCCCGAGTCGTATCATGGCACCAGTAATAGGAGGGATAAGGATTATCGGAGTATAGTAGAGAACAGGGTTATGAGGGAGTAACATAAGTTAGGATCACTAGAGTTCAACTCGCGTCACACTCTGGGTGGCTATGCGGGTTAATCGGATTAGGGCTGATTAACGGAACTTTCGGTGTGTCACCGGAACAGTTAACCAGGGATCCGGTTGGAGCTAGAGATCCCGAACCCTGAAGGTTCCACCCTGTCATTGCATATAGGAAATGTTCCCCGACCTAGTTGGATACGTTGGATGCGAAGTAGCGCGGTGGAGCGCAAGCCCGAAGCCTAAGAACCTAATTCACGTGTGTTACGAGCCGTAGGGGTATTTTGGTAAATACTAAAATATGGCTCATAACATATTGAATATGGATCTTAAAATGAGCGGAATAATTCCAGGAGCTCATAGACGCTGACGGAACTCGATTCCGAGTAGCGCACCTCACTCAGTCTCTCTTTCAGTTTTTCGTTTTTCGTGAAGGGCGTTTTCGTCCAGGCTTCACGATAGACACCCGGGAGACCTAAATCCGACCCCCCCTCATCCCTATCCACCTAGGGGCCGGCCCTAGGCTCCTTGGAGCCATGGGAGACCAGCCCTATAAAGGAAATAGGGAGGAGAGGGGCCGGCCCAATGGTTCTACTCCCTCCCCTCCAAAAATCCGACCCCTAGTCCTCCTCCTTTGTGGTTTCAGCCAAGGAAAAGAGAGGAAGAAGAAGGGAGAAGGAAGAGGAAGGAAGGAGAAGGAAGAAAGGAGAAAGAGGAGGAGAAAATCTTGTGGCTCGCCATCGTCTTCGCAACGGATTCCTTCGTCGGCTCGTAATCCCTGCACTTAGAGACGGGATTTCGAGGATTCTTCAATTCGCAAAGGACAAGGTACTATCCGACAGTTTCTCTTGCGATTCAAGTGCGGTTCTTCATCGTTCCGTAATCTCCGGATCATAGATCCATAGGTATGATGAATCTAAACATCTAAGTAGATGCATACATGTCTTCCGTAGATCGTAGTATGCCTCTAGGGTGTCCGCACATATGCTAAGATCATAGATTTGTATGTAGATTATTTTATAGTAAAATTATAATGAAACATACACCGTATGATCTTCGGATCTTTCTTTTGCTTCCGCTGCGACTCTGATTAGTGGAACCCAATTCCAACAATTGGTATCAGAGCACGCTTTGGTGTATGTTTCATGCATGAATTCATGAAAACATCATGTGAATATATGATGGCATATGTTTTCTTCGGGGTTCGGCATAGATCATGCATATGGATTGTGCTATGTATCATCTTTTTGCAGGTACCGTGCTGAATAGTAATCTGTGATTGCATGCATCCGAGGGTCGGACCCCGGATTTTATTTTGCATTGATTATTACTGTGGATTGTAAGACTCTAGATAGGCGAGGGTGGGGGTTGACCATCCTCGGTTCCCTGGCCATGTTTCTAGGATTGTTTCTTTTTCTTTCTAGCGAAATTGTACATGAACGAGCACTTGCTCGGAGCGTGTTAGTTTTTCGGTCACAGGAAGAAGGAGATGATGCGACATCCATGGTTCGGGCAAGCGGTACCATGGCGTGCAAAGACCTAGCGAAAGCATGCACGTTGGCGATGAAAAGGATCATCATCAGAGATCGTGCAGAACGGAAGAGCGGGATATCTTGGCTGTGCTATTCAAGTTCAGGGGTCGGACCCTAGACTTGATTCAGTTTGGATGTTTTTCTATTGTTTCTCTTTATTCAGTATTTAGAGAACCCCGATGATAATGTGATTATCATTCTTGCTTGTGAGTTTGTCTCTAGATCAGGCTTAGGGTTAGTACTAAAATTATGGATTCATCGGTGTCTCTATATGCTTCTCACATATGCGAATCCGGTGGCTAGCTAAAAGAAAATGTGGTAACCACCCTCATAGTAGTTCAGGTACCCAAGTACTATGCACCGAGATAGACACAGTGTTAGATTTGTTTAGAGATAATTAACTAATGTCTCCATAAGAAGTATGATAACCCTAGTGGGATATGCCCTTTCCCCACGTGGTCCTAGCGACCAAGTTAGGTTAGGATTTCACTGTGTGATACTCGTTTCTAGATGACGTTTGATGGTAGTATGAACTCATCACGATTTGGTTATGCCACCATTAGGTTGAGGTCCGGCGGAGGTTGTCGGATGTCCCTATTTGGCCAGCATCGAAACCTATAATGAGATGAGGTCTACTATGACATCAGGCATCAAATTGTGAACGAGGCGTCATCGTAGTGGGAGTCCTTTCCATGTTGACCTTAGGCTAGGCTCCAGATCTTAGGATTATGGGCAAACTAATGAAGTATCGGGATCCTTGGAATCTATGTAATGTGATCTTTGCAAGAAAGGCGAAAGCTGAGTATTCAAGGTAGGGACTACGATATTTTTCGAGGATACTAATGCTTTGCAGGAAGGTTTGTAATCCTAATGGGAGCATGGTAGACCAGAGTCTAAGTCTAGGAGGTCGTGACCTTTCTAGATATGCATAAAACCTCATAAAGAAGAGATATGTAAGAGGTTCCCTCCAAAGGGGAGCCCCTGGCCTCCACAATCAACCGGCTAAGGGTCTGGGTGGGAAGTACACAGTTCGATATTCCCACCGGGTGAGAGCTGTGTTTCCTTCCATGCTGGTTCCCCTAGTGGTTTCCTTCGGGACATGGGGGATGCCGGTGGCAGTGGGTGACGGTTTTATCCTGCACCGCGGGAGCCTATGAACCCCCTTGCTGACACCACCTAGATTTGTGGGAAGCATCCGAAAGCTTGTGTGAAACCGTTGTTGCTGCGCACGCGGGTCACATAAAGCCAGCCAAAAGGAGACTGGGAGGTCTTTCAGTTTGCCGTGGGTAATTCTGATAAAGACTGGGTCGTAAAAACTCCGTTGGCCGAAGCGGTTGCATGCTCTCACCGAGATACTGTCTCCAATTCAGGGCCGATAGTCTCAGTGCTCGAGCCCAGGAAATTTAGATTCCTGGATGTCTCTACTTGAGGTGGTGAAGATATAGTGGCTAGAGTAGACATTATTTATTTCTAAATTCCATGAAATAGATTGTAGTAGACCCTAACTATTGCTTTAAACCATTGTTTACAGAAATCATGACCAAGCTCGACCCCCTTGCCTCCATACTTAATGATAAGGACTGGAAGCGTAACCTAATGCTCGTCCTAAGAGTTGGCAAACACACAATTGCTCTAAGTACCCCTCAACCGGCCATGCCGGGACCAGATGCAACTGAGGCTCAGTTAAAGAAATGGAAAGACTGGCTAGATGCTGATGAGATGTGCAAGTGCTACATAGCGGAATCCTTGCAGATCGTCCTTCAGAAGCAAGTCGAAGACATGGCCTTTGCTTCAGACATGATGCTCTACCTAAAGGAAATGTTCGAGGGTCGTAGTCGGGTAACTCGTTACCTAATCATCAAGAAATTGGTGTCCACGAAGATGGCAGAGGGGAATTTAGTTCGGGATCATATGCTGAAATTATTTGGTTATGTGAACGAGCTTGGTTCCTTCGATGTCATCTTGGATGCAGAGATCCAGACCGACATTTTCCTCACGTCTCTGTCAGGAGTGTTTGAGGGCTTCGTTACCAACTTCAACCTTAACCGGTTGGAGATGTCTAATGCAGAGCTCCTAGCGGCGCTCCAGGCGACAGAGGACGGGATGAAGGCAGGAGCCCAATCCCTGAACGTAGAGCGGAATTCTTCTCTGAAAGCCAAAGACAAGTTTCAGAAAAGAAAGTCTAAGAAGCACGTGAAGATGGGCAAGAAGGGACACTGGAAGGGCGACTGCCGTGTGGCTCCCAAGAAGGCTGAGACAGGTATATCTCAAATCCACATAGTGGAATCCCTTGTAGCATCCAGTTGTTCTTCAGTTTCATGGATTGTGGATTCTGGTTCCACTAACCATGCTTGCAATAATTTACAGGGGTTCAAGGAGACAAGAAAACTGGGTGATGGGGAGATAATCCTAAGCATGGGAACTGAGGCCGTGGCAGAGGCTGAAGTAGTTGGAGATATCATCTTGCAGTTCCTTGATGGAAGAAGTTTATTACTTAGAGACATACTTTATGTACCATCCTTGAGACGTAATTTAATTTCTGTTTCCTTATTGAATAATGAAGGTTTTTTAGTTTTATTTGACGCTTCTGGTGTGTCAATTAAATTGAATGGTTCCTTTGTTTGTAAGGGAAAGATACAGAATGGTCTCTATGTAATTAACTCCAATCATAAGCAGGATAACATAACTGAAGCTTGTGTGATTAATTAATCTAAAAGGAAAAATCCCTTAGATAATCCAACACTCCTTTGGCATCTAAGGCTTGGACACATAGCCTCAGACAGAATTCACAGGTTGGTTAAGGTAGGACTCTTAAGTCCAAATGTTTCAGAAAGCCTACCGATGTGTGAGTCTTACCTGGAAGGCAAGATGACTAAAAGGTCTTTCCGAGCCAAAGGTAGCAGATCTAAGGAGGTATTAGAGTTAGTACACACTGATGTATGTGGGCCCATAAGTGTCCGTGCTATAGGGGGCTTCGAGTATTTCATCACCTTTACGGATGATCACTCGAGGTTTGGATACATATACCTAATGCGGCGGAAGTCTGAATCCTTTGATAAGTTCAAGGAGTTCAGAGCTGAAGCAGACGGGTAAAAGTATCAAGTCTCTTCGATCAGATCGAGGAGGCAAATACCTATCGGATGAATTTATTGGGTACCTGAGTGAGCATGGGATCGTATCCCAGTTGACTGCACTAGGGACACCACAACAAAACGGTATATCTGAGAGGAGAAACCGAACCTTGTTAGACATGGTTCGGACTATGATGAGTTATGCAACATTGCCATCTAGTTTTTGGGGATATGCCCTAGAGACGACAGCATATACTTTGAACTTTATTCCATCAAAGTCAGTACCCCTAACTCCTTGGGAGCTGTGGTTGAAGCGAAAGCCAAGCCTACTGCACTTTAGGATTTGGGGTTGTCCAGCACATGTGCAAAAGGACAAGCGAGATAATATGGAGTCAAAAACTAAGGTATGTCTGTTCGTTGGGTATCCAAAAGGGACAAAGGGTGGTTTATTTTATGATCCTGAGGATAGAAAGGTTGTCGTCTCGACGAACGTCGTATTCCTGAAACAGGATTATTTAATAGATCATAAGCCCACCAGTAAAGTAGTTCTTAAAGAATTGTTTGGTACTAATGGGAGTATGCAGACAGAAAACGTAGTGGGAGCCGATACCACTAAGATTAACGGTACTGTAGAATCGACTCCTATGGAACCACCGCAGGTTCGTCGCAGTGGGAGGACCACAAGTGCTCCTGATAGATACATTGGAGAAGCCTTTATGGTTGATCCAGAGTTTCAGGAGAATGATCCTCTAAACTATGACGAAGTGATGGTATCCACTGACCATGCAGTATGGCAGGAAGCCATGGAGGCAGAACTGACATCGATGCCCCAAAATTCGGTCTGGATACTTGTAACACCACCTCACAATATTAAACATGTTGGGTGTAAGTGGGTGTACAAAAGGAAAAGAGGTCCGGATGGTACCGTTGAGACTTACAAAGCTAGACTAGTCGCTAAGGGTTATACCCAGCGAGAAGGGATCGACTATGACGAAACCTTTTCGCCAGTGGCTATGCTTAAGTCTATCCGGATCCTCTTGTCCATTGCAGCCCATTATGATTGGGAGATCTGGGAAATGGACGTCAAGACCGCATTCCTCAACGGGGACTTAGAAGAAGACATCTACATGTCTCAGCCTCCAGGCTTTGTTGCAAAAGGTCAGGAAGGTCTGGTGTGCAAGTTGCAAAGGTCCATTTATGGACTGAAGTAAGCATCCAGAAGTTGGAACATGCATTTTGATCAGGCTATCCAGTCTTATGGATTTGAATAGAACGTGGATGAACCATGTGTTTATAAAAGGAGCGATAAGACTGCAGTAGTTTTTCTAGTGCTTTACGTGGACGATATCCTACTCATCGGAAACGATGTTGGAACGTTGTCTACAGTAAAGGTGTGGTTATACTCTCAATTTGACATGAAAGACCTGGGTGAAGCGAGTTATGTTCTGGGGATCAAGGTAACACGAGATCGCCAGAACAAGATTCTCTCGCTGTCACAGTTAGCCTACATAGATACTATCTTGGTCAGATTCAGTATGCACAACTCCAAGAAGGGACTGGTTCCATTCAGACATGGAATGAAGTTGTCCAAGGATCAGGGTCCTAAGACTCCTGAGGAAAGGGCAGAGATGCAGAAGATACCTTATACTTTGGCAGTAGGGAGTCTGATGTATGCCATACTGCGACTCTGATTAGCGGAACCCAATTCCAACAGGGACCGTATCCAAGTGGTGGAGCCACGATCTTCCAAGGATGATGTTGTATGCCAAGTTGGCTTTAATTACAATGAACCGGGTGAGGTTGGTGAGATGCCCTATTGTGATCGAGAGGGTGATCTCACCAACCACCCTTGCAGCCTCTCCCGTGAAGCCCGTTATCGTCGATGATGATTCAGTCATCTGCTCGCGATCCAGTTGCATGGCATCGGAGGCACTGAGGAAGAGTATGTCTACCGAACTCCCAGTGTCAACTAGGATCCTCTTCACCAGGCAGTTTGCTATCTGCAGCCGTATGACTAGAGGATGGTTGTGAGGCCTCTCTATCCCAACCAGATCAGCCGCCGAAAATTATACTGCAACTTCCACTCTTGGCTCGAGGCGAATGACGGGGTCGAGCACCACATGGTGAACTTATCCTGCTTGCTCTATGCGCCGCACCTGACGGTCGATGGAGTTCGATGATGGGACAGGGCCATCGTACCTGTAGACAGCGTCTACCTCTCGGAGCTGGCATCTTTCTGGTGGAAAACCCGATATGCGCGGTGCCGTTGCCCCCCGTTGGACTTCTCCGATAGCCTTGGTCTCCTTACGTTGAGGGAGGTCAACGAAGCAGCCAAGGTGGCCGGCCTCAATGAGATTATTAATATGATGCTTGAGCGTCCGGCACTGCAAGGTAGTATGGCCTTGGCCTTGGTGGTACTTGCAGTACCTTGATGCATCTCTGGCTCCCCTCTCTCCGGGCTCAAGCAGTTGCGCCCACTTGAAGTAAGGCTCACCCTTGATAGCTTCGAAGATTTGATCTATAGGGGCGTTCAGTACCATGAACTCCCTATTCCACTGCGGCCTCGCTGGCCTGTCTTGCCTCTACCGCTTTGCGTCGTGCCGTGTTGCCTCACCCTGCTGCTTGTTGACGTTCTTCACTGCAGCTGGCTTGGCGTAGCTCTGGTGTAGGACCCTGGTCTCCATTGCCTTCCTCTTGTGGTCCGTGTCTTCTATCTTGATGTATTTCTTGATGCGTCACGATAGTTCATCGATAGTCTCCGGGGTTCGCTTGATGAGCGACGCGTTGACGAGCTAGGTGGGCTGAATAGCGTTCTTGAAGGCCGCGATCACCATGCGATCCTACCCGTCTGCATCCGCCAAGCTCAAGTATTCAGACCTGAACCTATGGTAGAATTGCCTTAACGTCTCCTTCTGGGTCATACTCATCCCGAAGAGTGACTCCAGAGTCTTCAGCTCTCGGTGGTTGCACCGATATTTGTCTATGAACCGCGTGCTCAGCTCCGAGAAAGAGGCGATGGACGAGGGCCTAAGCTTGTGGAACCATTCGAGGGGGGTTCCCGACAAGTTGTTGGCGAAGGTCCGGGAGAGGATACGATAATGCTCATAGGGGACCAGAGCATCCCGGAAAGCAAGCACGTGCTCCACCGGGTCCTTCGATCTGTCAAACTTGGGGAGGCATGAAGGATTCCAACCCCGGGGGAATAGCTCCCTGAGTAGCTTCTCGATGAGCGGCGACCGTGCGACTCCTCGGATAGCGACCTCCTCCAACCGATCAGGAGCTCGGACCCCTGGTCGGTCTCGCTGGATTCCTTCTTGATTTCCGAGTCATTCCGACGCATGTACCCGGATGCAATCATGTATGCTTCTCCGATCAGCAGTGCGAGCTGGCTACCGACTAGCCGGTGTTATCCGAGTATGATGACTGTCACTCGATTGACGATGATGCTCATTTTCTCGCTTCGAGCGGTGAGGTTGTGCTGAATCCGTCTTTGAGGGGTGCTTAGAGGCGGGCGGCTGTCGGGGGTGTGCCCCAAGCCGGGACCAGACATCCGAGCGTACTGACACCGCCCGAGTGTGCTTGTTTCTTTCCGCAGGTTCTGGGCTACTCGAGTCTCGCCCATCGGGATTCGCACTTTGAACCTCTACCGAGCGATTCGCCCTGACCTCCACCTGAGGCATCGGTTGCGCTGCACTTGCCCCTGTGGAGCAACTTGAGTAGGAAGGCTTTGTCCCGCTTGGGCCAATATGCCCTGGTTAAGTAGACCACTAGTCGGTGCGGCCCGCACGAAGTCGCGCAGCTCCGCATAGTTGTTCTGCATCGTCTGGAGCTGGGCGGTGAGAGTTTGTTGGGTCATCATCATGGTAGCCAGAAAGGCTTCCGATAGTCCTCCTGCTAGAGGAGCCAGGGTTACTACCGGATCTTGACTGGACTCCCCGACCCCCAGTATGGGATTCACCAGCGGGGCTACGCGCTCCGTGTTCGTTGATGGTGGCACAAGATGCCCGGCATCATTAGCATCTCCAAATGGTGTAGCTTCGGATGGGAGCTGCGACGTCGAGCGGGTATGATACGGTCCACCGACCACCGTTCTTCAACCTTGTGGTCGTAGCTGTGACTTCTAAGTCTGCTGGCCGGTCGACACCCACGGGTCGGTCGGTTAGTAGACTCGTGCTGGTTGCAGGTAGCCTCGGACCGGTCGACACCCATGGGTCAATAGTCGAAAGCTCTAGTAGGAAATCTCGAAGACTATCCCACAGACGGCGCCAAGATTGTGGGGGGTTTTTAATCGAACCGGGCGGTTCGGGTGGCGAGCACAATCTAACACGCCAAAGAGAAGAAAAACCAGGAATCATGTGGAAAGATCCCTTCTCAACGTCGAAGGGGAAAAAACTACGGGTGGGGCGAGAATGCACTAAAACAATGGTTGCGGTTACAATCACCTTAACCCTAATTATACCCTGAGGATCGGTCTCCCAAGATACCGACCTCTGCAGTCTCAACTTAGTTATCGACCTCTGCAGACAAAACTTAGTTACCGACCGACGACGGTAAATTCAGCTAAGGTACCGACCGACCTCTTTAGCTCCGCAAATCCCGGGATGAAGTTGGCAGCACCTCCTCTAGAATTCCCACTCCCTCTTGCTGAAGGGGTAGGTCCCCTTTTATAGTGGTGGGGCGACGGTTGGAGCACTCCGCGCGGGATGGGTAGACGACGTGTCTCCGCAATGTACTCAACCGCCGCGGTAATGGGGACGTGGCCTCGGCTCCCGGTAACTTCGGCCGGAAATCTCGGGAGCGTAGTCAGCGCCTCGTAACCGCTGTGCGCCCGAGATTTTCGGGTTCTACTGTCGCCATTCTCTTCATTTTAGTATGCGACCGACCTCCGTGGGGGGGGGGGAGGGGGGTTTGGACTCCCCCCTGCCTGGCCTTGATGCGCGGCCGACCAGGGCCCCCCTGGCCTTATTGCACGGCCGACCAGGGGGCCCCTTGGCCTTGTTGCGCGGCCGACCAGGGGGCCTGATGCGATCTAAATTAATCCTAAATTAAGGGCTAATTTGATCTAAATTATAACTCGCAAGTGCACGAATCGCTTTGTAGGAGCGGTACGTATTACGAGGTCGATCCCACAGGGATTGCTAATGAGGGGAGCGGTCTAATCTAAGGTTATTAACTATTTACCTAAGTTACTTAGTAAGCAAGATTGTTGATTTGGTTTTATAAGATTGTGATGGAAATAGTAACTAAGCAGTATTAAAGCATGCAATTAACTAAGGTAATGCGGTGTGTGGAGGTTCGGATATGGATGAGATACTAAGGCGGTCGAATCCACCGCTAGATCCTTATAGATGCTAAGTTTAAATTATGGTGTTCTAAATTTATGCGAGTAGCATGCGGGAAACAAATCCCGTGCTTTCTCGAGATACGATCGTTAAAGCTTTAATACGAGATTAATGACATAAGCATGATTTAATTTCAAGCATGGAGTAATAAAGCAGAGCATCGATTGTCTGAATAGAGCACAATGGATCAAAGCTAACATAGCAGAGCATCGATTGTCAAGATTAAGCACAATGGATCTAAGCTTTAATTATACAATGAAACTGGGCTTTGATTAACAAGATGACTAACGTTAACTACAAGGCATGCATGACAATACCATGTGAGAACTATTAAATCATCATAGCAAATCCGAAATTAAATCATATATTATCGATGAAAAGCTCGGCATAGAACACATAAAATAAACTAACAGCTATTATGATCTAGGGTTTCATCTCGGCCTTAGCATGCAGTTTAGCTAGACATGAGTTTTGTTACATCAAAGGAAAGACTGGAAATAAACGAAGTACAGATCATCGTTGAAGATTGCTCCGTGGACTTCGCTTGCCTCGACACGTTCCTCGATGCTTTCTCCGCTTCGGCTTGATCACGACGTAGCCTTGATGATGGTGCGATGACGGCTCGGATGGTGGACGAATGACGGATGATGGCCGCCGGCGATGGGAAGATGGATCAAGATGGTGGCTAAAGGAAGGGTTTTTCGGAGGTGGTAGATAGCTAAGGTGGTGGATGATTGGTTCGGTCGTCCAAAAGCCTTCCTTGTTTTCCCGAGCCCCCCTTTTTATAGGAGAGAGAGAGAGTCCGGTGGTGAGAGAGAGATAAGGAAAGTTTGAAAGAAAAGAAAGAGAAAGAGAGACGTTCGGTTGGGGGAGATCGGGCTAGAGAGAGAGTATCGGATTAGATCGGGTAAGGAGAATAGAGAGAAGTTCGGTGATGGGGTTGACGTGCATGGCTCGGGTACCACGGACGGCTGTGATCAAATGAGAAGAGAGAGAAAGAAGATCGGTGTGAGGGGCTCGGGCAGTTAGAGAGAAAAGGAAAGAGATTTAGAGAGAGAGAAGATCGGGTAGGCTGGTTCGGTTGAGAGAGAGAGCTGTGCGGACTAGAGAGAGAAAGTAGGAAGAGAGAGAGTGGATCCGGGAGAGAGAACGTGGACCGATCGGGTAAGGAAAGAGAGAGATAAGTCCGGCTGGGTCCTCGGGATCCGGTTGCTAAGTTGGGCATCTAGAGAGAAGATCGGGTGAGAGTAGGAGACGCCAGACGGGATCAGCATGGGTTCGCTGTGCATGGGCTACATCACGGAAGGGACGGCCATGATCGAGTCGAACGGGTAAGGGTGAGAGGGCTGCGATCAGGTTCAGCTGCATGGTTTAAATGGGACGGACGGCTGTGATTTGGATTGCCAAGTTGTGCGGGTGTGATGGGGGTATCCGGATGGGAAACGAACGGCTGTATGGGTTTGGTTCGGTTTTGCACATGCACATGCATGCATGGCTGTTGGGAATAGTAAGGGACGGCTGTGATCTGATCCAAGGGATGGCTGTGATGCTGGGTTTGCATGGGATAGGTGGGATTGGATGAGAGAATCCGGGTAGAGAAAGAAATGAAATCCGGACGGCTGCGATTAAATTGGACGGGTAATTAAGGGTGGATGCATGCATGCATGGTGGATGTGGTGAGGGGTTTGAAGGCATGGCCGGTCGGTTAGGGAATGGACGGCTATGGTCTTGTGAGGCATCAGAAGGGAAGGATCGAAAGAAAAGAACACGATAGGCTTAGATAACCATCCAAGCCGTTCGAACTCGTCAAGTCCTTGGCATTTGCACAGTCCTTCAGTGATCCGAAGCTAGAAATATATTGAGCTGGTGACATCAGATCGCCCGACTCAAATAATTATTCTTTTCTGCATCCCTCGTCATAAGGGCCTCCAAACTGTTTGTACAACCTCCATCAATTCGCCGCGAGAATATCCACGGCTTGGTCATGAAGTCCTTGAGCTGACTGCATCAAAAACCGGATCGATTCCCTGAAAGACACACATGAAATGACGCTTGTCAGGTTTAAACACGATTATCGATAAAAAAATAATTTGGACTTTCGGGCCCTGTATCTTTCATGCATGCAATGTATGAGAGCGAACCAATATGTCGTTGGGTTCGTATGAAGGTCTACTATATCATGGTGCAAAGAAACTCATGCAGTTTACGTGTATTATGAAAGTTTTACGTAAGAAACTGACGCTATGTGCATGATAAAGAAGGGATAATTCGCACCAAATGGACGCTCAACAGGGCCTCCCTAGCCCTGATGCGCGGCCGACTAGGGCCCCCCTGGCCTTGTTGCGCGGCCGACCAGGGGGCCTCCCTAGCCCTGATGCGCGGCCGACCAGGGCCCCCCTGGCCTTGTTGCGCGGCCGACCAGGGGGCCCCTTGGCCTTGTTGTGCGGCCGACCAAGGGGCCTCCCTGGCCCTAATGCACGGCCGACCCATAAAAAAGGGGGAAAGGGGGGAGTTGGCCTCTCTCCTTGTTGCGCGGTCGACCCTGGGGGGGGGAGTTGGACTCCTCCTTGCTTCATTTTGGCGCGCGTCCTACCCGCAACGACGTTACAGCCCCCCGGCAGGTAAGTTCGCTCTTCTTCTCCACTTCGCGCGTGGCTAGGCCGCGACGTAGCTACAGCTCCCGGCGGGTAAATTCCTCATGGATCGATTTAGATGATTTCTATTGCTTGTTGGATCGATAGGGATCTTTTCCCACCATGGTGGCATGGATCCATATATTTGTATTTGACTGCAGGCTTTTTCCTGAAACTTTCAAGTCTAGTATGCTTTATCTTATGGTACCACTTTGAATCTGCTCTCTGGTGTTTTTTTTTTGCTGGACCAGTCAGGTAGTTAGAGGATAAGGCGCTTGAGCAATGGCTCAAGAAGGTCATGAGATCGAAACAGGGTGATGCAGTCCGCATCTGCTATTTATTATTGTCATAATCCCGTGAACATGACATCAACAGTCTGGATTCGCATGTGCAAACAAGGCACAACGACTTTCAGGGAAAGTTTGCTCCACGGTGTCCATACCGGGAGTTGAACATGAAACCTCACCAACATGGGAGAGAGGAAGCACCATCAGGCCAAGAGCCTGTTGGTCTTCTCTGGTGTTTTCAGAAAGGCTTTTTTAGGAAGGCTTGTAATAATTACTTAGTTATATCATACTGAAGCACCATGAATTGACCCCCTAGTTTCTATCAAAAATTAATTAACTGGTCAACCTTTTGTTATGTATTGTATGGTTTATCTTAAAACTCCGAAGAGAAATATCAGATTGGTCTAATGATCGGCACATAAATACATCGTATTTATGCCCGTAAACCTAAGCTTAATCATGATACATCTATACTAAATCATTTTAATTAAGCATATTTTAATGATTTCCAGAAAAAGAGTCATAAACGACAAAGAACGGCATTAAGCAAAGCTTGACAAGGAGTAAAGCTAAGAGCAACCACAAGGAGAAACCTCCAAACGTACCCCTCACAATCAGCCCCAAGTAATGGTGAAATCACAGTGACCGATCGATCGGGCCCGAGCATCGATCAATCGGCAGCAGCCCATTCCGCAGACATTGAAATCACCATGACTGATTGATCGGGCCCAAACACCGATCGATCGACCATAGCAATCAGAGCAGTCCGACACCCTAATTTTGATGGTCAAGATTGCACTGCGGGATAAGTACTAATCCTTTACGCTTGGAAACTAATATCTATACACCATCTCTATCGAAAAGATGGATCTGATTTTCGCTTCTAAAACCACCATCATTGGAGGAGAGTTTGGAAGGGAAGAAGAGCTGCCATGGAACGTTCGCCATCCTTCATCAACGCCTCCATATATCGCCACCCCGACCATGAGCGGTTAAGCTTTAGTCTAGGGCTTCGATAATGCCCTATCTTTTGTTCTAGTCTTATTCTATATATCCACTTTTAGGATTTTGTTATATTAATTGGAGAATAGCTAGACAAAGATTATATAAAAAAATTATCTATTCGTTGGTTGTTTCTCCGTTTTGTATGATGTCATTGTGAAATCTATGTCATGAGAATTGAATAGATTACATCTTTATCTTGCATTACTTCAAACGCGATTTACCACCTCACAAGAGATGTATCATACTTAGGATCAGGGTGTTGATGCCAAATTGGAGGCCTTCTTTTCATGTGGGGCCTTAGGTGATTGCCTTAATGGCCTTAGGTCGATCCAGTCCGGTCCATCCCATTGTCCATCTATAACAAACCAAATAAAAGATCGAAGATAAAAAACAAAAAAATTGAGTCATTGAGCTGGGACTCGAGAGTCCGTGACTGAAGCAAGAGATCGACTCACTCGAGTTGTTCATGAGTAAGATAAGTTTGGAGTATATGATACATAATTTTAGATGAAATGCTAAATTATTTTGAATAAGATAAATTTAGAGGTAAAGGATCGACCACTTAGATTAGGATTGAAAAAGTTGGTCCATTTAATAAATGGGTTAGGGTTGACCCATCATCACCCGCCAACCCTAACCCTCGCCAGCTCTATTTCCAACAATCCTTTGGTGATGGTGGTGGTGAGAGAGCTTTTTAGCTACCCGATACATTTACTGCACTAATTGCTTACGCCAATCCCTAACCCTAGCCAAAGAGTTCAACATTGTATCCCATGATTGGGCCGTAAACAAGTGCAACAAATAAATCGGGTAGAAATTAAAAAGCTCACATGGTGGTGAGAGCACAAATGTTAGAGCATCCACAGTGAACTAGTTAAAATTTTAGCTACTATACTATATTTTAATGGGGAATATTGTACCAAATGTTAATAGCTAGCCATCCAAAATAAGAGGTGGGCTAGCTACTGCACCGAATGTGAATAGTTAGCCACCCAAAATTTCAGCAGAATAATTCATGGGCATCAATTACTGATCGTTACTCTGATAGCTAGAAGTAGCGAGTTGGATTTACCGATTGGTATCTTTAGGCGTAATGCTATATAGCCAACTCGATTGCCAACTTTTGATACCAACTCGATTGCCAACGTGATGTGGAAGTGCTGGCAGCTAGCTCCTCATTGCTGGGAACATTTTTATAGGGGCCATGTGATGAACCCGAGGGTGGTTGCCACGTAAAGTTGGCAATCGAAAAGTTGGCAAACTACCAAGGGGCTCTTAGCCTGGTGTTACTTCTCTCCCACATTGGAGAGGTTCCCTGTTAGGTTGTTTGACTCCCGGTATGGACACTAATCAGGAGTGAATTTTCTCAAGGCCGTTGTGCCTTGTTTTTGCGTGCGAAGCCAAGCTGTTGATGTCACGTTCATGGGATTATAAACAAATAAATAGTTGCCTCTAGTGAAGACGGGGAGGAGGATCGTTCGAAATGGATTGGTCTTAGTCTCATGGAGGAAGATATTATCGGTCTCCCTGTGGATGTCATCAAGAGAGCTAGGGAGAATTCAGGGAAGCTCCAAGTTGTAGAAGCGACCTATGGTGGTGATGATGAGGTTTCATATGATTTGGAGGAGAAAGACATCCCTATCTTTACTGATTTGGCGGTTCAACATTGGGGATGGAGTCCAATGGGGAGGGTGGAGTACGTCACGTTCTCTCGTCAATTTGTAGCCGAGACAATCGGCAAGAAAGTTACGAATCGTTGGCCAGTTGGAGTTAGTGATAGATCTACGCGTAGCCGAGATCTGTAACCGTTTCCACTACACCAATTTAAAGAATAAACTATATAAATAAACGATGGGCAAAGTTTGTCTTTTATTAAACGACGGTCCATTTATGTTTTTTAGTGATAATAAACGACGGTCATTAAAAAATGACAGACTGAAAAAGGACATACTGAAAAACGACAGTCATTGCCCATCGTTTTTTAACAGTATTGGTGTAGTGTTCCTTCCTATTTATAATAATTATTCGTTTACCCCTCATAAATAATAAAAAAATATGCAGCACTTAACTTTCTCCGCCCATTTCGATCTTCGGAACTCATTGAGCCCTTGCTCTAGCACCAAGTCCTCTAGCCGCCTGGCCGGTCTAGCAAAAAAAAAAAAAGATAAGTTGGCAAACTAGATGTATCTTAAACTAGCATGATTGACAAGGAGCTGGCTTCCCCATTTAGGTCCAGCAAAAAAATAAGATAAGTTGGCAAACTAGTTGGCTACCTAACATTTTCAGTATCGTTAGCTAGCATCAATTTTTTTTTTTAAGAACCCCTCCAAAATGGAGGGAGGGTTAGGCCGCCCCTAAACGGAATTCATTAAAATCACGAGTAGATCCTATTACAGAAAGAAAGTGCCTCCTCCTCTAGCTTGTGGGACCATGGTATGATCCATGTCTTGAAAATTGAGGACACCGAATGACAAAGATGCTCCACTCCTGAAGATTTGCCGTTGAAGATACGGTTGTTCCTCTCCAGCCATAGTACCCAAAGGATAGCCATCACTAGTAAATCCCAAGGTGTCCTGATGCCTGTTGGAATTCTTCTTCTCCTCCAAGAACTCCACAGAGCTCGCAAGGTCCTTGGATGAGATGAGATGCCCCCTTTAGCTTCAAAATAATCCCACACCCGCCTCGCGAAGGGGCATCCAAGCAGAAGGTGGGATGAAGTTTCCTCCCCCGAGTTGCAAAAGGTACAACTGGCATCCGTAACTTGAGGGTGATTACACTTTAGCAGGTTAACCTTGGTGAGTATCTTATTCCTCGAGGCCAACAGGGAGAAAATATTAATCTTCGTTGGAGCCTTGGTCTTCCAGATTGCCTTCGATAGACGGTAGCTCTGAAGTTGGGAAAGTAGATGGCTGTAGAAAGACTTGACCGAAAAAACCCCTGAAGATGTACACCTCCACTGAACCTTATCAGTCATTGGTTTGAAAGTGGCCGCCGAAAGCAGAACAGTAAGGCCTTGAAGCTCCCGTTGACTCTCCTGGTCCAGCGGTAACAACTTAAGCTTCCAGACCGTGTTCCCCTACCATCTAACCGCTTGAGATCGGACAGAAGCCCCTTTATGTCTGGCCCTAGAATAGGGGGAGGGAAAGAGGCGATCTACGGGCATGCTCCCAGGCCAGGTATCCTTCCAAAATCTGATGAGTTTTATGTCCCCTAACGATAGAGTGGTGGCTTCCTTATAGAAGTCTCTAGCCTTCAGCACACCTTGCCAAAAATGCAAAATATGCCCAGAAACCCTGCTCCTGGAATGCAAAGGTGAAAACCACTTGAAGTATTTGGCCAGAAGAATTTCTCTCCAAGATCCTCATGTTCCTTGCTGGAGTCTCCACCACCATTTTCCCAACATCGAGATATTGAACCGTCTGAGATCCAACACCCCCAATCCTTCTAGTTTATTCGGTAAGCAGACTTGATCCCAGCTCAACAAGTTATAACCTCCCCCTAATATTACCGACTCCTTGCCAGAAGAAGGACCTTCTGATCTTATCAATCCTGTCGATCACCGACGAAGGGAGGTAGAAGAACGAAAGGTAATACGATGGAATCGACGAGAGGACAGAGTTAACCAGGACCAATCTTCCTCCTGAGGATAGGAATCGCCCCTTCCAACCCTCCAGTCTTCTCTCTATCTTCTGAATCAATTGCTCCTAGTCTTCCCACCTCAAGGCTTTGTCACTGATAGGGAGACCCAAATATATCATTGAAAGAAACGCCTCCTTACAATTCATCAGTTTCTCCAACGCCGGCCCTGCTACTCATTGTCTGATGTAGTACAGATTACTCTTGAGGAAGTTGCATTGATCTTCAGCCCTGAGGTTAATTCTAGACCATAGAGGAGGACTTTCAGCGAGACTAGTTGGAAAGGATAAGCCCTCGAGAACAAAAGGGAGTCATCCGCGTAGTGCAGATTGGATGTAGTCCAGGCGGAACCTCCAACTCCTTTCACAAGACCTTCTCGGTTCCCTTTTCTAATAACTGCATCAAATACATCTACCACCAAGATAAAACGATACGGGGATAAAGGGCAGCCTTACTTCAAGTATTTGTAGACCTTGAACTCCTTCCCTTGTTCTGCATTGATATGGCAAGCAATCTTGGACGAAGTCAGAATTTCCTCGATCCAGCCCACCCATTTGCTTGAGAAGCCTTTAGCCCGGAGCAACTTCAACAGAAAATCCCTCTAATTTGGTCGAAGGCATTCTCGAAGTCTAACTTCAACAGCACCCCTTCTTCACTCGATTCCCTCAGATGGAAGATTGTTTCGTGAGCCACAGCTACACTATCGAGGATCATTCTACCCTTAATGAAGGCGGTCTGAGAAGGAGATACCAGCGAAGCAATGTTCTGTGCCAACCGGTTTGCAACGATCTTCAATACAATCTTGTAGAGACAGTTCGCCAAGGAAATTGGTCGATAATCTCTGATACACTCTGCACCAGGCTTTTTTGGCAAAAGAAATACCCAAAAGTAGTTCAAGTAGTGAAGACGAACCTTGCTTGAGAAGAAATCTCACAGGAAGCGACAGAGATCTGCTTTAAGTATATCCCAAAATTTCTGGTAGAAGGACATCGGAAAGCCATCTGCCCATGGCCCGCCCTCTCCTTTGGACTAGAAGACTGCTCTCCTATACTCCTCATCTGTAAAGGATGCATCGATGTCTGAGTCCTCCTACCTCAGACATTGAAAATCCAGACCACTCCAATCTATGGAAACCCCTGCCTTCTTGTCTACCTCCCGGAAAGAATCCTTTAAGTAGGAGGTAGCTGCCCCCAGAATATCTGATGTGGATGACAACATCTCCCCCTCATGGAGCAAGGAGGACAAGAAATTCTTCCTCCGACGAGCGTTCGCTACCTTATGGAAATAAGAAGTATTGGCGTCTCCTAGCTTGATCCATTGCTCCTTGGATCTCTGTCTCCACATCTCCTCCTCTTTTCGCAACAGAATACCTAAGGCATCATTTAGTCTAAACAAGTCTGAAGATTCTGCATCAGTTAGATTCGATATTTCTCCGCGGACTTCTAGGGCTTGAATCGTTGCCAAGGTCGAAGCCTTCTGCTTCAGAACACTTCTGAAATGGTCCCTACTCCAACTGATGAGCTTTTTATTGATGGAACGAAGCTTCCGAGTCATATTAAGTGCCGAGTTCTTATACTGACTCGCTTCCTCCCACCAGCCTCTCAGCATGTCCCCAAAACGTTCCTCTATAGTCCACATAAGTATTGGAATTAATTCTATTATCAGAGTTGTAGCGGAAGTAAAAGATAGATCTGAAGATCTCATGGTGTATGTTTCATTATAATTAATTCTACAAAACAATCTACATGCAAATATATGACCTTAGCAAATGTGCGGACACCCTAGAGGCATACTACGATCTACGTAAGACATGCATACATCTAGTTAGGTGTTTAGAATCATCATACCTAGTGGATCTACGATCCGAAGAGAACGGAACGATGATGAACTGCACGTGAATAGCAAGGGAAGCTATAGGATGGCACCTTGTCCTTTCCGAAGGGAGGAATCATCGAAGTCCTATATCTGAGTGCAAGGACTACGAGCCGACGGAGGAATTCGTTGCGAAGACGACGGCGAGCCGTGAGATCTCCTCCTTCTCTTTCTCTCTTCTTTCTTCTCCTTCCTTCCTCCTTCTTCTTCCTCTTTCTTCCTTGGCTGAAACCACAAAAGAGGGAGAAGGGAGTGGGGCTCGGGTTTTCTAGAAAGGGGAGAACCTCAGGGCCGGCCCCTTCTATCCCTAATCCTTATATAAGGCCGGCCCCAACTCACATGCACAAGCTAGGGCCGGCCCCCTAGAGATTGGGATGAGGGGGGTCGGTTTTTAGGGTTTCCACATATCTATCGTGAATCCTGGACGAAAACGCCCTTCACAAAAAGCGAAACACTGTAAGAGAGATTGAGTGAGGTGCGCTACTCGGAATCGAGTTCCGTCAGCGCCTATGAGCTCCTGGAATTATTTCGCTCATTTTAAGATCCATATTCAATATATTCTGAGCCATATTTTAGTATTTACCAAAATACCCCTACGGCCCTTAACATATGTGAATTAGGTTCTTAGACTCCGGGCTTGTGCTCCATTGCGCTACTTTGCATCCAACGTATCCAACCAGGTTGGGAAATAATTCATATACGCAACAATAGGGTGGAACCTTCAGGGTTTAGAATCTCTAGCTCTAATCGGATCCCTGATTAACTGTTCCGGTGACACATTAAAAGTTTTGTTAATCAACCCTAATCTGATTAACCTGCGTAGCCACCCAGAGTGCGACACGAGTTGAAATCTAGTGATCCTAAACTTATGTTACTCCCTCGTAACCCTATTCTCTACTATACTCTGATAATCCTTAGTCCCTCATATTACTAGTGCCATGATACGACTCGGGCGGTGGGGAGCACCGTCAGATCCCGATCGATCATCTGACTAGAATTTGATGACTTGTTATCTATACACCACACACCTTCCGGTGCTATGCCTAGCATCCGAAACGTCGTCAGTCATACTAACAACCACCAGGCCTGGGTTAATTGTGTGGACAAATTGACTCATAAAAATGCACACATCCAACACTGGACGTTGGATAACCTGTAGCGATTGCATGCCACTCAAGTGCCAGCCAGGTAACCCAACATACCATGGTATTGGACTATGGAAGGTCCACACACGTTGGCACATCAAAGCACCACACAACTGGTTGGCCCAGTGTACATAGTCCCTCATGGTTAAGGATAGATTATTTATAGTAGTAAAATAGTTTATGCACCAGTGTCTGAATCACTGAACTGTGTATCGTCTTGGTTCCTATTCAACATGATCATCGTGCTTGGTCAGGTGAATGGGAATCTCACGTTCCCGTGCTAGAGACTTCACCACATCCTCTACCTGCCAACAGTTTATTCTCGGTGAAGCAATCGATATCACCAAAGCTGTGAACTAGTTCTAGGTCTATACAGAACTGGTCCACTGGGTCTCCCAAGCATGGATCTACCATGCGCCTCAGTGGCCTATTGTGTTCCCTAGGGTCCTTTATTATATATGTATTAACATATTCCAAAGTAGTATTCTAATTAAAGCAATAACCAAAGTCATGTTTATTAATGTTAATACAGAAAATCCACACTCAGGACACACGAGCTACAACAATCTCCTGTTTGGCCTAGCAGGGAATAATAGTCTTAACTCCTATGGCATCCATGTGCTTCTTAAAAGCCTTGGTTAGTAACGCCTTGGTGAAAGGGTCCGCCATGTTATCTACAGACGCCACCTGAGTCACTGCAACCTTCCCTCGCTTCTGCAGACCCTAGATAATGTAGTATTTTTGCTCGATATACTTACTATTCTGGTGATATCTTGGCTCCTTGGATTGTGCTACGGCTCCACTATTGTCGTAGTAAAGGACAATAGGATCTTGAGCTCCCGGTACACATCCTAAGTCCGTGAGGAACTTCTTGAGCCATACTGCCTCCTTAGCTACTTCGCACACTGCAACGTACTCAGCCTCTATCGTCGAATCCGTGATGCATCCCTGCTTCACACTTCTCCAACTGACAGCTCCTCCTCCCAATGTAAAAACAAACCCTGATATCGATCTCTTGGATTTCAGATCTGCTGCAAAGTCAGAATCCATGCATCCAATCAGTATCAGTTCCTATGAAGAGTAAACTAACTCATAATCTCTCGTCCTACGAAGATACTTGAGTATACTTTTCACAGCAGTCCAGTGCCCTGGACCCGGATTTGACTGATACCTACCCATCATGCCTACTGCATAGCATATATCTGGTCTCATACACTACATAGCATATATCAGACTCCCTACAGCCGAAGCATAAGGTATCTTCTGCATCTCTACCCTCTCCTCAGGAGTCGTAGGACCCTGATCCTTAGATAATTTTATTCCATGTCTGAATAGAACCAGTCCCTTCTTGGAGTTGTGCATACTGAATCTGACCAAGATAGTATCTATGTAGGCTGACTATGATAGCAAGAGAGTCTTGTTCTAGCGATCTTGAGTTACCTTGATCCCCAGAACATAACTCGCTTCACCCAGGTCTTTCAAGTCAAATTAAGAGGATAACCACACCTTTACTGTAGACGATGTTCCAACATCGTTTCCAATGAGCACGATATCATCTTCGTAAAGTACTAGAAAACTACTGCAGTCTTATCACTCCTCTTATAAACACATAGTTCATCCAAGTTCTGTTCAAATCCATAAGACTGGATAGCCTGATCAAAATGCATGTTCCAACTTCTGGATGCTTGCTTTAGTCCATAAATGGACCTTTGCAACTAGCACACCAAACTTTCCTGACCTTTTGCGACAAAGCCTGGAGGTTGAAATATATAGATGTATTCTTTCAAATCCCCATTGATGAATGCGATCTTGACGTTCATTTGCCCAATTTCCCAATCATAATGGGCTGCAATGGATAAGAGGATCCGGATTGACTTAAGCATAACCACTGACGAAAAAGTTTCATCATAGTCGATCCCTTCTCGCTGGGTATAACCCTTAGCAACTAGTCTAGCTTTGTATGTCTCAATGGTATCATCCAGACCTCTTTTTTTTTTGTATACCCACTTATACCTAACAGGTTTAATATTATGAGGCGGTGTTACAAGTGTCCAGACCGAGTTTTGGGACATCGATGTCAGTTCTGCCTCCATGGCTTTCTGCCATGCTGCATAGTCAGAGGATACCATCGCTTGATCATAGTTCAGAGGATCATCCTCCTGAAACTCTGGATCTACCAAAAAGGCTTCTTCAATATATCTATTAGGAGCTCTTGTGGTCCTCCCACTGCGACAAGCCTGCGGTAGTTCTGTAGGAGTCGATTCTACAGTATCGTTTATCTTAGTGGTATCGGCTCCCACTATATTTTCTGTCTGCGTACTCCCATAAGTACCAAGCAATTTTTCAAGAACTACTTTATTGGTGGGCTTATGGTCTATTAAATAATCATGTTCTAGGAATACGGCGTTCGTTGAGACAACAACATTTCTATCCTCAGGATCATAAAATAAATCACCCTTTGTCCCTTTTGGACACCCAATGAATAGACATTGACTCCATCTTATCTCGCTTGTCCTTCCGCATATGTGCTAGACAATCCCAAATCCTAAAGTACTGCAGGATTGACTTTAGCTTCAACCACAGCTCCCAAGGAATTAGAGGTACTGACTTTGATGGAACAAAGTTCAAGATATATGCTGTCGTCTCTAGGGTATATCCCCAAAAACTAGGTGGCAATGTTGCATAACTCATCATAGTCCGAACTATATCTAATAAAGTTCAGTTTCTCCTCTCAGATACACCATTTTGTTGCAGTATCCCTGGTACAGTCAACTGGGATACGATCCCATTCTTACACAGGTACCTAATAAATTCATCCGATAGGTATTTGTTTCCTCGATCCAATCGAAGAGACTTGATACTCTTATCCGTCTGCTTTTCTACTTCAGCTCTGAACTCCTTGAACTTATCAAAGGATTCAGACTTCCGCCGTATTAGGTATATGTATCCAAACCTCGAGTAATCATCTGTGAAGATGATAAAATACTTGAAGCCTTCTATGGCATGGATACTTATGGGCTCACATACATCAGTGTGTACAAACTCCAATACCTCTTGAGATATGCTACCTTTGGCTCGGAAAGTTCTTTTAGTCATCTTGCCTTTCAGGTAAGACACACATTGGTAGGCTTTCTGAAACATCTGGACTTAAAAGTCCTACCTTAACCAACCTATGAATCCTGTCTGAGGCTATGTGTCCAAGACTTAGATGCCAAATGAGTGTTGGATTATCTGAGAGATTTTTCCTTTTAGATGAATTAACCACACAGGCTTCAGTTATGTTATCCTACTTATGATTGGAGTTAATTACATAAAGATCATTCTGTGTCTTTCCGTTACAAACAAAGGAACCATTCAATTTAATTGACACACCAGAAGCATCAAATAAAACTGAAAAACCTTTATTATTCAATAAGGAAATAGAAATTAAGTTTCGTCTCAAGGACGGTACATAAAGTATGTCTCTAAGTAATAAACTTCTTCCATCAAGAAACTGCAAGACGATATCTCCAACTGCTTCAGCCTCTGCCACGGCCTCAGTTCTCATGCTCAGGATGATCTCCCCATCACCCAGTTTTCCTATCTCCTTAAACCCCTACAAATTATTGCAAGCATGGTTAGTGGAACCATAATCCATAATCCCTGAGACTGGAGAATAACTGGATATTACAAGGGATTCCACTATGTGGATTTGAGATATACCTGTCTCAACCTTCTTGGGAACCGTGCGATAGTCACCCTTTCAGTGCCCCTTCTTGCTACATCGGAAATATTTTCCTTTGGGCTTTGCCAGACCATCCTGCTTAGGAACCTGCAACTGCACCTAGCTCATCTTCACAAGCTTCCTAGACTATCTTTTCTGAAACTTGCCTTTGGATTTCAGATAAGACTTCTGCTCTATGTTCAAGGATTGGGCTCCTATCTTTATCCCATCCTTTGCCGCCTGGAGCGCCGCTAAGAGCTTTGCGTTAGTCATCTCCAACCGATTAAGGTTAAAGTTAGTAACGAAGCCTTCAAATGTTCCTGACAGAGACACCAGGAAAATTTCAGTCTGGATCTTTGCATCCAAGATGACAACGAAGGAACCAAGTTCATTCACATAGCCAAACAATTTTAGTATATGATCCCGAACTAAAGTCCCTTCTGTCATCTTCATGGACATTAATTTCTTGATGGTCAGGTAACGAGTTATCCGACTACGACCCTCGAACATTTCCTTTAAATAGAGTATCATGTCTGATGCGAAGGTCATATCTTTAACTTGCTTCTGAAAGACGGTCTAAAAGGATGCCACTATGTAGCACTTGCACATCTCATCAATATCTAGCCAATCTTTTCATTCCTTCAACTAGGACTCAATAGCACTTGGTCCCGGTATGGCCGGTTGAGGGGTACTTAGGGCAATTGAGTGTTTTCCAACCCTTAGGATGAGCATTAGGTTACGCTTCTAGTCCTCATAGTTTGGTCCTATAAGTTTGTTATCATTAAGGATGGAGGCAAAGGGGTCGAGCTTGGTCATAATTTCTGTAAACAATGGTTTAAAGCAAAAATTAGGATCTACTACAATCTATTTTATGAAATTTAAAAATAGATAATGTTTACTCCAGCCGCTATGCTTTTACCACCTTAAGTGGAGACATCCAGGAATCTAAATTTCCTGAGCTCGAGTACTGAGACTATCGGCCTTGAATTAGAGACAGTATCTCAGTGAGAGCATGCAACCGCTTCTGCCAATGGGGTGTTTACGACCCAGTCTTCATCAGAATTATCCATGGCAAACTGAAAGACCTCCCAGTCTCCTTTTGGCTAGTTTTATGTGACCCGTCATGCGCAGCAATGGTAGCTTCACAGAAGCTTTTAGATACTTTCCACAAATATAGGTGGTGTTGGCAGGGGGGTTCATAGACTCCCGCGGTACAGAAAAGAAATATCACCCATTGCCACCGACATCCTCTATGTCCCGAAGGAAACCACTAAGTGAACAAGCATGGAAGGAAACACAACTCTCACCCGGTGGGAATATCGAACTACGTACCTCCTACCCAGACCCTTAGCCGGTTGATTATGGAGGCCAGGGGCTCCCCTTTAGAGGGAACCTCTTACACATCCCTTCTTTATGAGGTTTTATGCATATCTAGAAAGGTCACTACCTCCTAGACCTAGATCCTGGTCTATCGCGCTCCCACTAGGATTACAAACCTTCCCGTAAAGAATTAATATCCTTGAAAAATATCATAGTCCCTACCTTGAATACTCAGTGTTCGACTTTCTTGCAAGGATCACATTACATAGATTCCAAGAATCCCGATACTTCACTAGTTTACCCATAATCCTAAGATCTGGAGCCTAGCCTAAGATCAACGTGGAAAGGACTCCTACTAGAATGATGCCTCGTTCATAATTTGATGCCTGATGTCATAGTAGATCTTATCTCATTATAGGTTTCGATGCTGGCCAAATAAGACATCTGACAACCTCTGCCGGACCTCAACCTAATAGTGGCATAACCAAATCGTGATGAGTTCACACTACCATCAAACGTCAACTAGAAACGGGTATCACTTAGTGGAATCCTAACCTAACTTAGTCGCTAGGACCATGTGGGGAAAGGGCATCCCACTAGGGTTATCATACTTCTTATGGGGATATTAGGTATCTCTAAACAAATCTAACACTGCGTCTATCTCAGTGCACAATACTTGGCTACCTGAACTACCACAAGGGCGGTTACCACCTTTCCTTTTAGTTAGCCATCGGATTTGCACGTGTTAGAACCATATAGAGACACCGATGAATCCATAAGCTAAATACTAACCCTAAGCCTGATCTAGAGACTAACTCACAATCAAGATAGATAATTAAATTATCATCGGGGTTCTTTAAACACTAAATAAAGAGAACAACAAAAAAAACATCCAAACTGAATCAAGTCCAGGGTTCGACCCCTGAACGTGAATAGCATAACCAAGATATCATGTTCTTCCGTTCTACACGATCTCTAACGACGATCCTGATAATCACCAACGTGCACGCTTTCATCGGGTCTTTGCACTCCATGGTACCGCTTAGGGGTGTTCATGGTTCGGGTTGGTTCGGTTTTTTGATAAATTTGGAACCGAACCGAAGTTAATCGGTTCTCTAGAAAATGAAACCGAACCAAACCATTCTTTGGTAAAAACCGAACCAAACCAAACCGAAAAAGTTTGGTTTGGTTCGGTTCGGTTCTGAAGGTCTTTCAAATCGCTCGTCATCACACCATGAGGCATGAATGGTTGAGCCGCTGAGTTGATTCAGATTTCATTTTTAAGCCTTTAACTTTGAGTGTTGTATTTGCTCCTATAGAATTACTAGTATCACCCTTAATTTTCCACTTTGAGATATTTTATAAGTTGGGATTTGGGGGTACTAGTAATTATGTGGGTAAAACCCTTCACTTTTCAGTTTCATCACACCATTGAACACTTAAAAGTTTTGAATGCACCAAATGATAGTAATTGGGGTCACCACCATGTAATGTACAATATTAGTGAGATTGTACACTGTATAGTAGTAACTACTAAGGTTATAGTACCAATGGTTCGGGTTGGGTTGGTTCGGGTTAAAAAACTCACAACCCAGAACCGAACCGACCATAGCGGGTTTTTTTTTTGGAACCGAACCAAACCGAACGGCCAAAAATACCCAATCCAAACCGAACCAAATATATCGGTTCGATTCGGTTTGGCGGGTCAACCCGAACCGATGAACACCCCTAGTACCGCTTGCCCGAATGTGGATGTAGCATCATCTCTTTTTTTTTGTGGCTGAAAAACTAACACGCTCCGAGCAAGTGCTCGTTCGTGTACAATTTCGCTAAAAAGAAAAGAAACAATCCTAGAAAACATGGCCAGGAAACCAAGGGTGGTCTACCTCCACCCCCGCCCATCTAGAGCCTTAAAATCCACAACCACAATAATAATCAATGCAAAAATTAAATCCGGGATTCGACCCCCGGAGGCATGCAATCATAGATTATTATTCAGCACGGCACCTGCAAAGAGATGATACATAGCACAATCCATATGCATGATCTACTTCGAACCCCGACGAAAACATATGCCATCATATATTCACAAAATATTTTCACGAATTCATGCATGAAACACATACCAAAGCGTGCTCTGATACCAATTGTTGGGATTAATTCTATTATCAGAGTCACAATGGAGACAAAAGATAGATCTGAAGATCTCATGGTGTATGTTTCATTACAATTAATTCTATAATACAATCTATATGCAAATATATGATCTTAGCATATATGCGGACACCCTAGAGGCATACTACGATCTACGGAAGACATGCATGCATCTAGTTAGGTGTTTAGAATCATCATACCTTATGGATCTATGATCCGAAGAGAACGAAATGATGATGAACCACACGTGAATCACAAGAGAAACTGTCGGATGGCACCTTGTCCTTTGCGAAGGGAGGAATCCTCGAAGTCATATCTCTGAGTGCAAGGACTTCGAGCCGACGGAAGAATTCGTTGCGAAGACGATGGCGAGCGGTGAGATATCCTCCTTCTCTTTCTTTATTCTTCCTTCTCCTTCATTCCTCCTTCTTCTTCCTCTTTCTTTCTTGGCCAAAACCACAAAAGAGGGAGAAGGGAGAGGGAGTCGAGTTTTCTAGACAGGCGAGAACCTTAGGGCCGGCCCCTTCTTTCCCTAATCCTTATATAGGGCCGGCCCCAACTCACATACACAAGCTAGGGCCGGTCCCCTAGAGATTGGTATGAGGGGGGGCGGTTTTTAGGGTTTCCATATGTCTATCGTGAAGCCTGGACGAAAACGCCCTTCGCAAAAAGGAAAATAATGTAAGAGAGATTGAGTGAGGTGTGCTACTCGGAATCGAGTTCCGTCAGCGCATATGAGATCCTAGAATTATTACGCTCATTTTAAGATCCATATTCAATATATTCTGAGCCATATTTTAGTATTTACCAAAATACCCCTTCGGCCCCTAACACATGTGAATTAGGTTCTTAGGCTCCGGGCTTGCGCTCCATCACGCTACTTTGCATCCAACATATCTAACCAGGTTGGGAAATAATTTCTATACGCAACGACAGGGTGGAACCTTCAGGGTTCAGGATCTCTAGCTCCAACCGGATCCCTGATTAACTGTTCCGGTGACACACCAAAAGTTCCGTTAATCAGCCCCAATCTGATTAACTCGCGTAGCCACCCAGAGTGCGACGCAAGTTGAATTCTAGTGATCCTAAATTTATGTTACTCCCTCGTAACGTTGTTCTCTACTGTACTCTGATAATCCTTAGTCCCTCCTATTACTAGTGCCATGATACGACTCGGGCGGTGGGGAGCTGTCATGCCCCGGATCCGGCTATAACGGAAACCAGCCAGACCCGGGGTGTGAGGGGGTTTAAAAGGGTAAGTCAAAAGAGTAAAAGGGTTCTGAGATAATTTTTATCATTTAATTTATTACTATATTATCATTAACTAATTACTTTGTGATGGGGGATGGCTTTGAGAGAAAGCCTACCGGGCTTTATGGAAAAGCTTACTAAACAAAAAGAAAAATGGTACTGGTATTTTTTCAGAGCATCTAACACCATCAACCAAGTCTGACCACTTATTACATGATCAACTGAAAATGGAGATAACGAACTAAAACTTCTAGAGTCCACTCTCGACAACTATGCTTCTCGAGGAGGCGCCTGAGAAAGATCTATAGTACCTGAAAAGAGTGTGCAACAACGGGGTGAGTTTACAAAGGTAAACTCAGTGAACAACTAACCCTAAACTAACTAGGGTAAACTACAACCGCATTCTGCCCATCTCGAGGTTAACGAGGGCAGCATTATACATCAATTTAAATAATATTATTTAATTTAGATTAACACGAGAGCAAGCTATAGAAACTACTACATACGGTTACAATGTCAACTACAAGTCACAATGATATAACATTTAACAGTTACTTCTACAATCATGATCATGAATAATACATGTTAGATCTAATATACTTCTAGGGTGAACCGATAGTTTTCTATCTACCTGATTCTGCCAACAGAAAACACCTGGTCCTAGTGTACCTGGTCAACTAGAAAATACCCATATGGCCATAAGGGGGCTTGGTCTTTCACCATGGGGCACTCCCGCCCAACTTGCTTCTTTGGGGTCATTACCCAGGGGTAGACTACTAGGCCACTCGGGCTTTACCGCATGTCCAACCCTGTGACCCTACCTACTTTATTCGGATTGTGCACTGACGATGGTTCACATCCCATCCTATGCACACGGGTCCCCTACCCATGCCCGTAGGTAGTCGATCCTCCCTCTAGGAAGACGATCTCAACTGAGGCAGTGTCTTAACCAATCTCTCTAACGAGACTGGCAGCCCTCGTTACTCTATGGTAACTTGGCTGCACCATGTGTCCCATGGTCACTATGATTCAGTTTCAGTCATCAATATTTACAATAATATATATACGAAGAATTTACCAGTTTGCATGTATCCTACTGTAAAACTAGATTGAAGTTGACTACTTTCGATGCTATAAAGAATACTACACAGGTATCATATGCGATAAAAATATATATATATATATTTTCAGGGCTCATTCAGGAGCAAGGGATAGTATGCCCACCTCCCATATGCAGTATCGGTCATCCCGCCTGCATGCATTGGACATACTATAACCACATGCAGTGATTTTCTAATTTAATTATCTACTATACTATACATACGATCATAGTTCGCCCTAACTATAGTTGGGTCAGTTGTGTTCACCTGGATTACGCTTACTGATCCCCAAATGTCTCACCTGTGGTTCCGGTGCTCCGTTGAAAGAACAAGTTATCAAGATGGGTCAAGATAAGCAAAGGTTATTATTGTTAATTGTTATCTAAACTCATAGTTCAAAGATTGGCAATGGGAAGAGGGATCCAAAGGATCTAGTTTCGCTAGAATCCGATATTGGTCGGATGGTTTCGGGTCAAACCGTGTAGAACAAGAAAAACCAGTTGTATGGTTGGGTCACTAGGGTAGAAGGGGTTATAGGGTTATATTCTTGGATCGAAAAGTAGGCCTTGATATTCTGAGTACGATGACGTTGATTTTGTTCGACTCTGAGTTCGGACGGGGAAATAGCGATCAAACAATGGTGCCACAATTCGATTAGGGCCATTGGTAAAATAGGATACTAAATAATAAAATTACTGTACTAAAATATGACCAACAGGTAGGATTTTTCAATCCGGTCGCAATGGCACTGGTTTCGTCAGATTCTGAGTTCAGACAAAGAAATGGCGGCCGAACCAAAATTTGCTGGTTCGCGAGTCTGGTTTAAGTGAATCAGGCCGGTTCACTGTGTTGGGTTGGGTCAGCAGAGCAGTCGGGTTGGGTCTGGGTGGTTGGGTCGGGTCTGCGGTTAATGGTTTGGGTCTGCAGTGCATAAGGAGGGTCAGGCCTGGTTTAAGTTGTTAATGGGTTTGGGTTCAAATAATCCCAACTTAACAACAATTTAAAAATATTCCTCCCAAGTCCCTTTCTTCTCCATCAAACATAAAATAGAGGAATGGGTTCTCTTGCAACCCATTGCCATGACACTCATTTTCTGACCGTGAGTTGCTGGGAACGTGCATGGATTTGCACCTTCTGCGATCAACGAGGCCATGAGTGGCATTGGAGATGGCCGCAATATGGTCCCAATCCGGGTTTGGCCGCGGCCAAGGAATTGAGGATGGGTGGTGATGGAGGTGGTGTTTTCTGTGAGGTTGTCGGGGATGCCTAAGATGGCCTCCGGTGATGTCTTCACTCGGATTGGTCGTGGGTGACGGAAGACAAGGGGTGGCCGCACGGGTTGGGTCACGTGGAGGAGGAGAGGGAGAAGGGCTGACCTTGGTTCGGTGCACATCGGAGTCAGGGGAGGAGGCGGGTCCGCTGCACCTCTATCTCTAGTTCTTTCCTATGATCTCTCTGCTCTTTCTTCTTCTGATCTCTCTCTCTCTTCTTATATTAATAAATGTACTTTGTCATTCTTTTTCTTCCATTCTCTCTCTTTCTTGGTTCACAATAAGAAAGGAAGGGGGCTGCTGTTATGGTACTAAAGAGGGTGTTGTTATGGTAATAAAGAGGGTTAGGGAAACAAGTTGTTAGCCCCTTTAATTCCTAATAAAGGCGAGGGACTCAGGGAACAAAGGAAGAAGAGATTCGGTTTTATCACCATAAATCTTCCCTATTCTCCCCATCCGAAATTAAAATTTTAAATCACTAGGAGAGAGATCTGGTTGATAAGACTATTCAGTTGTTAAGGCTTTTAATTCCTAATAAAGAGGTTGGAATAAAAGAATAAAATATTCAGTTTTATCATCTTAACTCTTTCATTTCTTCCTATCCAAAATTAAAATTTTAAATTCAGAGGAGAGAGATCTAAGAAACTTAAATCCAGCTACAAAGTTAGGAGACATGTCCTAGGGATGGTCAGGCTCGATTGGAACCCGGGTGCGATTTGAATACCTACCAGGCTGAAAAGGATAATTAGCCATAACTCATAAACCGGTGGTTAGAATAATGCCTGATAGGATTCATTGGAAAGGTCTCATCGATGTAAACGCGTCGGCACTTGATATATTTTTTTTTGACTTTGAGATCTTCCAAAAAGAAAAAAATAATCCAAAATTTAAAATAACAATAACTCATCACCCGGGTGTCGGATCGACCCTAGATCGGGCTCGTTGAAAAGCTCTCTCAGAGCCCCACCCAATGTATCCATCCTTGCCACGATCCGATTACACGAACTCTTGTGGTAAATAGAACAATGCCAAAGGTTAGCTAATTTATCGATATTCTGGGGTATAACTACCGAATTGCTGAAACTAGCTGCGCCTACACCCGATTACTACACTGGATTCACCATTGTGATGTGTTCGAAGCCATAGTGAAAGTGAACATAAAATATTTCATGGGTTTACAACTTATTCTTCCAGAACAAGCCCAGAGAAAAAGTCTGCCCAAAGAGGACTTTTATTATTCCCAAATCTAACACCACAGGTGTTACAGGAGCACCATCAGATCTCGATCGATCATCTGACTAGGATTTGATGACTTGTCATCTATAACACCACACACCTTCCGGTGCTATGCCTAGCATCCGGCACGTCGTCAGTCATACTGACAACCACCAGGCCTAGGTTAATTGTGTGGACAGATTGACTCATCAAAACACACCCATCCAACACTGGACATTGGATTACCTGTTGGGATTGCATGCCACTCAAGTACCAGCCAGGTAACTCAACGTACCGTGGTATTGGACTATGGAAGGTCCGCACACGTTGGTACATCAAAGCACCACATAACTGGTAGGCCCAGTATATATGGTCCCTCAGGGTTAAGGACATATTATCTATAGTAGTAAGATGGTTTATACACCAGTGTCTGAATCACTGAACTGTGCACCGTCTTGGTTCCTGTTCAACACGATCATCATGCTTGGTCAGGTGAATGGGAATCCCACGTTCCCGTGGTGGAGACTTCACCACATCCTATACCTGTCAACAACTTATTCTCGGTGAAGCGACCAGCATCATCAAAGCTGTGAACTAGTTCTAGGTCTATACAGAACTGATCCACTGGGTCTCCCAAGCATAGATCCACCATGCACCTCAATTCCCTACTGTGTTCCCTAGGGTCCTTTATTATATGTGTATTAACATATATTAAAGTAGTATTCTAATTAAAGCAATAACCAAAGTCATCTTTATTAATGTTAATACAGAAAATCCATGCTCAAGACACACAAGCTACAACAATAAGTTTGAAGCGAAAAGGGGAACGCACCGATGGGATCGAATCAGTCACTAACAGGATCGGAGCATGGTCCGAAACACATGAAGCCAACCCCATCTGATTGGAGCCTGGGTACCTAGAATCCCAGTCTGGAGAGATGAGAAAATGATACAACCTATCCAAGATCGGATCTTCTCTCTTATTGCTCCAAGTGAAGGTGCGACCTGAGAGCGGCAGGTCTATCAGCTCCTGATGGAGGATGAAGTCAGAGAAGGCCCTCATGGCTGAAAGATCACCCCCACTACGAAGTCTCTCCCCTGCCCCTCTCGTGATGTTGAAATCCCCTGCGATGACCCAAGGCCCAGCGAAGTTCGCCCGAAGGGAAGACAGTTCTGCCCAAAAGTCATCCCCCCTGCTATGATCAATGGGTCCGTAGACTGAAGAGATCATCCATTATTCTCCGTCTAGCCTGTTCATCAGGATGAGAGAGAGGGAGAAGACCCCTACGATCGTACTCGGAAGGAGGAAGAGGTCATCACTGTACCCTACTAGAATACCTCCTGACGTACCAGTAGCATCTTTTGCTTCCCATTTGGCAATCTTTTAGTACTCAGTGAGCGAAAAAAATGACTAGTAGGATTCTCTCGATTCGACTCCTGGATGCAGATGACGTCCACATCATGTATAGACGCAAAGGTGCTAGCCGCACGTCTCTTCTCCGATTTGCCTAAGCTCCTAACGTTCCAAGACAGAATCTTCACGAAGGAACCACAAGACTCCATCATGCCGAAGCTAACTTCGTCCTCCTCTCTTCTATCGCTCGAATGGACTCCAGAAAGAACCGGACACCATTCAACTTTGGAGTAGTAATAAACCCATATTTTTTAGCTATGTCCAATATTGCATCGTCCTCCAAAAGGGAAAGAGGCAAGGAAACTGAACGGTCAGACTAGTCGAGCTCCAAATGGCGCATCTTCTACCAAACCAGTGCTTAAGCCAGCATCGGATCATCCGTCGAGCGCTGCAAAATCTGTCTGAAACTCCTCCTGGCGGTATTAAGCTGGTGCCTACCGCCCCCATCAACCGGCTGCTCCTACCTCCCTTGCTCATCTCCTTGCAATGCGATGTCGACTAAGGTGCCCCTGATGACATCAAAGTTAGAAGTTAGAGCTCCCCGAAAAAGAGCGCTGTCTTCCGTGATAGGTACCGTGTCTGCCACAGGTTCCTCCTGAGCCTCATGGGGGTTCCCCTGTCCTCCAGAATCGGCAGGGTCAAGGCACGTACCAACAAGAGGTGCCCTCGTTGATGTCCGCAAACGGGTTGACGGGGGGTGCCACACAAGCCTCTTTGGCACCCTCACCCGGACTGGAGAGACCATTGTCTCTCGCGCCCAATTCAAAATTTAAATCAAACAAGAAATCATGGGTAAAGAAAGCGCCCCCTGAATGGCTGGTAGTATCTGCATCCCGCGAAATTTGCCAGAGGGAGGGCGTACCTGGATCAGGGACTAGGTCTCTGCCGAAGACTTTCGCCAGCGATGACGTGTTACCCACTTGCCCACCGACGCGAGCTCAAGCCGGCCCCAGGTTTGGTCCTGCCGGTGCCAAGAACTGAGGAGACTTGATGCAAAACTGACGGAATCTCATCAGTTGAGGCCCACCCGCCATCGGAGGCTCGATGCCTGGAGGGATGACTAGCTCGTCCAGAGGGATCCTACTTCCTGGCCCATGGTCCAAAGGCGGAACATAACCCAAGGGAGGAGGGGGGAGAAAGGTGCAATCACCAAGCACCTGAGTGGTGAGACGAATTCTGAACACCCCGCAACCGTGGTAGAACTGCAGAACGGGAGGCACCAGGATTGGCTCGTAACAGATCACCGTGGCCTAGCAGAAACGGCGATGGTTGATATTCGGGAAGACATTGAAACACTCCCTGACCTTCCCGTAAGGCTCCAGTAGAGCCCTAATAGAGCTCTCCCCCCAAGCATCAAAGGGTAGGCCGAAGATAGTAACCCTAATATCTGTCCTCCTTCGCCTCGCGACCGCCCCTTCCAATTCTTCCCAGAGCCGGAAAGAGGCTGAGATTCCTCCCAGGTCTTGCACTCCTCTTCCGACTTCTATCTCCAGGAACTGACGGAATGGAAATTCCACAAGGAATTCCCCATTCCCGATCTCTTGTATTGGCCAAGTCCATGACCCTTGCCAAACATGACGAAGGTGTCCGGAGAGCTCGGAGGCTGACACCAATTGCCGAAAGACCCGGCACACCCCAGATCTGGATAGGATCTTTATCATCTCCCCCCTCCGAGAATCATCTGGAAGATCTACCGAAGCCCCAGTGGGGGAGGATGCTGAAGAGCCACATGACTCCGGCAATCGCGCCATGCCGCAACGATGGGAAGTGTGCCCTACCTTACCACAGGTGAAGCAGATGAGGGGGTTGCGGCAGTCGGCTACAACGTGGTCTTTCTCCCCACACCATGGGCACCTACACCTGAGATCACCACTGCGACTCCCAGAGATGCCTCTCATTGGGATGCGCCTAACCCTCTCTGGCCTTGTGGTCGGTCTCTTAACCAAGTCGGCGAAGGAGATTTTGGGGTGGATCTGGGGGGTGGTTCTCAAGGGCGATCAAGTGGCATCCCCGAGACGCCTATCTCGGGAACGATGCCTCCCTGCCTCCCTCTTCGTTCCTCCCCCTAAGCTGATCCCATACTGAGCGGCCGAGTCTCCTTGGGAACCGAAGCTAGTCGTCCCTTGAGAAACCCAAGAGATCGCCCTCGAGAACGCCCCATCCAAAAACTAAATTATACCCGCTAGCATGATTGAAAAGGAGGCTTCCCCATTTAGGCGAGTTCTAGGGGTGTGCCTGATCCAAACCAAACCGGTTAAACCGACCAAACGAAACTAAACCAAACGGATCAATTTTGATCGGTTTCGGCACACTCAATGGATTAGATCGGATTGGGTTTTTTTAAAACTGACATGATTGGATCGGTTGACGGATTTGTAAATTCAAAACTGACCTAAACTGAACCGAACCTACTTATATATATATATATATATATATATATATATATATATATATATATATATATATATACATGCGGTATGTGCGGCACCGCACCGCAGCAATCTGATGCACGCGCTGCATGCATCGCATGCACGTAGCGGTGCATCAGACGGCTGCGGTGAGGTGTCGCACTTACCGCATGCCGCATTATAGCATATATATATATATATATATATATATATATATATATGGCAGGGATACTCTTACGAATGGAATCTTACTAATGAAAGTTACAAATCGCCTTTTATGGGGAGGGAGGTTTCAGAATTTGATGAAACTTGGTGCGGATCCTCTCTATGGCAAGTTGATCGTCCACACCAAAAATTATCAAATTCTATAACCTCTAGGGGCATCAAATGTTAGAAGCTTTATCGACCGTTTATTTCAACCGTTAATTTGAATAACATATTTAATGCTTCTAGAGGTTATAGAATTTGATGATTTTCGGTAAGGATGATCAACTTGTCATAGAGAGCATCCCCACCAAGTTTCATCAAATTCTGAAACCTCTAGGTTAGGTAAAAGGCGATTTGTAACTTTCATTAGTAAGATTTCATTAGTAAGAGTATCCCTCCCCATATATATATATATATATATATATATATATATATATATATATATATATATATATATATATATGTATATATATATATATATATATATATATATATATATATATGTATATATATATATATATATATATATATATATATAGAGAGAGAGAGAGAGAAATGCTTGAATGCGGCATGCGGTGCAGCCGTGTGATGCACGCGCTGCGTGCATGCGATGCACGCAGCAGTGCATCACACGGCTGCGGTGCGATGCCGCACACACCGCATGCCGCAGCATAGCAGCCCCCTATATATATATATATATATATATATATATATATATATATATATATATATATACACACCGCATGCCGCAGCATAGCAGCCCCCTATATATATATATATATATATATATATATATATATATATATATATATATATATATATATATATATATATATAGGGGCATGCTATGCTGCGGCATGCGGTACGTGCGGCACCTTACCGTAGCCGTCTGATGCACGCGCTGCGTGCATCGCATGCACGCAGCGGTGCATCAGACGGCTGTGGTAAGGTGCCGCACTTACCACATGCCGCATTCTAGCATTTCTATATATATATATATATATATATATATATATATATATATATATATATATATATATATATATATATATATATATATATATATATATATATATATATATATATATAGGGGCATGCTATAATGCGGCATACGGTTCATGAGGCATTGCACCGCAGCTGTCTGATGCACGCAGCGGTGCATCAGACGGCTACTATGCGGTGCCGCACTTACCGCATGCCGCATTATAGCATTCCCCTTTCCCATATATATATATATATATATATATATATATATATATATATATATATATATATATATATATATATATATATATATATATATATATATATATATATATATATATATATATATATATATATATATATATATATATATATATATATATATATATATATATATATATATATATATATAGGGAGGGATACTCTTACTCATGGCCTCTTACTCATATAGTTACCTATGATCCGGGCCATTAAATCCCGACGTACGGTTCGGATTAGATCGGGAGTTAAAGCAATGGTGTCTGTATTAAATGCCCGTAATAAAAGCTTATATTAAAAACTTGTATTAAAAGCCCGCATTTAATGTGGACAACATTGCTTTAACTCCCCATTTAATCCGAACCGTACGTCGGGATCAAATGGACGGCTCGGATCATAGGTAACTATATGAGTAAAAGGCCATGAGTAAAAGTATCCCTCCCCTATATATATATATATATATATATATATATATATATATATATATATATATATATATATATATATATATATATATATATATATATATATATATATATATATATATATATATATATATATATATATATATATATATATATAGCGAGAGAGAGAGAGGGCTGTTATGTTGAGCTGTGAGCTGCGATAGGAGAAAATGAGCTGCGGTTATTTTGACCCCTTTAGAAGTTTTGGAATTTGATAAAATTTGGTGAGGGTGTTGTCTAGGGTAAGATGATCATCCTCACAAAGTTTCATCAAATTCCAAAACTTCTAGGGTCATCAAATGGTAGAAGCAAAATCTACAGATTTAACGGTGACTGCGGGCGACAGATTTTGCTTCTACCATTTGATGACCCTAGAAGTTTTGGACTTTGATGAAAATTGGTGAGGATGATCATCTTACCCTAGACAACACCCTCACCAAATTTCATTAAATTTCAAAATTTCTTGGGGGGGGCAAAATACCCGCAGCTCACTTTCTGGAATGGCAGCTCACAGCTCACTGTAACATTCTCTCTCTCTCTCTCTCTCTCTCTCTCTCTCTCTCTCTCTCGATCTCTCTCTCTCTCTCTCTCTCTCTCTCTCTTTATATATATATATATATATGTAGAGGAATGGGATGCTGCCTATCAAAGCAGCGTTTTTGCTGCTTTGAGACATTGTTTGACCATCCTAGAAGTTTTGGAATTTGATGAAATTTGGTGAGGGTGTTGTCTAGGGTAAGATGATCATCCTCACAAATTTTCATCAAATTCCAAAACTTCTAAGAGGGTCAAATGGTCGAAGCAAAATGCTGCAGATTTTAACGGTGACTGCAGACGACTGATTTTGCTTCGACCATTTGAACCCCCTAGAAGTTTTGGAATTTTATGAAAATTTATGAGGATGATCACCTTACCCTAGACAACACCCTCACCAAATTTCATCAAATTCCAAAACTTCTAGGATGGTCAAACAATGTCTCAAAGCAGCAAAAAATGCTGCTTTGATAGGTAGCATCCCATTCCTCATATATATATATATATATATATATATATATATATATATATATATATATATATATATATATATATATATATATAATATTTTATTAAATATACCATATGTCCTCATATACCCTTTCCACCAACAACCATTGCAATATTAATTGTAGGATAACTCAAAATCAGTTAAAAATCTTATTTAGGCCTAATGATTTTATAGAAATTATTAGTTTTTAAGTTTAAACTTGGTCCTAATAGAAGGAGGGGAGAGCCCAATAAGAATATGGTTCAAAGCCAAAACCGACCATCCAATCCAATCCAAACCGACTTTAATTGGATTGGATGGGATTCCAATCTTAGTTCGGTTTGGATCAGATTGAAAATCCTCAAACCGATCAAGTTTGGATCTGTTTGGGTTTTGCCTAAATTGGTCGGTTTCGAACCGATGCACACCCCTAGCGAGTTCTTCTCTCCAAAATGGTCCAGCAAAAAAAAATATAAGTTGGCAAACTAGTTGGCTACCTAACATTTTCGGTATCTTTAACTAGCATGATTGACTAGGAGGTTTCCCCATTTAGGCTAGTTCTTCTCTCCTAAATGGTCCAGCAAAAATAAATATAAGTTGGCAACCTAGTTGGCTATTACATTTTCGGTATCTTTAACTAGCATGATTGACAACGAGCCTTCCCCATTTAGAGGTTGGTCCACCAAAAAAATTAGAAAGATAAGTTGGCAAAATAGTTGGCTATGTCAGTTCCTCTCATGTTTTTTGGGAGTGTTGGGCGGCGGTGCAATTCTGGCAGGAGGTGCAGAAACATACGGGGTTGCGTTTTTCAGAAACGGCTCTTCTCCAACCGGGAAACAAAATTGATCGAAGGTCCGGAAGGCCGGTCCCCAGTGAGATTATTGCAGTGGCTATGTGGCAATTGTGGAAGATACGGTGTGAGAAGCTATTTCAGAGAGACAAGGTGTCGATCCCGATAGCAGCCCACAAATGCACGGAGGTATGCTACAAATTTGTATGGCAATCGGTTGAGCGGAATAGGATCAAGGACTGGGGACCGGATCTAGAGTTCATCATTTGGGCGGATGGTTCGTTTTCGAAGCAAACGGAGGCTACGAGCGGGGCATGGGTGCTGGCTAATAGAGAGGGTATGGTCTGTGCCGCAACGTCATTCAGATGTCTGGTGGAAAATTCCCTGCAGGCGGAACTATGGGCCTTGAGAGGCACTTTTGGGGAGCTACGCCATCGGAAATGTAGGCGAGTGGCGGTTTTGACAGATGCTACGCACGCAAGGGACGCTTTATTGATGGGTAAAGGATGTTCTCCTGATATTAGTCCCATTATTCAGGAATGTCTGATGGATTGGGATCAACTACAAGAGGTTACTGTCAGATGGGTTCCAAGATCAGCCAACACGGCGGCTCACTGGCTGGCCATGGAGGCGCGAGTGATGGGTCGTGAAGGTTACTGGGAGACTATAATTACCGATGAGGTTTCCGCCCTAGTTCGGGAGGATTTCCAGGTTATGCTGTAATAACCTCATCCTAGTACCAAAAAAAAAAAGAAGAAGAAGAAGAAGAAGAAGAAGACCAGTTTGGTTGGATCAGATCCTCTTCAAGAGAATTGTCAGTGGTGTCGAGCCATCGTCAAGATATCTCCTTTTTTTTCACTGGGCTTGGTACTTGCCCATTTTGCCAGGATGCGACTGAAGCAGAGCTCCATCTTTTCTTTGGGTGTGACTTCTCCACCTCTTTGTGGAGAACCACCGACCTTCAGATGTTGACGACAGCCCCTGCAGAACATTAAACTATTTATTTGCCAGATTTACCAAAAATCCCTCGAAACTATGACCTATAGCATCCTGGAGTGTCAGAACCGTCGTGCACGCTCTTTGGGTTGGCCGACGAGTCTACGAACCACATGATCCTGAGTGTGAATTCCTCATGACACGTTTGGCTTTATTTTCTCAGGATACTTAACATTCCTTCCTCCCCGTCGACAGAGGAATCTCTTTGTGCATCTTGGTGTCGAAGAAGATTCTGCGGGTCTGATCGTAAAGTAGGGTTGGGATGTTCTGCCTATTAACATTTGTTGAGTGATCTGGCTCAAGAGGAATCGCCGGGTGTTCAAAGACAAGCAAGCCTCCGGGGAGAGCATCATCGCTCATTGTAAATCAATGATCCTTCTTTGGTCTTGTAACTTAAGTCCAGGACCAAAGGAGTTCATTTTGAATATTTGTAATTAGGGAAAAATCGCCCCCCCAGCTTGTACCTTTCCCTTTTTTTTAATTAATTTACTGGTCGGGGTATAGGCCAAACCCCCCCTCATTCACTGAGAGGGATTTATCAAAAAAAAAAACTATGGCCTGTAACATTGTAGCTGGGCTGGCCCCACACAGGATGGCCACCGTGAGGTTGCAGGAGTCGGTGCATGGGGGCCTCACGATCTGGCGACTGTGATTCTCGGAGCCGCTCCCGACCGAGCATCTAGGGGAACTGGGTGATCTCCTTGAGGTCCTAAATGCGGTGACCTTGATTAAGGAGCCTGTCTAGGCGGGCTAGCAGTGGACCTCTTCCAGCGACTTCTTGGTTAGGAATCTTTATGGATTCCTCAAAAAAAAGAATATTCATGCTTCTTGCTTTTAGGGATTGTATCCTCTCGAAGGTTAATCTACTGCGGTGCAACCACCTAGGGGTGTCGGATCCGACATGCACGCTTTGTGAAGTTTCAGAGGAATCCACTGATCACCTGCTGCTGCGATGCGAGTTCTTGAGGCGAGTCTGGAGCCACTTCCTCGGCAGACTGAATCTGACTTCTTCGCCTTCATCTTTGACCTCCCTCTGGGACCCCTGGCGCCGTAGGCTGTTCCGCGGGCCAGAGCGCAAAGGTAGGGATATGCCCGCCACCGATGTTTGCTGGGCGATCTGGCTGGATCGGAATCGACTGAACTTCCAAGACAATACGGGCACTTGCGAGGACGTGATCTCTCACTTTAAGTACATCCTTGATTCACCTGTGGGTTTGTAATTTGAGGCCGGGGGTGAAAGATTAGATTTCCAAACTCTGTAATTATAGGCTGTGTATCGAGGTGGGTTTTCCTCTCTAAGCACCCCTTTTTTCTCTCACCTTTTCCTTCTTTTATTTTTTTATTTTTTAATCCACTGGTAGGAGTCTAGGCCGAACCACTCTCATTCTCTGAGAGGGATTTCTTTAAAAAAAAACATTGTGGCCAGGCAATCTGGTAGGAGCCAATTCTACCATTTTTAATTATAATGCTCGTCCGCTCCCTCCGCAATGCGATGGAACACGTACTCTCAGGAAGGATTGATTGTTAAACTCAACGTTGACGCTGCTGTTGGGATTGACAAGATCGAATGCTTGTGGTCTCATCATCCGTGACGACCTGGGAAGTCTCATCTGTTGCTCCGATTTACGAAGCAGCAATGGGGATGGTCGAAGGTATTAAATTGCTGTTGGATCTTGATGTTAACAATGTGATTCTTGAGCGCAATAACCTCATGATTATCACTCATGTTGGAGTGGTTGACACCACCTCCCTGGAAAGTCCACAACCTCATCATGGAGTCCACCGCCCATTTGTATCTCCCACCTAGATGCAGCTGATTAAATGGTTTGAAACTTTTGAGATACTTCCTTGAAGTTTTGAAACTTTTAGAAAAAGTCTATATATGGCCCCCTCTAAGTTTTTAATTTTGCACTTTCTGAGTCGGCAATGGGTTTGAGCCTTGACTTTTAATGATTTTGGCCACCCTACCCATGCTTCCCTTAAGTTATTCTGGGGCCACCGGCACTGGATATCCCGTAGGAAATGGTACCCAGTGCCCTCAGGGAGGGATCTATGTATGGGCCAAGGGGGCCCATGCCCCCCCCCCCCCCCCCCCTCCCCTCAAATTTTTTTTTTAAATTTGATATGATAAATGTATTGAATCTTAGTATATACTCTTTTTTTTTGGTTCATGCTTTGCCCCCACCCCCACCCCCCGCCTCCTTCCCCCCCCCCCCCGATAAAATTATTATGCTTTGGCCCCTCCAATATAAAATCCTGGTTCCGTCCCTGAGTGCCCTAGTTGATACGAGGGGAAAGTCTGGAATAAAGTCAGCCTTGGACTTGCAAAAGAAAAAATCAAGGGTAAATTAATTCAGAGTCCAAAGTCTGACATCAATGTAATAAAAATTCTCTCGTTAAGAAATCTTTAAAGCTCATCCCAAATTCAAAAAAAAATTAATGCTATGTCCATTATAATCATCCATGTATTCTTCATCCCGAAACTACCCTTATTATGTGACGTCTGACAACTACTGCACTACCTCAAAGTTTTACTACAGTACAAAATATTTTCGGAGTTACTGTAGTCGCTATAGTAACTTTTTTTTGTTGTCATGTAGTGAAGCTATTTTCCGTGACATCGGAGTTACTGTGCCATGCTACAGATATTGCTTCATCTGTATGTTACCTTAATCATATTTTAAATTACTAAATATGTATTTTAGATTACTAAAAGTGTATTGAACATAATCTAAAGCGTATTTTAAATTGTTCTGTAGTGAAGCTTTTTCACGTGTCTTCAGAGTTTCTGTAGCTGCTACAGATATTGTTTCCTCTGTATGTTACCTAAACATATTTTTAATTATTAAATACATATTTTAGATTACAAAAAACGAATAGAATATTATTTAAAGTGTATTTTATATACCCATAAGTATTTTATATAACCATAGCATGTACAGTACCTTTGAAAAAAAATTATTTTGTTGCGAAACCCTTTCATGTGGCTTCGGAGCTACTGTAACCGGTACAGTTATTGCATCATCTTTAAGTTACCCAAAATATATTTTAAATGACTAAATACGTATTATAAATTACTAAAAGTATATTAGATATTACCTAAAGTGTATTTTAAATTATCATTGTGTTTACGCTAACTTCGAGAAAGAATTATCTTGTAGTAAAATTCTTTCACATGGCTACGGAGTTACTATAGTTGCTACAGTTATTGCTTACTCTGTTTATTTTATAAATGTATTTTAAATGACTAAATAGTTATTTTAGATTACTAAAAGCATATTGAATATTATTTAAAATATATTTTAATTTATCATAGAGTCTATACTAATTTTAACAAAAAATTATCCTTTATTGAAACACAAGAAAGAGCAATACAACAGGACAAAAAATTATTTGGAGTTACTGTAGCAGCTACAGTAGCTCCGAAAATATTTTTCATATATACGTTTCACATCACATTAAATACTTTCATCTTTTTTCGTTAACATTAATGTCACTTCATATTTACATCGTTCACGAGGACGTCCACCATGGACCTATCTTTAAAATTTTTCTTGAATTTGAGGCAGGCTTTAAAAATCTCTTAACGATGGAATTTTTATTGCATCGGGATCAGACTTTGGACCCTGAATTAATTTAGGGGAAATGGGTGTTAAGTCCCATACAACAAATCCGGTTAATGAACATGACACTCATAAGATTTCTTTAACATGAGGTCCCAAATTTAATTTTTAAATCCAAAATTGCCTCCTCCCCCCCTTCTCCACTTTTCCTCTTCTCTCTCGAGCTGCCGGCGACAGCAGTGGCGAGCAGAGGTGAGCAACGACAGCAGCAGCGCGACGAGTAGTAGGCGACGGAGACAGCATCGACGGCGGTGAGCAGCAGAGACAAGAGGCGGCGGTGGCAACGATTGAGTTTGGTTTGGTTCGGATTAGGTTTAGGATTAGATCTAGGTCTCTTTGGTTCATCCCCATGGTATGTCTTAGATTTTAGGATTCCAGTTAGGTTTTAGGATTTGGATTAAGTTTAAGATTAGGTATAGGGTTTAGCTCATGGCCTATAGATCTTAGGTTTTTGGTTTTAGGTTTAGGTTTTGGTTTTATGTTTAGTTCAGAGATGAGTGGAATACAAATAAAAATTTAAAGTAAATGGAGGTGTATTTTTTTTCCCACCTAGATGAGGCTGATTAAATGGTTTGAAACTTTTGAGATTCTCCCTTGAAGTTTTAAAACTTTTAAAAAAAGTCTACATATAGCCCCTCTAAGTTTTTAATTTTGCACTTTCTGAGTCGACAATGGGTTTGAGCCTTGACTTTTAATGATATTGGCCACCCTACCCATGCTTCCCTTAAGTTTTGGCCACCCTACCCATGCTTCCCTTAAGTTATCCTGGCCGGGGAATGGTACCCAGTGCCCTTAGGGACGGAACTATGTATGGGCCAAGGGGGCCCATGCCCCCCACCCCCCTCAATTTTTTTTTTAAAAAAATTTGAAATGGTAAAAGTATTGAATCTTAGTATATAAATTTTTTTTTGGTTCATGCTTTGCCCCCACCCCCCTCCAAATAAAATTATTATGCTTTGGCCCCTCCAATATAAAATCATGGTTCCGTCCCTGAGTTCCCTAGTTGATATGAGGGAGAAGTCTAGAATAAAATCAGCCTTGGACATGCAAAAGAAAAAATCAAGGGTAAATTAATTCAGAGTCCAAAGTCTGACTCCAATGTAATAAAAAGTCCCTCGTTAAGAAATCTTCAAAGCTCATCCCAAATTAAAAAAAAAATTATTGCTATGTCCATTATAATCATCCATGTATTCTTCATCCTGAAGCTACCCCTATAATGTGATGTCTGACAACTACTGCACTATCTCGATGTTTTACTATAGGACAAAATATTTTCGAAGTTACTGTAGTCGCTATAGTAATTTTTTCTTTTTTTGTCCTATAGCCAAGCTATTTTCCGTGACATCGGAGTTACTGTGCTAGGCTACAGATATTGCTTCATCTGTATGTTACCTAAATCATATTTTAAATTACTAAATATTTATTATATATTACTAAAAGCGTGTTGAACATTATCTAAAGCGTATTTTAAATTGTCATGTAGTGAAGCTTTTTCATGTGTCTTCAGAGTTTCTGTAGCTGCTATAGATATTCCTTCCTCTGTATGTTACCTAAAACATATTTTAAATTATTAAATATATATTTTATATTACTGAAAGGGGACAGAATATTATTTAAAGTGTATTTAATATACGCATAACATGTATTTTATTTAACCATAGCATCTACAGTACCTTCGAAAAAAATTTATTTTGTAGTGAAACCCCTTTTTGAGGCTTCGGAGCTACTGTAACTGGTACAGTTATTGCATCATCATTAAGTTATCTAAAATATATTTTAAATGACTAAATACGTATTATATATTACTAAAATTATATTAAATATTACCTAAAGTGTATTTTAATTTATCATTGTGTTTACACTAACTTCAAGAAAAAATTATTATGTAGTAAAACTCTTTCACATGGCTACGGAGTTACTATAGCTGCTACAGTTATTGCTTACTATGTTTATTTTCTAAAACATATTTTAAATGACTAAATAGTTATTTTAGATCACTAAAAGCACATTGAATATTATCTAAAATATATTTTAATGTATTCATAGTGTCTATACTAATTTTAACAAAAAAATATCCTTTAGTGAAACACAAGAAAGAGCATTACATGCAACAGGACAAAAAATTATTCGAAGTTACTGTAGCAGCTACAGTAGCTCCGAAAATATTTTTCATATTTATGTTTTACATTACATTAAATGCTCTCAGCTTTTTTCGTTGGCATTGTCATTTTATATATACATTGTTCACGAGGACGTCGACCATGGACCTATCTTTAAAATTTTTTATGAATTTGAGGTGGGCTTTAAAAATTTTTTAACGGTGGAATTTTTATTGCATCGGGGTCAAACTTTGGACCCTGAATTAATTTAGGAAAAATGGATGTTAAGTTCCATACAACAAATCCGATCCGGTTAATGAACAGGACAATCGATCATAAGATTTCTGTAACATGAGGTTCCAAATTTAATTTTTAAATCCGAAATTGCCCCGTGCCCCCCTTCTACCCTTTTCCTCTTGGCTCTCGAGCTGCCGATGACAGCAGTGACGAGCAGAGGTGCAATACTTACGGGCCACCACGTGTCCTGTCAGCCCCGGCACACGGTATCTTTAAGCGAGCTCTTTTAGTGCCTTAAGCGTAAATATGAAAAGGATGCATCCCAAAGTACGTTGACTATGACATAGATATTTGATCCATTACATACCCATCTGCGATGCTGGAAGCCAAAAAGGAGACGTGCAATGCTTTCAAGAATTCTTAATAACGGTCGCGCATGAATTCTGCTCAGTGCTATTGAGAGAGAGAGAGAGAGAGAGAGAGAGAGAGAGAGAGAGAGAGAGAGAGAGAGAGATGGCTTTGGGTGTGAAACCCAACCTCCGACCCAAGGCTGGTGGCAACGAAGAAGAGAAGATTTCGTGGTCGGAGGTGGAGGTGAAGAAGCCTGGGAGGAGGGTGCAGTGGGGGAGGAAGTGGAGCGTGCTGGACGTGCAGAAGGCGGTGACGGTCCTGTCGATGCACGCTCTCTGCCTGTTCGCACCCTTCACCTTCCAATGGGGGGCGCTGTGGACGGCCGTGGCGCTGTACGTGATCACCGGGATGCTCGGAATCACCCTCTCCTACCACCGGAACCTCACCCACCGGAGCTTCACGCTCCCAAAGTGGCTCGAATACTCCTTCGCCTACTGCGGCGTCCTCGCCCTCCAGGTTCGTCATTCATCATCAATTCTCCATCCTCTCTAACTCTCTCCTAATTTGGATTATCACTAGTTACTAAATGGTAATTTCTCTTTCAATCTATCATGCAGGCTGACCCGATGGACTGGGTGAGCGCCCACCGGTACCACCACCAATACACCGACTCCGATCGGGATCCCCATAGCCCCACCCAGGGCTTCTGGCTCAGCCACTTGGGCTGGGTCTTCGACAAAGCTTCCTTAGTCAAAAAGGTCAGTCTAAGATGGAGGGATATTTGCATATATATATCCTTCTAGTGCGTAGAATGTTATCTGGTGGATGCATGGGTTCTTTTGTAAAATATAGGGGGTTTACTGTAACATCGAAATTTGTTAGGGTCCCTTGCTTGATGCTTTGCTTTGCTGGTGGATGCAGTGCGGGCGGGCCAGCAACGTTACGGACCTAGCGAAGCAGCCATTCTACCGTTTCATCCGACGGACGTACGTGGTCCACCCGATCGCCCTAGCGCTCCTCCTCTACAAGGCCGGAGGGTTCCCCTTCCTCGTCTGGGGCGTGGTAAGAGAACCGGAGGACTGCTTTCCGGTTGCTCTTCACTACTAACTGTATATATGTTCCATCAGTTAACTAGCATCTGTTCCACTACTCAATGCAGGGGGTGAGAACCGTCTTTTGGTACCACGTGACGTGGTTGGTGAACTCGGCCTGCCACATCTGGGGCCGCCGGCCTTGGAACACCGGCGATCTATCGACCAACAACTGGTAAGGATGGATACCTCTGGGTTCTGGGATTCCCAGGTTGTGTACACCATCTGTTTAGGTGGGGGTTTTTGCTAGGGGTGGGACTTGGGCGGGTTGGAGGGCCTGCCCATGCCCAACCCGACTTGCACAAACTTTTGCCCGTTTTGTCCGTGGAAGCTCAACCCGTGCTTACCCATTCTAGTTCCTCGGGTTCCTCGGGTTGCCCAATTTGCAAAATAATAAGTGAGTTGGGCAGGTTGCCCAATTAGAAATACTAGTTGTGCACATAAATAGATGAAAAAAAATTCCAACATATTTTTGAATTGAAAAAAAAAAATCTTTGATTTGCATAACAAAAACATAAAGTCCAACCCATATCCTCATATATTTCAAACGAATTCTTATCATTCAATATTAAATAGGCAGTCTTTGATTTCCATAAAAAAAACTATCAAAGCATTCAACCTTAGTGTGTCACTTCCTTGGGTTGGGAAGATCGGTGTCCAAATCCGTCCAAATTGAAATCGGGTTGATATTTTCTTGTCCAAATCCGTCCAAGTTTTTAACCAACTTTGTCCATGTTTGTCCATTGTTCGGGTTGGGTAGGTCGGGTTCGGATCAGACCCACCCGAGTCCTACCCCTAGTTTTTGCACTGGCTGGCAATGGGCCGGGTTTGGGCCTAGCAAATGCCTACTTTTCAATAGGCCCGGCCGGAAGCCCGATCCGAAATAATGTAACATAAAGCGCGAAATCAGGCCCACCCATCACATGTGCAAAGAATCACATTAAATTAAAATTTTAAAACACAGGATCCAAGCGTACGTGGTGCTTCCATGTGCGTTTTTGGAGATGTTTGGATTTGAACCGGGTACAACACGTACAGGTGGGTGGCTTTGCTGGCATTTGGGGAGGGGTGGCACAACAACCACCATGCTTTCCAGTACTCGGCGCAGCACGGCCTGGAGTGGTGGGAGGTGGATATGACGTGGAACGTGGTGAGGCTGCTGGAGGCGCTGGGGCTTGCCACGGACGTAAAGCTGCCGTCGAAGCTTCATATGCAGAGGATGTCTCTCGCAACGACAGAGTTTAGCGGCATTAATGGCAGCAGTGGTGGTGGTGGTGGTGGTCCACCTACATCCATCTAATGTTGTCTGCAGATTCAACTCATTGCTCTCCCCTTCAGGCTTTCTTTGTGCCACTTGGTTAGCCCGAGCGGGTATATGTAATAATCAGGTTTGCTTGCGATTGGTTGTAATAATAGGTATCTTTTGTTAATACCCTGCATTGAAGTAGCACGTGTCAGGGGAACATTTCGCTGGCTCGGGTGCTCGTCCTGCAACACAAAGGAATCACGTGAACGGTTGGCTCCGTGAGGAGCGCAAACCCTCCGACGCTCAAGTCAGTGAGGGTTCGAAAAAGGCATAGCTTTAGTAGTCAGAAAATGTCTGAGTTTTTGAGTTTCGAACCTGTACTTTGGAGCCTGCGATCGTACCTTTTATAGACCTTTTGTAGGCTGCCAGAGTTCGACACGTGGACGCTCTTTCCTGCGCCTTATACACCTACTGTGCATGTTAGCCCACATGGGCTCTTAATGAGTGTGGGGGATGATCTTCGTGCCGACCCGAAGACTCCGCCCAACTAGTCAATCGAGTCGAGTTGAATGTATGATCGAACGTTTGTCTAGTCTGCATGTTTGGGGGTTGATGCCTTCGAGTACTACCTTTGAATTAGAAGAGAGAGAGAGAGAGAGAGAGAGAGAGAGAGAGAGAGAGAGAACAAATTGACACAAGGTATGATCTTGGAGTTCAGCCGAAGCCTACGTCTCTGTGCTATAAGGTGCAACCTGAATTCACTAACACTTTTCTCAAAGTGATCTCGACAGGCCGAGTATCATTGATCTCTTCGAAAAGCAGATCGAGGGGTTAAGGTATCAGAGCTCTGGGATTTTTTGAAAGTCTGATTCTACAATCAAAGATTCGATCCCCCCTTCTCATTACAGTTGTAGGGTCTGCTATTTATAGAGTTTTCTAGAAGGAAAACCGGGGTAGAAGGCGGTTTCTACAACTGTCGTCTGGATCCAGGCGGGGGCTGGTGGGTCCCGTTGTCGTCTTCGTGGACCCCCAGGCAGGGCTGATGGGTCCTGCTATCGTCTCTGTGGACCCCCCAGGCAGGGCTGGTGGGTCCCGTTGTCATCTCTACGGACCCCCCAGGCGAGGGCTGGTGGGTCTCGTTGTCGTCTCTGCGGACCCCCCAGGCAGGGCTGGTGGGTCCCGCTGTCGTCTCTACGGACCCCCCAGGCAGGGCTGGTGGGTCCCACTGTCGTCTATGTGGACCCCCCAGGCAGGGCTGGTGGGTCCCGCTACTGGGCGTTAGCCAAAATTTGCACCCACAATGAGCTTTGTCATCTAGCCTGCCAGGCGGTGGTGAAGGGCCACTTGGGGGGGTGCACCAATCTGGTGGACGTTCTGGAAGGTTCTAGTCGGAGACGCTCTAGACTGACTGGAGCCGGCGAATGCGGTTCACAATCGCCCACGTAGCTCCATAGGGTGGATGCCATCTGTCGACTCATTGCTGCCTTACTGTAGGCGACACCCGCGAGCTGACAAGGGAGCTCCAGAGCGAGCTGTGGAGATGGAAGTGAGCTCTTGGACGAGCTGAGGGCGATGGAGGCGAGCTGAGGGTGATAGAGGCGAGCTATTGGGCAAGCTGAGGGCGATGGAGGTGAGCTCTTGGGCGAGCTAAAGTCGATGGGGGCGAGCTCTCGGTCGAGCTGATCAACGGTAGTTTGATAATCCAACTGATGTCGTTGCTCCACACCTTTCTTCTTCCTATTGTCAATAGGTGACCTCTTCCGCGAGCGAGATAATCGCGTACGAGCTACGCAGGCCCCTGGGTGAGCTGATAGGGGTTCGTAGATATCCTTCAAAGTTTTCTATAGGCAGAAAGGCGATCTCCCCACGGGCGAGCTGACAATATTGGGCTCTTTTAGAACTTTTCCATCTCCATCCTATTGCTTTTACCCCCTTCGAAGCCGATGATTTCAATCCAGTCCAACTCAAACCTATGGTGGATCTCACACAAACAGTCTGGCAAAAAACGGGATTCCTCCGTAGGTGAGCGGACCAAGTGTGGCACGGCGAGCTCCTGTGGGTGAGCTGAGAACGAAGACCATCCACGGGCGAGCCGATCTTGCGTGTAATAGGCGAGCTCCTAGGCGAGCTAATGGGGTTCGTGGATATCCTTCTAAGCTTACCATTAGCAAGAGGTGATCTCTCCGTGTACAAGCTGATCGCGTGCGGACTGATCGAGATCACGAGCAAGCTAGGAACAAGTTGAACTGCGGGTGAGCTGATCGTGTGCGGACTAAACGAGCTCCTAGGCGAGCTATGAGTACTGAATCTTCTGAAGTGTTCTTTGAACTATACTGGGAGCGACCTCTTCCGCGGGTGGTTAGGGTGAGCTTCCAGGCGAGCTGTGGGTGCTGAATCTTCTAAAGTGTTCTTTGAACTATGCTAGGAGCGACGTTTTCTGCGGGCTAGCCGATCGCATGCGGTCAGAGCGAGCTCCCAGACGAGTTGCGGGCTGGAGGTCTTGTTTTGATGGGCTACTAGCAGCAACGTGCGTACTCTTCCCAACATCATGTTGGCCGTGTGGTAGGGGGTAACAACTGGCAAGCTTATCGCGTGCGATCTTGGTGTGCGTCAATGTCGAGCCACCTTACGGTACGCGCTACCTATTGGCAAAAGTGGGCAAGCTCCTGGGCGAGCTGATCGCGTGCGGGTTAAGCAATGTCCTCACCCGACACCTTATACTGGACTCTTAGGCAGCGAGCTGGTACTGATTTTTCGGGCTCTGTCATTACCCTCTCCCAGATGGGCGAGCATTCCAAATAGTCGAAGCCCACTTGGGAGCTAATTAGTTACCCTTGCCGTAAGCCAGGTCGCCTGCAACCTCAAAAACTGTGAGGATCCAGATCTCCGCCCATATCTTCTCATTAATGAGGCGCAGGCTCGAGACCCGAAGTGCTAGACCTCATCATACGGTATTAACTGGCTCTGTACGGCATCGTGACATGCATCACGTATCATTTGGTCAGAAACCAGCCACGAATCTGCTAGACGGGACGTCGCTGAAGTCATTTCTGTTAGTGCACGCGGGAGGGCACGCGTCAGTCGGTGGTCGGCCGCCGTTGCGCCGACTCGCGTGTCAAGCCCTACATTTAATCCTCTGCCACTTCCTCTGTCTTTAGTGATCCTATAAATAGGGGGTGGGTGAGTCATTTACTCACCTTTACTGCGAAAAGAGCTCTCCCTTTCAGATCGACATTGCCTTATTCTCTGAAATTTCAATGGCAACCTCTTCCACCCCTCTCTCCAACATGGAGACCTCTCAGGCCGAGCCAATTGCTGCTGTAAAGGTGGTTCCTTCGGGCGAGCATCAGAATGACATCGACCGCACTCTTGAGGAGGGAGCTCCTGCACCACAGAGCGAGCCTGCCGTGGGTTGGTTCAAAGACGCAGGCGGCGAGCCTGTCCCCGAGAGCCTGCATGAAGCCGCCAACATTCCTCCCTAGCTCCTGCTAGCCCCCATGCCACTCTTGGGGAGGCCATCCACTAGGACCATAGTCTCAGTGTGTCTGCTATGGTCCGGGCTCAGGCTCCCATTGAGCCATTCGGTCGGCGAGCTTCTGGAGATGGCGGGGTTGTGCCCCGCCCAACTCACGGGCAACACCTGGGGAGTCCTGTATGGGCACTCCCGGCTCGAAGACGCCCTCAACGTGAAGATCCCTCTCTCCTACCTGCTGAAGAAATGGTTCCTCAAGGCAGGCTCTACCTACAATAACGTAGGCTACAGGGTCTACTACTTCGTCGGATGCCCCGATGAAGTGCTCCCCTTTTCGTCTATCGAAAACAAAGATAGGTACTGGAAGGAGTACTAGTTCATGGTCACCGAAGGATGGCAAGGGCGGCAGATGGGCATCCCCTCTCATCCGAGTAAGTCGTCGGCATTGGTCTTCAAGGATATCGGCTTCTACCGGACCGAGGGGAGGAAGTACATCGCGGTTTCAAGGGAACAATCACTCAATGCCGCGATCTTGGACTTCCTGGGAGGGCGAACTCCGGAGAAGATCATCGTGTCGGACTTCGCGTTCCTACTGAGGGACGTTAGGTCGGGCCATCTCCATAAAGCAGAAGGTAGCTCGAAAGAAAAAGATCGTCGTCTCCCGGAAGTCCGGAGCAGGGAGGGGGGCCCAGGGTCCCGGACCTCAGGGGACAATCCATGGAAGAAAGCTAGCAGGAAACGAGCTTCTCCGATCCGCTCCGACGAAGACGACACTCTAGAGATGCTTAACCAGGTCGAGAATGTTCCGCCACGGCCGCCTCCTGGCAGCGTCTCTGTCCCAGGTCAGCTTCATGCTCCTTTTGTCCTTCCCCTTGCTACCTCCACCATCATTGCTACCGTGGGTCCCGCTCCAGAGGCACCCGTACTTCAACAAAAAATTACCATGGTTGAGCCCGATGATCCTCGCGTCGAACTCTTGCTCTCCATGGCGGAAGTGGAGTCTTCAATGGCATATGTTCTGATGCGAGACTTTTCCGGCGATCTCTCAATGCCCCTCTTTGTTGTAGTGATGACTCCCGAGATGGAAAAGGGGAGAAAGAAAAAGGAAGATCGCCCGGTCCATGCCTCACGCCACAGGGGGGCAAGATGACTCCATTCATCTCGCCCAGGAGACTTTTGCCAGGGCACTCGCAGAGTGGAAGAAGAAGGCGCTCGAAGAGGTGGGGTTGGGCTCTGTCGTTGGCTCGAGCTCGGACAAGGAAGAGTCGCGTCCCCCCAAGCCGCCTCTCAAGATTCCTGCCACGATCTCTACTCCCTCTGGCCCATCTCTAGCTCAGCCTCGCGAGCTTCCTAGATCGAGCGAGGAAGCTCCACGGATCAAAGCACCCCTTCCTTCCTCAGGGGTGGGTGTCTCGGACGTCGGAGGACGAGATGTCCTGGCGGCTCTAGACACCGCTTCTGTTCCGCCTCCGTCCGGGCCGGCACCATCAAGCCCGTCTCGAGAACCTGCTCCAAAAAGTGTAGGAATCGGGCGACCTCCATTGGGAGGATGGAGAAAACCCAGCTCCGAAAGTTCCTCCACCAGGTCCGGCAACCGCAGCACCCATTGAGGGCTCAGGGGAATTGGACGCTTCCAGGACCTCGCCCTCCGAGGATGGAGAGAATAGGGTCCCCCACTACCTACGCAAGATTTTGGGGCGCAGTATCTCCACCCAGGCTCCCTACTTGGCCATTTGCTGGAGGCTCCACAAGGTAAATTCGCGGACTCTCTTGTCATAGGAACGCTTCATTTCTTATCTATAGCCAGCAAGATGCATGTTTGCGAGCTCTCTACGTTCTTCGAGCTGGTCGAGGGAGTCGATGATTAGGCTTTCGTTGTCGACCTCGTCCACAGCGAGCGTCCTCTCTGAAGGCACTTCTGTCTCTACGGGCAAGATGGCTTCACAACCGTAGACCAAGCTGAAAGGTGACTCGTTCGTTGAGCGACGTGGAGTGATTTGATAAGCTCACAGCACACCGTCGAGCTCTTTCTTCCACAAACCCTTGCTTCTTTCTAGCCGCTTCTTCATATTGTCCAAGATCACTCGGTTTGTAGCTTTAGCTTGCCCATTGCTCTGGGGGTATCTCGAGGAAGAGAATCTCAGATCAACTCTATGCTCGGCACAAAAACCCTTGCATAAGTGATTGTCGAACTAGCGCCCATTTATCTATGATGAGTACGCGAGGTAAACTAAATCGACAAAAGATGTTCTTCCAGATGAAGTTTTTCACTTGTTTCTCGCCGATCTTGACCAGCATGATTGCTTCCGTGAAATCACTTTAGCAACGGTCAATTCGCTAAATTGATACTCTTACCATATCGAATTGAAACTCTTGCTACAGCGATTTCACTATAGCAGCGACAATGAAATCACTGTAGCAACCGCTACATGCACAGTGTCAACCCAGCAAATGGATACTCTTTCTGGAGATGAATGGATACTCTATCTGTAGCACGTAAGGGGGTAAATAAGGACGAGGGACTTGCTGTAGCATTTAAAGTTCGGGAGGTACTTGGTACAATATTGAAACGTGGACTCTCCTTTAACTAATATAGCATCCGCTAAAAGGACTTAATGCTAAGTCTCCTTTATGTTATACAACTTCCAAAAGAAAAAGCAGATTGGGCTAACCAATGCAAATAGTACCCACAATCAAAGGACCTGTAAGGTACATAACAGGGATGATAGTTGGGCAGGCTTGGGATGGAAGATCTCATCCCAACCCTGATCTGTTATGGAATATCGAGTAGCTGACACTCAGCCTAAACCCACCATTCTAAACCAGCCTCGGATTTGATGAGTAAAGGGGTGTTTGGCATCGTTTCGGGGTTCCGGACCCATCCATTTCTATCTGCAGTTCCATGTTTTAAAATCAACGGATACTATTTGTTCCGGTGAACAATAATTTATCTTTTTTTTTTTTGAGAAATTCCTCTTGGTGACAGAGGGGGGCTTCGGCCTAGACCCCTACCAGTTTATTAAAAGAAGTAAAATAAATTAACAACCAATGCCAAATGGCACAAATCACACACACAGAAATCCTGACCAAGATGGTCTATCTAGAAGAGCCCACAAGCTCTAAACAAAAGGCAAAAGCACCATGAGGCATGAGTCTCAAGACTTTGAAGCACTCGACCTTTTAGCTCCTGGATCTGATCTAAAAAAGACTTCATACTCACTTCCTTGCTAGAGAAGCCCATAGTCAAAGCTAAATCGAGAATGGTGTTATCCTCCACCAAGTTCAGAGGTAGGTTCAGCTCCGCATCGTCAAAAGTTGATAATTGATCCCGAAGATTATAAATGAGAGAATCTCTAGATCTCGGGCGGAGAGGACGGTTGCGCATGTTTGATTCAAGAGCTCTAGATTTGGCTCGAAGTGCAGCCCTAACTTCGATCGAATCTATCCCAAGGTTTACCAGGTGAGGGCCATGATGTGAGGTGAACCTGACAGCCCGGATGACTCTCCGATCCACCAGGTCTTCCTCTTGAGAAGGTCCATCAACTGAGAAAGGGACTGCATCCGGAGCTAAAGTCCCATGGTCAGCTGCACCTTGTTTGCCTCCATCCACATCACCTTGCATATGTACCTTAGGCATACTATCCTCTGTTGTTCTTGCCACTTCTACCTCGATAACACTCGGACATCTCAAGCTTCCATTCTAGGTTCCTGCTGAGGCACCTTATCAACAACATTATGAGGCCTGCTCAGCATTGGTTTACCAAGTTGCTCCTCCTCAAAGCTAAGAGAATCACCCATTCCAACCTTACTCTCAAGATGCAACTGTCCATGCTTCAAAGCACCAGTACTCACAGCTCCATCCACAGCCACTTCCAGCATTACTCCATGTTGCCGATCTGCATCACCCACATCTTCAAAGTGATGACTCTCAGCATGACCCACTCCATCAGTAGCAGCACCAATAACAACATCAACGCCAGTCACTTGATTGTCCAAACTGTCCTCGGCCAAGATGGAGAACAAGGGGGCAGAGTCGAGAGGCCCTTTGGACGAATGAACTAACAGCCTACTCCCCTTATTCTTCCTGCTTGCTTCGTGCCATCCATCCTCGGGCTCATTCGGAATGGGAGTCTTAGACAAAGGCCTAGAAGAAGGCCCCCCTAGCTCTTTAAGCCCAACACCATCTAGAGCGAGCACCCGACCTGTCGGCCTCCACCCATTAGCAGTAGAATGAACTCTTGTAGATCGAACCCTACAAGCCACAGCACTATGGTCGAAGGACCTACAGGTCGGACAAAAGGATGGCTTCCACTCATATATGGCCTTTTGGACAGAAAGAAACTCACCCTATCATTGTAAGTATTGACCACATCTGGAAGCTCCGACTCAATGTGCACCTCTATACATATTCGAGCATAGCTGATCCTACCTCAACCTTTTCGAGCAACTGCAGCCGTAGTTGGCTTATCCATACTGGTGGGATGTCCAATAACACTTCCCATACGACATAGGGAGTCCCAAGCCTAGTCTTCTTCCGTAAGATTTGGGAATCTCACCCAAAGGGGGATTTTAGAGAGAACATCTCTACTGCATTGCAATCCCCGAGTCCATCGCTTAAGAATCAGCGGACGACCTTGGAAATACCAAGGCCCCGCCTCAAGAATCCTTTGGCACTCCAACTCATCAGCACATTTGAAGATGAAGGGACCATTTTCCCGGGAAAAGACTTCAAAACACGACTTTGGCTGCCAAATACAAGTAGGCCTGCAAATGTGGGAGGAATGGTCTCTTACCTAGCATGTAACCCACGATAGAATTGGCCCAATAGCTCCTAGTCTCTTCAAACTCGGCCCTAGGGCAAATGCCAAAGTACCATTAACAATGCTGGGCTCAATGAATAGCAACTTCATTTCCTCAGCAGAGAACACAAGAGGAGGAGCCACCTTCACACCCGATTTCAAGAACTAGGGATTAGGCTTTGTAAGTACAGCAGCTTACTTATGAATTTCAGCAGAAATCTGTGGATCACCACCTCCTTTGTTTGGGGTTGCCATTTCAGCAAACACCTAAGCAGCACTTGAAGCCCTTGTTACATCAGTATCCACCGGTTCCCCCACCCCAATACCTTTGATTCCCAAGGGGCCAATAGATCTTGGGCTGTGGGGCGCGTACAGGAGAGGGGGGAAATCTGGATTTCCTGCAACCCAATCCCCTTCCTTGTTATCCGAAATAGTCACCCTCTCAACTGATCGGCTAACATAAACCAAGGCCATGGCCACCCCCGGCTTTGCTGCAATCTGAGCACCACCAATTCTTTTGGAACCATAAATTATCACGCGGTCCATTTCTATGCAAACCAGAACGCTGAATCATTAGATTACATTTGAAATAATAATTGACAGGATTATCCTGTTTCGGATGAGATTTAAGCAGAACAGTAGCTCCTCATGCCAAACACACCCTAAGGGCCTGTTTGTTTTTCTGACCCGCAAAGTAAATGCTAGTAAATCTCCCAGATCGACCAGTAAATCTAATTTACTTATTGCTATTTGTATTAACCAATAAAGTAAACCATTACTTCTGGACGGCTATTTGGATTGATTAGTAAAGTAAATCAGAAATAAATATATCGGTCGCTCACCGCCGCCGTTATCCATCACCTCCAGCCGGCAGCCGACAACCTGTTACTGCCCCGTTGGCCACCGTCCACCACCTGCCGCCAGCCACCACCCTCGTTGACCACCGGTCGCCTACCGCTGCATTGTCGGCTATCACCCGTCGCATCCCACTGGTCGCACGGTGGCAAGTGGCGGCAGACAAACGACAACGGGGCGGCGGCGGTGCAAGGCGATCGGCGAGGGTGTTGGCCGGTAGGGTGGGCGACGAGGTGGTGATGGCGTGTCGGGTGGTGGACGGTGGGGTGGTGGGTGACAGGGTGGTGGCCATCGGCGACGGTGCAACACGACCGACAAGGCCACATGTTACTCCCTAAATAGTTGAATCTGTCATGTGATGATGCTCTCTCGATTGTGCCATTGGTCGACGTGGTATGGTTAACGGAGCCTTTTACTAGTAAATCAAAAGTTTTACTTAGCTTTTTCAAAGTAAATTTTTTTGACTACTAGTAAATCTCCTATCATTTACTTTACTACAGCATTTTAAATCCAAACAGCAGCAAAGTAAATTTTTTATCCGATTTACTTTACTAGTTAGCCTGTTGACCGAATACAAACATGCCCTAAATATCTTGAACTCGTCCCCACTTGCCCACTCGGCCATGTCGCGTTTGGCAACTGGGTCCCGTAAAGGGGAGAATTCTACAGCCGGTACTTTCTTTATATTTTACTATTCCTATTATACCCCTCTAAGCAGTGGGAGGTGCTGGTGGTTCTGGCAATTGCCGCGGAGGAGCGAGGACAGTGACAACAGTGTGATTAATGGTACATGAAATTCTCCTGATCCATATACTATGGAGTTTACTAGAGCAAAGTGCAAGTGCTACTGGTTTTTTTTTTTGTGAGCGATGCTATCAACCAACCTGTTTTCCAATTTTCTGATGTGGCACCCAATCACAGCTGTACCATTGCCTGCCCGTCGGGGCTGAGTGCGGTTCACTAGTCAGGGGTTGGGTGCAACGGACGACGGTGGCCGTGCCATGTCAGGATGTATGAGAAAAAGATAAAAACAGGGTTGGCTGAGTTTCATTTTTCGTTTTTTGTTATCAAAGTAAACCAACTATGTGCACCTATGCATCGCCACTGCGATGCGCACCACCTTTGTTCTTTGTGATGGTGGTTGTGGCGGCGGTGGTGGCATACATGGTGGGGCGACATGGCGGAGGTGGGCGCGACAGTGGTAGGGGTGGTGGTGTGGTAATGGCTGTTATGGTGTTGATAAGGGTATTGTGTCGACGATGGTGGTGGTGGTGGTGGTGGTGTTCTATCAATTCCTATTGTGTTGGTAGCGACAATGTGGTGGCGATGGCATCAAGTAACATATGCTAGATATCATTGGCACAATACATAGGAGGAGGTAGGGATGGCAATGGACTCCGAAAACCCAAAACCCTGACCCGAAAACATCGGGTATGGGTACAAGTTTTGTACCCAAAACATGATTTGGGTAGTGTATGGGTATAGGGAATCTACCTGATTAACTTTCAGGTATGGGTATGGGTATCTCAATACCCATACCCGAAACCCGATTGCCCTTTAACTTGTGTATACAAGAGAAAATAGTCAACTCCAAACTCATTGTCATATATCCAAATTCAAATTAAGCTCATGTCCCTACTCAAACGTATACTCTCCTAAAACCACTAATAAGAAACCAAAAGAGCATCTTAACATTGCATTGTGATATCTAGAATTTTTTTTTTTTCATAAGTAATTGCATAAATGATCGAGAAAAAGAGACAAAATTATACCCAACTCATACCTGAAACCCGAACCAACACAAAACCCGATTGAGTATGACCCTCCTCTACCTAAAGGAAATGGGTCGGGTGTTGACCTGCCATACACGAATGGGTATAGGTATGGGAAGTGGTAGGGTCCGACCCGAACCCGACCGATTGAATTGTGGTTTATTTTAGATACGCCCAGTCGTCGTAAGGCACGGCCCATTAAAGAGCATATGGAGAAACCGTTTGCCCACCCCTAGTCGATGCGGGACTAAATCCCATCAAATCTCCCCCTCCCACTAAGGCCTGGGGGAGGGACTAATCAGGTTTGGGAGGGACTACGGCGCTAAGGAGGCACAAGCGTCTGCAAGAAGGCTTGGGATGCGGACGGAAGCAAACACTCCTCTCCACCAAATCGTGAAATGGACTTGGGATAATTGGGCTATTATCACCATTTGTCCATCCCTAGCCAATGTGGGACTAATTCCCAACAGTGGGCCAGTTGGTCCATCTTGACATACATAAATACACACGTATGCAGTACAAGTGTGTTATCTTGTGTCCAAGGTTACATTGTTCAGACTTTTCTGGAGAAGGGGATGCATGACACTCTCATGTTAAAGTAACAATGCCAAAGAATCAAACTACTATAACTTCAAAAGATAAAGCTTACAAAAACGATTAATAATTTTTAGGGTAAAGTAAACTTTTCCTCCCTAAAGTTTAGCTCAAAACTACTTAACCACCCTATAGTTTAAAAACTACATTTGACCCCCCCCCCCCCCCCCCCCCTCACCCAAAATTACCAAATGAGGAAATTAAGTAGTTGATAAAAAGGGGTATTGTGCTAACATTTCAAAATTTAAGGGAGTGATTTGGAACAAAAAAACTACAGGACGTCAAATACAGAAGAAAGAACTGATGCATATAATAATCTAAATATTAGAAGATAATATGAACTTACATATTTACGTTGATTTCCTGCGATATGTTAGTGATAGTGTATAGTTGAGATATACCCTTTGTTCTTTCCCTTGTATCTTCATATATATTTGGCCCTTGGCCTAATGAGATGGTTTAATCCTTCTCCCCAAGATACCTAGCAGCTCTCTCTCTCTCTCCCTCTCTCTCTCTTCCTTCATGCTAGTGATCCTTGTGACATGGTATCAGAGCCAAACTCGAGCTCTTCTCCAGATCTGAGATCTCCTCGCCATCCGGATCTGCTCCCTCCTCCGGCCGGATCGTTGCTTCTTCCGACCGGATCTCCTCTCGCCGGATCCGATCGACCAGATCTGTCTTCACAATCTTCGCCGGCTGCTGCTGTCTTCCCGGCTGTCTTCACCATATCTGTGAGACCAGATCTCTCGCCGGATCTCTTCACTGAACCAGATCTGTCTTCACAGTCGGATCTGTGAGACCAGATCTGTCTTCACAGCCTTCGCCGGCTGCTGCTGTCCTCCCGGCCGCTGCTGTCTTCGCCGGTCGCTGCTGTCTTCGCCGTATCTGTAAGACCAGATCGCCAGCCGCTGCTGTCTTCGCCGGATCTGTGAGACCAGATCGCCGGATCTCCTCCCGCCGGATCTGTGAGACCAGATCGTCGGCCGCTGTCTTCGCCGGATCTGTGAGACCAGATCTCTTCACCGGCCGCTGCTATCTTCACCGGCTATCACCAGATCTCTTCACCGCGTGAGGCTCTGATCGGTCGGATCTGTACGGTGGGGCTGTCTCCTCGTAGAGTCCGGCCAGCAGCACTTCGATCTTGTGTCTTCACCGCGTGAGGCTCTTCACTGGCTATCACCAGATCTCTTCACCGCGTGAGGCTCTGTCTCCTCATAGAGTCCGGCCAGCAGCACTTTGATCTTCTGTCTTCACCGCATGAGGCTCTTCACCGGCTATCACCAGATCTCTTCACAGCGTGAGGCTCTGTCTCCTCATAGAGTCCGGCCAGCAGCACTTCGATCTTGATCCCTGCACTCCGAGTGAGATCTTGATCTCTGTGCTCCGAGTGTGATCTCTTGGAACCAAGTGAAGCCACAGATTCGGCAGGTGAGCCGCCATGGCCGACTCCTCCTCTGTGGATGCTCCTCCGCCCGTACCACTACACTCTGAGAGCCTCCCGTTCGAGTACACTCGTGATTTCCTGCCGAGCTCGACGGATTTCCCTCTCGCCTCTTCCGCAGACTGGGAAGCATGGGCGGCCACAGTTCAGACCACGCTTCTCGGACGTGGCCTTCTTGGATTACTCGACGGCACCACCACGGCACCGAGTCAGGCTTTCCCCGCCGCTCTTCAAGCGTGGCGTCTTCGTGATGCACGGGTCGCCGCCTACCTTGTCGCTTCGGTCGATCGGACGATGCGTGCCGACCTCGCCGCTCTTGGAGCATTTGCATCTATATGGCGCTCCTTAGTTGAGCGTTTCGTGGAGTCTAGCGGCGCCCGCGAGTATGCTCTTCTCTCCCAGGTCTAGTCCGAACAGCAGGGTGATCGTACGATCCAGCAATTCCATGCGCAGATGCGTGATTACTGGCGGGAGCTTCAGTCACTGGTGCCTCCCGTCTCTCCTGAGTGTCGTACCGCCCACCAAGCCTTCTGGGAGCGCCGTCAGCTTTACCAGTTCCTGATGGCCCTTCGACCAGAATTTAGCCCACTTACTGGCGCCCTGATCAACCGAGACCCACTTCCACGCTTAGATGCTGCCATTGCTGAGTTCGTCGCTGAAGAGACCAGGCTGCGCACCATAGCCACCAGGGCTCCTCCGTCCCCCCCCTCCAGCCATACGGGCGTTCTTGCTGCAGCCCCAGCTGTCTCTCTTACTTCTGCTTCTGGTCGTGATCGGTTTGTGTGCACTCACTGCCACAAATCAGGCCATGTCGTCGCCACATGTTGGAAGCTGCATCCCGAGAAGAGGCAGGGACCTCAAGGACGTGGTCGCCCCGTTGCCTCTACTGTTGCTGCCGCTACTGCTCTGTCCTCTCCTCGCACGGTTCCATCATCACCCCGAGGTTCCTTGGACGCCCCTGACGCTACTCAGCTCCTTCAGCAGCAGCTTGCACAGCTTCAGTTCCGCCTAGACCAGCAGGCGAGCTTCAGCTCCGTCGAGGCTTCCAGCTCCTCTGCTCACTTAGCCACCCCCGTTACCTTCGCCACTTGGATTCTGGACTCTGGGGCCTCCGATCACATGACTTTCAATGCTTCCTTGCTTACCGACTGCCGACCGGCACCGCACATCCCATCGATACACACTGCAGATGGCTCTTCTTTAACCATCTCACAGTGTGGATCGATTACCGCCACTACATAACCGAGCGATCGTCTCTTTACCCAATGTGTTGCATGTACCCCAGCTTCGCATGCAGCTCATCTCCATTAGCAGTCTTTGTGACTCTGGCTGTGTTGTGACTTTCTCCCCATCTTCTTGTGTTGTGCAGAATCCACGTACCGGACGGGTGATTGGCTCTGGTCGTAGGTCAGGCGGGCTGTACCACCTCGAGCATCTCCACCTTTCTCTCATTCCACCTTCTAGCGTCTATAGTTTAGTTTTTTCCGATGCCAACCTGTGGCACCGAAGACTAGGCCACATTTCTGAGTCTCGCCTTAAGAGCTTACTCCAGACTGGAGCTCTAGGTCGTTGCTCTTTCTCTTCTTTATCTACATGTACCGGTTGTAAGCTTGCCAAAGCTACAGCCTTACCTTTTCCTTCTAGTATCTCTCAGAGTTCTGCTCCCTTTGACTTAGTACACTCTGATATCTGGGGCCCTGCACCTCTTCCTTCGATGTGTGGCTATCGCTACTATATCTCTTTCATCGATGACTTCAGTCGATACACTTGGGTTTACCTTCTTCAGCACCGCTCTGAGGTTCCTCAGGTCTACCAGATTTTCACCTCGATGGTCCACACACAGTTCGGTTGTCGCATTAAGACTTTTCGGTCTGATTGCGCTCTCGAGTATCTCTCTACTGCTATGCGGACACTTCTTCAGTCCCATGGGACCTTATTCCAGCACTCCTGTCCTCACACACACGAGCAAAACGGAGTAGCCGAGCGGAAGCACCGTCATATCCTTGAGACGACGCGTATTCTTCTTCTCTTTGCTTCCGTTCCACGCACTTTCTGGGCTGAGGCTGTCTTGACATCAGTTAACCTCATCAACATCACCCCTTCTTCTGTTTTCCCGGGTGGTGTATCTCCCCACGAGCGCCTTTTCTCTTCTACTCCTGACTACAGTATGCTTCGTACCTTCGGATGCACCTGTTTCGTTCTCCTTCCACCCCATGAGCGCACGAAACTGTCCGAACGAGCAGTTAAATGCATCCTCCTTGGAATCAGCGCCGAGCACAAGGGTTATCGTTGCTATGACCCCTTGACTCATCCTCTTCGTATCTCTCGACACGTCTCCTTCGTCGAGGATGCCCCTTACTACTCCTCTACAGCTCAGGACCTCACCTTCTTGGAGACTCCTACCACCCTATCTCCGACTCTCGAGCCCCTTCTATCACCCCTTTCATCCAGCTCTACTTCTCCTCCTACTTCCAGTGATTCTTCCACGGAGTCTTCCTCCATCCCCTCCTCTCCTCCATCACCGATTTCTTCCATAGGTCTTCCTCATACTCCCGACGCCCATGGTACTCCGCCTGCTATGCCCAGTCAGACGTCGTCGGTCGTGGATCCTCGCCCACCGCCCCGCTATCCTCAGCGCGAGCACCGCCCACCTGATCGCTTCAGCTTTAGCTCTGGCCCACCTGACCGTTTTGGCTTTGCCACGGTCACCTCCTACTCGCTTCAGTTTACAACCTTTCTTGCAGCCCTTCACACAGACCAGGAGCCTCGATCGTACCGGGAGGCTGTCCAGTCCCCTCAGTGGAGACAGGCTATGAGCGAGAAATTTCAGGCATTTGAGCAGACTCAAACTTGGGATATCGTCCTCCGTCCTGTTGGCTTTGAGCCTATCAGTTGCCGGTGGGTCTACAAGGTCAAGCGGCGACCTGATGGTTCCATCGAGCGGCACAAAGCTCGGTTGGTGGCCCGTGGCTTCTCTCAGGCATATGGAATCGACTACGAGGAGACTTTTGCACCCGTAGCTCAGATGACCTCCGTTCGTGCACTCCTGGCAGTTGCAGCTGTTTGCCGATGGCCTTTTCTCCAAATGGACGTGAAGAATGCCTTTCTCCATGGTGATCTTTCAGAGGTCGTCTACATGCAGCCACCCCCTCGTTTGCATACTCCTCCCCAGCATGTTTGTCGCCTCCGTCGAGCCATCTACGGACTCAAGCAAGCCTCTCGAGCTTGGTTTGAGTGTTTCCGACGAGCCGTCACCGAGATCGGCTACATTGAGAGCTCGCAGGACCACTCGCTTTTTGTGCGGTCGTCTCCTCAGGGCAAGGCCATTCTCCTATTATATGTCGATGACATAATCATCACAGGTGATGACTCCGCTGTCATCACTTCCCTTCAGCAGTATCTTCGGCGCCGGTTCCAGATGAAGGATTTAGGTCCTCTTCGCTACTTCCTAGGGCTAGAGATCGCCCACGGTGAGCGAGGGATTCTACTATCCCAGTAGAAGTACACAGCTGACATCCTTAGCCGGGCTGCCCTTTCTGATGATCGCTCTGCTGTCACCCCTCTCGAGCTTCACATGAAGCTTCGTCCCACCGATGGTGAGCTTCTATCAGATCCTACTCGGTACCGACAGATCGTTGGTCAGTTGGTTTACCTCTTTATCACCAGGCCCGACATTGCTCATGCTGTCAGCATCATCAGCCAGTTTGTCGAAGCCCCTCGCTCTGCTCACTATGCTGCCCTTCTTCGACTTCTCCGTTATCTCCGAGGCACTATCACCCGGTCGCTCTTCCTATCATCGACTTCTCCTCTGGTTCTACGTGCCTACTCGGATGCTGACTGGGCTGGTGATCCGACCACTCGTCGATCGACTACCGGCTATTGCCTATTTCTTGGAGATTCTCTTATCTCATGGCGTAGCAAGAAGCAGAGCGTTGTCTCTCTCTCCAGTACTGAAGCAGAGTTTCGAGCCATGGCCTCTACTACCAAAGAGATCGTTCACTTGCGACGACTTCTTGGAGATCTAGGAGTTGAGATCTCTGAACCGACAGCCCTTCACTGTGACAATCGGAGTGCAATACAGATTGTCACTAACCCGGTCTTCCACGAGAGAACGAAGCACATCGAGCTCGATTGCTATTACTCTCACCAAGAGTATGAGACCGGGACCATCTCTCTCCCCTTTGTTTCCTCTGGAGAACAGATTGCTGACTTCTTCACGAAGTCACACCCTGCTCCACGTTTTCAGTTTTTGCTTAGCAAACTCATGGTGCATGATCCACCTTGAGTTTGAGGGGGGCTGTTAGTGATAGTGTATAGTTGAGATATACCCTTTGTTCTTTCCCTTGTATCTTCATATATATTTGGCCCTTGGCCTAATGAGATGGTTTAATCCTTCTCCCCACGATCCCTAGCATCTCTCTCTCTCTCCCTCTCTCTCTCTTCCTTCATGCTAGTGATCCTTGTGACAGAAACAAGACACTATTTGCATTATTACTAAAAGTGCACATATTCTAGTTACCAATGACAATGGAGTCTATAGGCAATGGCAGAGATCAATTAGACAAGAGAGAGATGGTTGAAAGATGAAAATCAGAGAAAAAAATCAGAGGAGGTCTGGATGTCTAGACAGAAGCCCTAACATTCCTAGGGCTAGTGTTAGCTAGAATTTTGGCGCTAGTGCCAAGTGTCGAAGCATCTAAAAGTGTATGATACTTCGTAACCTCCAAAATTCTGGAATTTTTTTTGCTCCCGTAAGGGAACGTTCCAGATGCACGTGTCATGGTTGGGTGTAAAGTTTAGATCGGACCGCTCTCTACTCTTCAGTGAACGGTTCATGTGCATCACTGAGCATCAAGAGCACCAGTCCGCTGGAGCGTAAAATTTTCCCAAAAATCTGACACCAGGACACATTTGTTCAATAGAAATAAAAAAGTAAACATATATGTTTATACATTGAAATATTTCCAACATTGCACTAAGGTGAGAAGTGAAGGGTTCCTTTTGTTGAAATAACTTAGGATTCATGTCATACAATATGAGAAGAAAAGGAAGAGAATTTATTATGGTTCGCTAAGAACCTACTTTCGTTACCAAGACATTTTTCCCATCAATCCCAAGAAGAACATATGTATGCACAATTCTTATCAAGAATCAGTTTCAAGCTACAAGGAATAACACTCATGATAAGAGGAAAGAGAACGATGGACCATCAATGCATGCTTCGAACAAGTGCCGAAGACTAAAACTTTTATCATTCTAAAAAAAAAGGCCTTTTCAGTCTTAGTCCGTAGCTAGGATTTAAAAAAAAGTTGCTAAAGCAAGACCTAGATAATGTGCATCATGCATAGCTTGTGGTTATAAGAACCTAATTGTATAATATAATCCTTCAAGTTGTATCCCCATTACGATGGAATTGACTATAGTGTGCAACTCTAATTACGAGGGCTCCATAGAAGATTGATAAGAATCTTCTGTCCGACTGTCAAGCAGACATAACCCACTAAGATTGGGGCCAAAAAATTGACAAGAGCAACTAAGAGAGAGGGGATTGCCAAAAAACTGCAACCCCAATTGGCGGGTCTTTGGTTATGCAGGCTAAGCTCAAGCAACCACATTGCAACCCTATAGGGTTCCATGACTAAGAGCCTCAACCAAGGTTTTAAATTTTGGTTTTGTGTCTGGTTTGGTCCAAGCCTAAGCTGAAATTTTGAATTTTCGAATGAAATTTTAAAATTTTGGTCGAAATTGACAGTCCCCCTTGTTTCGACCCTCATTTCGTTCCAATCCTGACCAAAACCAAAATATTATGCCAAAATTTTTCAATTTCGACTAAAATTTGAAACCATGGTCTCAACTAAGAGAGTAGAAGGCAAAATTCAATCAAGGATTTTTTTTTTGCTAGACTATTCGATAAAAGGAATTACATTAGTTGAGGGACAAATGTGAAATGAGGTGTATAGTCTAAGGGAGGTTTTTGTAATTTACCCTTTATATTATTTCCGAATGTTGTTTTGCTTCTGCTCTTTGGCTTATAGTTTGTGCTATAGAGATGAACGTAATTCCCTCATTTAGCCGACTCCATCAATTTTTTACCCTCATCAGTTTCCAACAAGACTCAAATGATTTTGGAAATATTTAACTTATGCTTACAAGGACATGGGTATTTTGGGAATAAAAGTTAACAGAGGGGACTAAATGCAGATGGAGCATAGTCCAGGGTTCAAATTGTTCCAAAATAAAAGTTTAGGGACCATTACGAAATGAGGTTTATAGTTCAGAGGAGGTTTTTGTATTTTATTTTATTTTAATGTTTTTTGAGAATCCATCGGTTTCTCAATTGAGCGAGGGTACAGGCAACCCTCTACCGGTTATTAATTCGATGCAAGCAAAAATCAATACCCTGATCATTAATTTTTATCTCAAAGAAAAGTAATATATATGCTAAAGGAAACCAGCTTTTCACATTTCTATGTCTAAAACAGGGACATTTACAACAACAAAACAAACTGGCAACAATTATGAACCTTATGTTCTCCCATTCTAGCAGCTTGAGTATGAACAATCAAATAAAATCTAGCAAGGCATCCCGATATCGAAAATGAATTCCGACAATCTTCTGGTGGTGGTGGCGATAGTACTGATGCTAAGGGTGGTGCGGCGAGAAAGAGCAGCAGGAGCACCCATAATCCTACCACTCCTCTCATTCAGTGAGTTCTATATAATTCTCAGGGGATGATTTCCGCCATCCAGCACCTCAACATTGAAGAATCTTGATCTTCTTTTAATCTCAAGATGAGTGAAAATGGCAAAATGGATAACCAAGATTGATTCTAAAAGAGAGATATGTATACCTCCGTGAACGCGTGAGCGATGGACGGCTGGACCGGAATGGAGGTGGAGGTGATAGTGCAGAGAGCGGCGGCGCCATGGGAGACTAAGGGGGAGAATGTAGGCCTCAGCTCCCTTCAAGTAGATGCTGACTGAGAGGGAAGGCTTCTCCATTTGAGGAGCCAGATAACCTCCACCACACAGCAATTCTGCTTAGTAGTCGTGTATTTCTAGTGGATCCTGGAAAGGACAAAGAGAGATCTTTCAGAGAGCTTTCAAACAAGAATGGGATTCGTTAGTTTGGATCATCCTTATCTCTTCCCCGCGCGTCGGAACCCATTGCATTACATAGTAATGAGAGAGAGAGAGAGAGAGAGAGAGAGAGAGAGAGAGAGAGAGAGAGAGAGAGATGGCTATGGTTGTGAAACCCAACCTTAGCGTCTACCCGCCTCCCAATCTCCGGCGGCTGCCCGTCCGGGCTTCCAGCTCCCCGCAGTTGCCCGGGGGAGAAATGAGGAGGCTCATCTCTATCAAGAGCTTGCAGCAGAGGGGAAGAGATGCGGCCGTCCGTTGTCACTCGAGAGCGGCCGTCGGGGAGGAGGGGAAGATCCTGTGGTCGGACGTGGTGGTGACGAGACCAGGGAGGAGGGTGTACTGGGGGAGGAGGTGGAGCTCGCTGGACGCTGCGACGGCCGGGGTGGTGCTGTCGATGCACGCGCTCTGCCTGCTCGCGCCCTTCACTTTCCGGTGGGGTGCGCTGTGGACGGCCGTCGTGCTCTACGTTATCACGGGGCTGCTGGGGATCACCCTGTCCTTCCACCGGAACCTCTCACACCGGAGCTTCACTCTCCCCAATTGGCTCGAATACTCCTTCGCCTATTGCGGCGTCCTCGCTCTCCAGGTTCCTCCATCATCCTCCTCCTCAATTCTTGTAAATCCGAATTACTTGGGCTCAAACTAAATGGTTTCTCTCGCAATGGACCCCTCGTTCGCCGCCGGCAGGGGAACCCGCTGGACTGGGTGAGCACGCACCGGTACCACCACCAGTACTGCGACTCCGCCCGGGATCCCCATAGCCCCACCGAGGGCTTCTGGTACAGCCACATGAGCTGGATCTTCGACACTGCTTCCACCGTCGAGAGGGTGAGTTCAAACGATCATGGCGATGATTGTGAGCCGCTCCTTGCTTGATGCTTTGCCAATGCCTGCAGTGCGGAGGGGCCAGCAACGTCGGAGACCTAGCAAAGCAGCCCTTCTACCGGTTCATTCAGCGCACCTACATTGCCCACCCCATCGCGCTCGCGCTCCTCCTCTACGCGGCCGGAGGGTTCCCCTTCCTCGTCTGGGGCATGGTAAGCGGGACCGTGCCCGGTTTTCAGCCGCCGCTTATATGTTCGATCAATTGACGCAGCTGATCCTGACGGTGCAGGGGGTGAGGACCGTCTGGGTGTACCACATCACGTGGCTGGTGAACTCGGCCTGCCACGTCTGGGGCCGCCGGTCATGGAACACCCGCGATTTGTCGAGGAACAACTGGTATGGATGGTGACCTAGGCGATTCTGCTTCGTGGTTTATCCCGGGAGATGACTAGGATTGGGATTGGATTCCACACAGGTGGGTGGCGTTGCTGGCGTTTGGGGAGGGATGGCACAACAACCACCACGCTTTCGAGTACTCGGCGCGGCACGGCCTGGAATGGTGGGAGGTGGATGTAACGTGGTACGTAGTGAGACTGCTTCAGGCGCTGGGCCTCGCCACCGACGTGAAGCTGCCGTCGCAGGTTCATATGCAGAGGATGTCCTTGGCAGCGATGGACTGTAGAGGCGGCGGCGGCGGCGGCGGCGGCGGCGGCGATCGCGGTCATTACTCTATCCCGAAAGAGCCATTGGGCCTATCTTGGGACTAGTTTGAAGAAGCATCTTTAAGGCAATAGGCCTGGTGGGCTGAGGTTTTGAGACCCGATTTTTCCCGGGCCCAGTTTGGGCATTATGGGATTAGCTCGAAGCCCGAATATAGAGTGTGTCAAAGGACCTAGACTGCGATACTATGAACTGTTCGCTGGACTTCTCCTTTTTTCACAAATCCGAATGTAACTTGGGAATAATTCCGAAGTGCCTTTATAGCTACAGGTGGTAAAAGTAAAACAGTAAAATACAAAAACCTTCTATCATTGTTTTGTCCCTTCAACTAGTGCATGCCCGTGCCTGTCGGTGGGGCCGCCAACATATCTGAACGCCTTCGGCAACAAAACACTTTCGACGACAACACCGGCATTCATAGGGACACTCATTTCCTCGCCCGTGCCGATTGGCGCGAAGTGGGCGCCTTCGGCGTGACCAACTCCCCCTACCCCTATAATCGATCAATTACAGTTGTCTCTGTTCGAACGGATTCCTCGAGATCGATCCGATGGTTTGGAGCGGCCGAAATTTTAACAGGCGGGTTTATAGCCATTGATGTGAACAACGATCACTAGATGAACGGTCATGTTTAGCAGTTTCAATTGGCCGGGATTTTAGGGGTTTAGTGCAGTTTAAATGAGTTGGGATTTAAAACCAAGGAGAGATCGTGCATTGATTTTTGAACGAATGGTTAGATCTATTCGGTTTATTTTTGTCCAGTCATCTCCTCCCTGATTTCGCTCCCTCTCATAACCGCTCTTCTCTTTCTCCAATCACCCGCGCGACCCCAGCCTGGCTCCCGACTCTCTCCTCCCGATCCCTTCTTTCCTCTCTCTCTCTCTCTCTCTCTCTCTCTCTCTCTCTCTCTCTCTCTCTCTCTCTCTCTCTCTCTCTATCTCATTACTCTCATCAACCCGAACCTCTCTCTCTCTCTCTCTCTCTCTCTCTTCTTCCCAACTGATTCTCTCTCTCTCTCTCTCTCTATCTAAATCTTAATCGTTTCTCTATCTAAAATCGATACCACCCAACTCTCTCTTCCATTTTCCATCCTTATCTCTCTCTACCCACAGCCAATCATAGCTGTCCAGCACCCCGTCCGATCTCCCATAACTTCCTCCAATTTTTTTAATTTTTTTTAGAGATTAGCTGGGTTTTATTTTAGTTGATTTATTATTATTTTTTAGACATGGCCCCCTAGAAATGTGGCGATCTCCCCCCTAATTTCTCTCCCTCTCATAACCACTCCTCTCTCTCCAATCCCCCACGAGACCTCAGCCTGGCGCCCAACTCTCCCCTCCCAGTCCCTTCTTTCCTCTCTCTCTCTCTCTCTCTCTCTCTCTCTCTCTCTCTCTCTCTCTCTATATATATATATATATATATATATATATATATATATATATATATATATATATATATATATATATATAGAGAGAGAGAGAGAGAGAGAGAGAGAGAGGGCTGGGTTCCTATGACATGTCATAGGGAGTACCCTATGACATATGGTGAATTAGTAATGCTAGAATGTTTAGAATGTGCTGAATTTTTTTTAGGGTGATCACCTTACCTTAGATAGAATGTCTACAAAAAATCAAAGCATTCTAAAACTTGTTGGGGCATCAAATGCTAGAAGCTTTATCGGCCATCCATTTTAACCGTTAAATTGAAAATCATATTTGATGCCTCTAGAAGCTTTAGAATGAGCCAATTTTTTGCGGGGGTCCTATCTAAGATTGGATGATCATCCTCATAAAAATTCAGAACATTCTAAATATTCTAGGGTTACTAACTCACCATATGTCATAGGATACTCCCTATGACATGTCATAGGAACTCATTTCCCATATATATATATATATATATATATATATATATATATATATATATATATATATATATATATATATATATATATATATATATATATAGGGGCATGCTATAATGCGGCATGCGGTAAGTACGACACTGCACTACAACCGTCTGATGCACCGCTGCGTGCATGCGATACACACATCGGGTGCATCAGACGACTGCGATGTAGTGCCACACTTACCGCATGCCGCATTATAGCATGCCCCTATATATATATATATATATATATATATATATATATATATATATATATATATATATATATATATATATATATATATATATATATATATATATATATATATATATATATATATATATATACATATATATATATATATATATATATATATATGGGAAATGAGTTCCTATGACATGTCATAGGGAGTACCCTATGACATATGGTGAGTTAGTAATCCTAGAATATTTAGAATGTTCTGAATTTTTATGAGGATGATCACCCTATCTTAGATAGGACCCTCGCAAAAAATCGGCTCATTCTAAAACTTCTAGAGGCATCAAATATGATTTTCAATTTAACGATTAAAATGGATGGCCGATAAAGCTTCTAACATTTGATGCCCCAACAAGTTTTAGAATGCTTTGATTTTTTGTAGACATTCTATCTAAGGTAAGGTGATCACCCTCAAAAAAATTCAGCACATTCTAAACATTCTAGCATTACTAATTAATCATATGTCATAGGGTACTCCCTATGACATGTCATAGGAACCCAGCCCTATATATATATATATATATATATATATATATATATATATATATATATATATATATATATATATATATATATATATATATATATATATATATATATATATATATATATATATATATATCGTTACTCTCGTCAACCCGAACTTCTCTCTCTCTTCTTCCCAATGAGTAGCAGCCCTCCCATGTATTCCCATTCTATCCCAACCGCCCAGATTTTTCTCTCTCTAAATCTCTTTCTCGCTCTCTCTTCATCCCGTCTCTATCTAAATCTCTCAATCGTTTCTCTCTCTAAAACCGATACCACCCAGCTCTCCCTCTCTCTCATTTTCCATCCTTATCTCTCTCTACCCACAGCCAATCACAGCCATCCAACACCATGTCCGATCTCTCAACTTTCTCCTATTTAATTATTTTTAGAGATTAGTTGGGTTTTATTTCAGTTGATTTATTTCTTTATTTAGAGATAGATTGGGTGTGAGCTTGGTTTTCCAAATTTGGAATAGAGGGGAGGGGTGGGGGCGTGAGGCGGATTCTCTCTCTCTCTCTCTCTCTCTCTCTCTCTCTCTCTCTCTCTCTCTCTCTCTCTCTCTCCTTTCCTTAGTCAATTTTTTTTTGTCTAGTTAGCTGAGATTTTTTTTATCTAGTCAGCATTTGATTCCTTTTTGTTTATGTAGATACACAAATTGTGTCTAACCCGAACCCGACTCGCATGCACCTATGCAGAGGCAAACCCGACATACACTCAGACCCGGATCCAACTTGCATGCACCAACACGGATGCAAACCCGACACACACTCGGACCCGAACCCGAACTCGACTCGCATGCTCCGACTCACGGGGGGACACCGGACCTGACCCATGCCTAACAAGAGGCCGGGTGGGCCCATCTCCAAGTGGAGCCCACCCGGCCCCACTTTTGAAACCCGAGCTCCCTACCCACGGATAGGGGGTGGCCGGCCATGCAAGGAAAAGAAAAAAAGAAAAGGAAAGAAAAGAAAGAAAGAAAAGGAAAGAAGAAAAGGGAAAGAAAGACTGACATACGTGGGGGGAGGTTGCGTATGACGTCTACTTACGCGTGGATCTGCGCCGATCCCTCGATCCGACAGACAAGAAGAAGAGCCGGGTCGCCATCAATTTCATGTGCAAGATTCAGCCATAATTACCCCGCCGGAAAAGGAAAGCAAATAAAAGTTTATTCCTCTCTTCAATTGAAGAATAAATCTTGGGTAATTATGGGGGAGATATTAAAGAGATTTAAAATTAAACTTCCCATATCTCTCTCCTCCTCCCTTCACCTATAAATAGAGGGGGAGGGGGAAGGCTCAAGGGGTCGAAGAGGTCGCAAGCTGAAGACAAAGCGAGGAAGCTCTGCAGAAGAGGAGACACACTCTTCATCGACCCAAGGCTTCACGAGGCACGGGCAAGCCTATCCCTTCGGGACCGGCTTAGTCTATTGAAAGCCCTCATCAATGTGAAGACCATTGCACAAGAAGATCAAGCCTTTGACCCCGTGCACGAAGAAGAAAGCTCAGAGAAGAAGAACCCTTTGACTCCGAAGACGCCAAAAGCAAAGGCCGAAGAAGAAGATCGGAGCGGCACCACCCTGTCATCTCCAACAAGCCTTCGACTCCGATCAAGCCCAAAAGCCCGGAGAAGAAGACCGAAGCGTCATCACCCGTCGCCTTCGACAAGCGTCCACTCCATCCACGAAGAAGAAAGCTTGGAGAGGATACCCGAAGCGTCGCTACACCCGTCATCTTCAAAGCAAAGCCGATGCTACAACCATCGCACGGAGATCGGTGCCACCCTCACCGTCTTCAAAGGAACCCTTCGAATTCTATCACACCAAAGAAGCCCAGAGAAGAAAAAAAGTCTAGCCGACACCTAAATCGTCGAGGAAGCTAGAAGCGTTGAAGAGGTAGCCACCGTCGTTCAAGGAGAAGATTGAGTCGACGCTGAAGCTGAAGCCTACGCAAGAAGCCAAAGAAAAAGCCCCGGTAAAGCCCTCGCCAAAGCACAGCAAAAGCCAGAGCCACGCCAAAGCCAAGCCAAAGCCGAAAGCCAAAGCCAAAGCCGATGCCAAAAGCACGATCGACGCCGCGAACCGACGATCAAGGACGCCGAGGTCAAGCAAAGATCGAGGAAGACACGAAGACCGAGGAACGAAGCCAAAAACCCTCTAGCCGAGAAAGCGCGAAGCACGAAAGGGACAAAAGCGACGGTGGATACTTCTTAGCCTCTCAAAAAACCTCACCCTGTAAATACCTCTGTCCTAGGCAACCCCTTCAGAGCTCTCGCACGAATACCACGTGGAGACGTGGATCAAAGGGACCCTCCAGAGGATCTCTCCCATAATCTCCTGATCAATTTTCGCCGCACCCCGCTCACCACTCCCGAGCCCCCGGGTCCCGGCACTCTGTAATCTTGTATGTTTGCAATAAAGACGACCCGTATCTTTTTCCTGCGCATACAGTCTAGTCAGCACAAAACCACCGTCCCTTGTTATATAGATACCATCCCCCATTTTAAGGAAACCTTAGGCTGATTCAGCGATCAACTGATCACTGAGTCTGGGTTTGGGCCTGGGCATTCATCCCCAGTTTTGAGCCGGGTTCGGGTTTGGCCCGAAGCTTCAAAATCCTCCAGCCTAAGCTTCAAATACCACTCGATGACTTGCCTTCCTCTTCCTTCCTCAGCGCTGACACCGTAGCCAATCGTACGCAAACTGCATAGGCACATGAGGCAGTGACGGCATTGGCGGAGCCAACTATGGCCCAGTGGGGGCAAGTGCCCCCACTGAGATTTCAAAGAGAGAAATTACACTTGCCCTGCCGAACTATAACTCAAAAACACTTCACCCCTCTATAATTAAAGAACTACATTTTGCCCCCTTCATTTCTGTTTTGATCAGATATAAATCACCAAATACGGTAATTAACTAGTTGATAAAAGGGGTTATTGTGCTAACATTTCAAACTTTAGGGAGCGATTTGGAACAAAATAAACTATGGGGGGGCTTAAGTGTTTTTGAGCTAAACTTCAGGGGGGCAAAGTGTAATTTAACCAAAAAAAAATAACGATCCATCTCGTTCAATTCATCCCACCTCTGCACCTCATAAGCTTGCAGTGCTTGCAGATCGTAGTCCCGCACACGGGTTGTACCGTACGGGCCGTACAGTCATTCTTGGATACTTGGAACTTCGTCATGCGTCACTGTCTCCTCTGCCCGAAACTCTCGGTCAGAGATGGTGGCCTGTTCCTTACCCCAGACCAAGCGGTGACCAGAGTCCCTCCTCCCCCCCCCCCCCCCCCCCCCCCTAAAAAAAAAAGAGGCAAGGTGTATGTCAAAACCCTATTATCACTATATCTCTCTCTCTCTCTCTCTCTCTCTCTCTCTCTCTCTCTTAGAATTTATGCCCCCACTAAAGTAAATTCCTAGCTCCGCCACTGAGTGACGATGAGGTTAGTGATTAGGGAAGCCTACCTTTGGTTTATACAGGTTAGGTACTATATGCGCAGAAAAAGATTTGGGTCGTCTTTATTGCACAAAATGAGATTACAGAGGCCAGGACCCGAGGACTCGAGCGTGGTGACCTGGGTGCGGTGAAGATTTAATCAGGAGATTGTGGGAGAGATCCTCTGGAGGGTCCCTTTGATCCGCGTCTCCATATTACTTCGTGTGAGAGCTCTGAAAGGGTTGCCCAGGATAAAGATCTTTACAGGGTGAGGGTTTCTTGAGAGGCTAAGGATTTGTCACCGTTGCTTTTGTCCCTTTCGTGCTTCGTGCTTTTCCCGGCTAGGGGGTTTTTGGCTTTGCTCCTTGGTCTTCGCCTCTCCCTCGGCTCTAGCTAGATCTTGGCGTCCTTGATCGTCGGTTCGCGACATCGAGCGTGCTTTTGGCGTCGGCTTCGGCTTTGGCTTTGCTTTGGCGTGGCTCTGGCTTTAGCTCTGCTTTGGCGCTTGCGCTTGAATGTAGACGGGTAGAGGCTTGCGGTGCTTTAGTTTTTTTGGACTACGCGTCGTATTGGCTGGAACGTGCGGTGCTTTGCTCGTAACCATTGTAGTTGCTTGGCTTCGACACGTGCGTTGCGTTGACACGGGCTTTACCGGTGCTTTTGCTTTGGCTTTTGCTATAGTGTTGGCTTGATCTTCTACTCGAATGGCGATGGTGATGTCTTCAAGGCTTCTTTATTCTTCCTCGACGGTTGTGGTGTCAGCTTGACTTCTCCTCTTCTCCGGGCTTCTTTGGTCTAATCGGAGTTGAAGGCTTTGTTTCGAAAACGACGGATGTAGCGCAGCTTTGGGTGTCCTTCTTCAAGCTTTCTTCTTCGTGAATGGAGCGGACGTTGTTGAAGACGACGGGTGATGCCACTTAACTTTTGTAATTCACAGCCAAAATTACTAGTAAGGTTGGTAGTTGCCTTGGACTGAGTCCATGCTCATGTTGACTCATTCCGCAACTAGTAGTTTGTCTTTCGACATAGTGAAGTTGATGGCGCACGGCTTTCTTTTAAATGTCGTTGCAGGTTGACCAGAGATCAAAGATGATTCCGTCACCGACAGCGTCTCCGAATCCATCCACACTTGTGGGGATCCTGATGCATCATTGCTCAATACACTGGCGAAGCCCCTTCCCCTGATATAGTATGCAAACCCCAAGTTGCGGGGATCCATTACTAGAGGAATAGTAAGAAGAGGGGATCGATGAAATCTATGTGGAATAAAATGATGGAGAATGATGTCGGAAGAAAAATATGGGAGAATGTAGTTTGCAGAATGATCATATTTATACAATTTTTCTGATATTTTAATTTATTTTTTAATTTTTTAAATAATTTTTTTTTGAATTAAATGGAAGCCCAACGCGTATATTTCCAACCGTTTTATTTTGGACCATTGGTTCCCAATTCCAAGAGTGCTACGTGCGCTATTTTCAACCATAAAAATATCTCACACATGGGTAGGCCCCATATGGGAGAATGTTTTTTTATGGCTCCTAGCAGTTTCAAGCGGTTCCCAGCTCCTACCGCCACATAGGATGGGTAAAAGTGGGTTAGATCAAAATTGTTTCACTCCGAGATAAAACTAATGGGTAGCAGCTGGTGGGATGGGAGCTTCTATCGGAGTCAGTTGGAGATGATCTGATCTCATGCCTTTATTGACTATGTATTGTCTTTATTGTCACTAGGAAAACATGGGGTGGTGCAAAGGGAGGATCAATGGCATGTAACAAATCCTATTTTTAATACCATATCTAAAAAGAAAATTTTTAAAACAAATGTAAATGGTGCATTTATCATGTTTATAAAGCCGCCATATATTAAAAAACAACCTGATATCGGGTCTTAGATGTTGATAGCAATAATAATATTTTATTTAAATTAATATATTTTAAAATATCTTTTGTGGCCTCTTTGCCCTATTTCCAAAGGAGTCTTATTTTATAGAGAAATGCTATTCAGTCAGAAGGTTTTTTCGATTTCACCGGCCCAACTGACGTGCCAGCATGCAACTGGTGCTGTTAAATATTTTAAAATCACTAGTGGGTTTCAGCCACCAGTTGTACGCTGCCATATCAATCGGGCCGGCAAAATCGGGACAAACCTACGGACTAAATAGCATTTCTCTATTTTATATTTTCAAAAGTTAACTAGTCTCATGTGATAGTTTTGCCAACAATATAATGAAAGATAAATGCTATCCAGCCCGAAGGTTTTCTCGATTTCGCCGACCCGATTGACATGGTAGCGTGCAATTGGTGGCTGAAATCCACTAGCAACATTTAAGTCTTTTACGCCACCAATTGCATGTTGCCACGTCAATCGGGCTGAGCAGAATCGAAAAATTTTTCGAGCTGATCAATAGCATAGCTCATGATGAAAATACTATTTAACTCAAAACGTTTATCCCAAATGATCCATAAGAATGATCTGTATGGATCACAGCCGTCCATTGCAACAAACCCCTGGTCTATCGATAAATCGCATTGTAAGCAACGCTTGAAGCACGTTGCTTGGAATATAAACTCAATTACATCATTACAAAGATATGATAACAAAAATAGAGACTCCAACATGGACTAGGAGCATAGACTTCTTGTCGGTCAAGAAAAATAAAAGATCAGGCACTTCTTGACGTGGCACCGGATCACAGCCATCCGTTTGGACCGTTGAAACGTGCACACCGAACCAGCAAGTATCAGACGGCTGTGACCCGGTGTCACGTCAAGATATTCGTTGGAAGAACAGTACGTGGTGGCCAACTAGAGGCGAAGATGGGGAGGGTCTTAGCGGACACCAGGATGGAAGAACCGGAAAGCAAGCAGAAGAGTGGGAGCCGCCGTGGGAGACACACGTGGTGTCCCGATGCGCGAGGTTGGTGAATGAGAGGGAATGCTTCTACGTTGGAGATGCCGACGTTGTCAGGACTCTGGAGTCAGTATTGGTGGCCATGGACAGTCAAGGAGGTAAAATCCGTTCAGCTCTTTGGGTAACTTCACATCACAACTGTCCGTTGCACCCAGGTCCGACTAGCATGTGTTTTTTCTTATATATATGTTACCCACGCATCTAGCCCATTGCATTGAAGAGGGAGAGAGAGAGAGAGAGAGATCTACAGAGAAAAGAGAGAGAGATGGCTGTGAAACCCAATCTTCAACCCAGGGATGAGGGGAAGCTCCTGTGGTCGGACGTGGTGGTGACGAAGGTTGGGAGGAAGCCGTACTGGGGGAGGAAGTGGAGCAACGTGGACAAGAAGAAGGCGGGGCTGGTCCTGTCGATGCACGTTCTCTGCCTGTTCGCACCCTTCACCTTCCGATGGGGGGCGGTATTGACGGCCGCGGTGCTCTCCGTGATCACAGGGATGCTCGGGATCACCCTGTCCTACCACCGTCACCTCTCCCACCGGAGCTTCACGCTCCCCAAGTGGCTCGAATACTTCTTTGCCTACTGTGGCGTCCTCGCCCTCCAGGTAATTCATCATCCAAGTCTTCTCCATTCTCGCAAGTTTGGCTATTTCTCGTTATCACTAGGACTAAATTGTAATTTCTCTTTCAATCTGTACGTCCGGCAGGCGGACCCGATGGACTGGGTGAGCACGCACCGGTACCACCACCAATATACCGACACCGAGCGGGATCCACATAGCCCCACCCAGGGCTTATGGTTCAGCCACATTGACTGGATCTTCGACGATGCTTATTTACTCCAAAAGGTGAGTCTTAAGTTGCATGGTGGCACTCAGCAGCTTTCATGGGTGCAAATAACGAATGATCTTTGGTTTTGGGTGGTTCCTTGGTTGATGCTTTGGTGGTGGGTGCAGTGCGGCGGGAAGACCAACGTCGGGGACCTACAGAAGCAGCCCTTCTACCGGTTTATTCATCGCAGCTACATTGCCCACCCGATCGCCCTCGCGCTCCTCCTCTACACGGTTGGAGGGTCCCCCTACGTCGTCTGGGGCACGGTAAGACTCGGAATCACCGCTTAATTTCCAGCTGCGCGCCGCCGTCCGTTAGCGTTTCAGCAATTGATCACTGATATGTTCCATACGATGCATGCGTGCAGGGGGTGAGGACCGTCTGGGTGTACCACAGCACATGGCTCTTGAACTCGGCCTGCCACCTCTGGGGCCGCAGGCCTTGGAACACCCCCGATCTATCGAGGAACAACTGGTGGGTGGGGCTGCTGTTTTTCGGAGAGGGGTGGCACAACAACCACCACGCGTTCCAGTACTCGGCGCGGCACGGCCTGGAGTGGTGGGAGGTGGATATGACGTGGTACGTGGTGAGGCTGCTCCAGGCGCTGGGCCTCGCCACCAACGTGAAGCTGCCGTCGAAGCTCCATATGCAGAGGATGTCCCAGGCGGCGGCGGAGCACTCTAGCAGAAGCGCCGGTCGTGATGACGATCAGGGCCAGCTCGCCCAGAAGACAATGTAGACGGATTATTTGGATTTCCATTATACATGTGTATTGCTGTTTCTTTTTTGTTTTATTCTTTCCATATACTTATATCTAAAAGAAGTTTTTTTTTTACCCCACACTTGTATATATATACCTCCTATGGATTGGATGATAATAAAGAGATTTGAGTTCTTCTCATGTTTGAGTCTCTCTCTCTCTGTCTTTCTCTCTCTTCACGGGCTGTGGCGGGCGGAACCAATGGGAGGCTGAGGGGGGCGTGGCAAAAATTCCTGAAGAGACCTTTCAGTCTTTAAAAGTTTTGGGAAATTTTATTCGTACCCCAAAAATCTGTAATTAGCCCCCTAATCCCTAGCGTTTCTCAATAACTTACTCAACAATCCTTTAATACCAACAATGCCCTTTTTTTTTGTACCCCAAACCCCAAAGCCCCTGCTCAGCGTCTTTTGTACCCCCAACCCAATCCAATGTTTGTTTAAACTTAGCCCAAGCCCAACCCGTCGGGTTGTGCGGGTTGGGTTCGGGTTAACCTGCCCAAAGTCGGGTTGGGTTTGGGTTGGCCCGCCCAAGTTGCAGCTAGGGGTGGCAATGAGTCGTGTCGTGTCGTGTCTAGTTTCGTGTCGTGTCCAAAACCCCTAGACCCGGACCCGACCCGTTTAGATAATCGTGTGTAGATCCTAAACCCGTACCCGACTCGCTAATAACACTACAAGAAAAGACATATTCTGTGATATATTAGAGCATCGCCAAAAGTGGTCATATTCATCGTGAAATATCTTTCGCGACGCTTCAAATTGCGTCACGAAGACGTCGCCTATTCCCCGTCTGGGAATACTTTCGGCGACGCAATCAAAGTGCGTCGCCAAAAGCATTACTAACTGCGACGCAATAAGCGTCGTCAATTGAAACAAAAAACGTCGCTGAAATGATCTCCCACGTCGCAAAAACAACTAACTTAAGCTTATATGTAGAATATTTAGCGACGCACCATATGCATCGCCAAAAGTAAAAATATTTGACGACGTATATAATAACGTCGCCAATAACTTCTAGCGAACAAATAATAGCGTCGTAGAATGCATACTTTGGCATCGTATAATGTATATATTTAGCGACGCAATAATTACATCATCAAATTTATCCATTGAGACAAATATATACATTATGCGATATAGTTATCGCACCACAGAATATACACATTAAGTGATGTAATGTATTACATGCGTCACCAAAAGTCAAATTCTTAATATTATTTGGTTAAATATTAAATTTTTTTCATGAAATCTTTATATACATGCATTCGTCTATAGACATTTCATTGAAAATAAAAATACACAAGTATTTATTTAAACTCAATTAAAGTCAAATAAAAAAACTAAATTATTCTTCTAAACAGACATATCCGCAATTATCCTTCACTCAAAGAGAAATAAAATCAAAAAAATCATCATATCCCATGTTTAAGGAGGCTACTTTAAAGCAAATAAAATAAAAGATGTGGGTAATATAGCAATGAATAATCATATAGAGATGCAAAATAAATCCCAAATACACATGTGATCCATTTTCGGATCTTCAAAATACAAAATATTCCTATAGAGAATGATATTTGTGATCCCAAATCTTGAATCAGATAACCAACTAGCAAGAGACTTTTCCCAAATCTTGAATCATCGATGACTTTGTCTTGGAGATTCTTGTTGAGCAGATCCTTTGACTTGTTCTTCAGTTCGAGGGAATGAATGGTCTCTTCCATTTTCTTTAGTTGACCATCTTTGCTCTTAATATCCTGCTTGTCCTTCTCAACCTGAAAATCAACAAAGAGAACTTATTAAGGTCAAATAGAGAGAAAGGATCATGGGCGCTATATATGGAAAAGTTTAAGTTTATTGTGGAGTACTACATTTATAGAATAAGACAACTTTTTTGAAATATTATACCATCTGTTTGTATTTGAAGACTTTACTTCCATCCACATGCTTCTTTGCAGGACCTAGTTCAATTCCCCTAACTCTACTTGCAAAATTCAGGGAGCACAGAGTCTTGCCGACATCATTTTTATTAGGACTGATCTGCACGAACATCAAAGTCTTCGAGTCTCCACCTAAATAGCTTATGTTAGTCACATTGAACCTAACAGAAAGGTGTCGAAATGAAAAACATAGTATAAAAACCGAAGAACATAAAAGAAAAATAAGTACTTAAAGAGTCTTGGAGTAAGTAGGTAAGCTTTGAATTCCTACATAATTTCAAGGGAGTCCCAAATTTCAGATTATGGAGTTATAGAGTCACTAAATGTGCTGCATGTTACAAATATCCATTCACGACCTGAAGGGAATATGGGTGCTTTTAGTTGCAAGAGCAGATATCACGTCGCCGAGCACAAAAAGGGACCTGTTGATGCTTTGTGCCTCCTTCAGACGCTCTCCTTGAGCATCTATCTTTGCCACTCTCTCACTTCCAACCAGGTCGATGAGCCACAGCTTACTCCTCGTGCACTCTCCGCTCATCAGATTCTCCCCTCTTACCATCATAGTGGATAATGAACTAGAGAGAACTCAACACATTAGCCTTCGGCCATAATTTAGAACATCTATCATAATTAGTTTGGATTTAGCAAGAAGATTAACCAGTGTGATCGGCTGCTATGTTTGTTCGCATTGATTGAACCAACAGCCCGGGCATCCATCAGTGCTCTCCTGATTTCTATTTGCTCCTTAAAGAGCAAATCATAGGCTTGTTTCAGCTTCCAACATCAGCTACATTTATCCTGTAAAACTTGGTTGAATTAGTCCTCCGGATGCTCTACTTTGATCACTACATAACAATTCTCGGAGAAATAGAATCCCATTACCTTTCTCATTTCAAGCTCTCCCATGATTGATTCTTCCTCCTCCTTTCCCAGTATGGTTGTGATGCTTCGAGCCACCTGTTTCCGAAATCTTTCGCCTGATGATCAGACTAATATTTGCTGACAACTTGTTAGGAAAAGAAAATCACAGGGGGGAGATAGGGGTGAGAATTTACCTGCAGAAGGATCATTTATTATCGAAATACCGCACACAAGAGGCTTGCCAACTACGCCTTCGAATCTGATCGATAAACCCCCTTCCCTGTTAGTCGAAGTTCTTAGATCTTTATAATCAGTGGCTGGTTCGAGCCCACCTCCGCATAAATATCTCTTGCTAGTTCGTTATTTGTGATCCCAAATCTTGAATCAGATAACGAACTAGCAAGAGACTTTTCCCAAATCACCTCGAACACCACACTTACCTCTACCTCTTTGAAGTGGTCTCAACAATCTAGCCCTAACCTTTACCTAGAATAAGAATTTATTGATTTTATATGTGAAAAACATGTCTAAATAGCCGCACTTAAAATGAAGACGTTAAACCACAAATTGCAAGAATATTAGAATGCAAGGGAAAATAAAGGAACAGAACAAGGCAAACCTTATTATCTCCTTCACCCAAATCGGCATTGTTAATGCCTTCAGCACACGCAATCGCAGAATCGTGCGCACTAAAAGTGACAAATCCAAAATCCTTTCTCTTCGCAGCTGGCATATTACGCATAAACTCAATTTTCTCAATCTCACCAAATTTCTTCAGACATGCCTTGACTCAATCCTCATCCCATGCAGCAGGTAAACCATCCACAAACATAGCTTTGACCTGATATCAAAATGCACATGACCATTGAAAACTTCTGACCACTTTGAGGATTCAAAATTAGCAAAATCCAATAGACACCCACTATGATTTTACAGACATAATACTGTATTGAGTATTGAAGTGAAAAACATCCATAACACCAATGATATACAAATACCTTCATTATGCTACATATTTTGAAGGAATAAGCATGCGTTTACATAACAACTCACCAAAGAGGTAACTGAATCATTCCATTTAGAGTTATCATGATAAAAGAATTGACTCAAAAAAGGGCTTAGTTTAATGTACCTGTGTTATTATTTCATCATCCGGTTCAATGAAAGAATAAGCAAAAGTAACCTTTGCAGATCGATCAATGCCAAAGATAATGTCCCTCCTTTGAAGGTGCCTGTATGAATCCATCGCTTCAGAACGAGATGAAAATTCCAAGAACGCAAACCCACGGTTCATCCCCTCATTGGTCGTATCTTCAACTAGTGTCAAATCCTCAATGTTCTCAATTCCATAGGCTTTTAGCTTCTCCTTCAACTGAAAAACAAGATTACATATATGGTGGAGACTACAAACAACCTGAAATATTGTCCATAAGGAAACTTAATACGTCCTACTCACATGTTCTTTTGTCCATGTCTTGCATATGTTTCCCAGGAAAAGGGTGTCACTGTCTTGACTGGGGGCAACACCACATTGTTTTCCATTCACCACTGGATTCTTGAGCTCTGAAATAGCTCGTTTTGCTTGCTCTACAGTTGAGAAACGCAAGAATGCAAAGCCCTTATTCTTCTTTGTCAAGGGATTCATCATGAGCCTCACTTCAGTAATCTCCCCAACTTCGCTAAAGACTTTCTTAAGATCATCTTCTCTTGCATCCTTGTCTAAACTAAATGCTGAAACCACAAAAGAAAAAAGGAAATATATTTTATCATAGAAGCAAGGTTTTCTTTGGTCGTGGTATCAGCTGATTCGAGTCGATACTGGTTTCGGCCGTTTAACAAAATCCAAAAGAAATTGCAGGCCGATACTGGTCTGACTCAGCTGATACGGATCGATTTTTTTCGATTTGGACCAAGTACCGGCTAGTGATTCGCTATTGGCCAGTAGAAAACCAAGTCATACCGGCCGGTATGACTCGATATCGATAGTGTTTTGAGACCATGAAACCTAAAAATTTAATGATCCCTTAAAGGTAGAATCATGAACTACTCATTGAAACAAAATGTCCTATTAAATTGAATTACCAATCTTTAGAAAATTTAACATAAAATAGGGCTTCAGATTAAGTAAAAAAACTTTTGGAGATGTTGTAAAAGGTTATAATGGAAGTAGATCATCATTCTTTTGCATAGAATGTAAAAGCACTAACTTGATGAACGAGCTCCAAAGGCTTTAGACATTAGATTCTCCATCATACAAATCAATTACTTTATTACAGATATCATATCCTCTGTACTGCAAAAGCACCATGATTTGTTTTTATTTTTTATCTGTACTTCCAAACTGTTGAATTAGTTAATTCAACTATCAAAAAACAAGCACTAAATCATTTCATGTATGATGATACATCAGCCCAACCTATACCAAGCTTTCTTGCTTCTGTTGCGGGTCTAAATCTTAGAAAACTCAATTCTCTTGGATTCACAACTAACGGATTTGGAACAAATAACAAAGATAACAAAAAGAACTAAATAAACTAAAACAAAGACCATATTTATCTCACTTAGTTAAAAAGTATAAACATTTCACTATCAAAACTTCAAGACGGATGTTCCAGAGCTTCAGATGAGTTGAATCACTGAGTACCAGTCTAATGGCAGAAATCCACCCAAATAGGTTAATCCCAGTGTTTGGATCAGATTCAGCACAATGAAGCTACCTTCTTCAATGCATTGGACTTCACCAAACAATCACAACTAGTTGACATGATAGCCTTCAAGATACGTCTATTTTGAAGGGATGAATTCTCTAAGATCAGTCTATTTTGAAGTAAAACTAATTCAAGTAAAACATGAGGTATTTTCATTACTCATATAGTGTATACTAGAGTACAGGGCCGGCTTGATCATAAGGCCATTAAGGCAGTCACCTAACTGCCTAAGGCCCCACGTGAACAAAAGGCGTTCGAGGCGCAAAACGATTTAATTTAGGTTGCATCAAACAGAACAAGCTGGCAATCAAACATTGCTCACATTAAAACGCAAAGAATGGAAGGAGGAAGAAAAATAATGAAAGACCATAAAACCCAGCAAAAAACAAGCACTTTCTTGATTAAAAAGAATATCTTATAACTAAACCCACCTGCTCCTCCTGCTCGTGCTCGAAATTCAGTATAAGGCTAACTTTGGGATCTCAATATTCACATTCTTCACAGTTAACCACAACAATTTAAACCTCTGCAAAATTTGGGATCTCATATATTGAAACAATAAACCCTAATTGCGTCCTAATTTGAACGATCCAGCGGTTACAATCTCAGTATTTATTTACAACAAACAACAAACTAATCAAAATTGAAAAGCAAGCTTTCAAACATTGGGAGTGATCATAGCAGATTTAAAGGAATTTTTTGAAGTCTTTTGAATCTCTACTCCAAATCTTTGGCGGATCTAAGGTCAACGAAATACTGACGGCCTGAACGGATTGGATCGGATAGAATCACACCAAAAAAAAAAAAGAGAGACAGCACAGCCTGATCGGATCACACCCAAAAAAAAAAAAGGAGAGAGGGAGGGGGCGAACCTGTCGAGTTCCCTATTACCAGCGGCGGCTCCGGCCCCTTTGCTCCGATGCCCTCCTCCTTGCTCCGGCGCGCCGCTACGTGCAGCTCACCACAGAAATTGGGAAGGGGTGGAGAGGGATCGGTGTTTAGGGCTTAGGAAAAGGGGCGGCTGAAGAGATTGAGAAGGGTTGCGGGGATTTCGGGGGGGGGGGGATAGAGAGGGGAAGGTGTGAGAATTTTTCGGGATTGAGAGAGAGAAATTTGGGCGCGCAGAGGAGATATAATGGGTGAGGGTGGCGGGAATGAGATTAGCGATCAGGTTGGAGTACGGGTGTCAACGGATCGGGTCGTGTCGGGTTCGTGTCGTGTCGGGTCTTCATGGGTCTACCGTGTCCAATCCCTAAACTTGGACCCGACCTGTTCATAAAACGGGTCTACTGTGTCGACTATTTTACGACCCGAACCCGTTTAGGCCTGACCTAGACCCACTAACTTCGTGTCGGGTCTGCCGTGTCGGGTCCGAAATTGCCAGCCCTAGGTTGGAGTCGTGTCTAGTTTAGGGTCGTTGCAATGCCCTAGACCCGGACCCAACCCATTTAACCACTACAACATAAATGATCTATTACGGCGGGATAAACGACGGCCATCCCTACTCGGCCAGAAAAGGAATCAAATCCGGTGGCCATTCAACACCGCCGGAAAAGCTTGAGCAAATACGACGTCTAATGTCCACCGGTTGAAATAAAATAAGCAAATCCGACGGCCAAAGTCCACTGGCCAGAAAAAAAGATAAAATCTGGCAGCCAAAGTCCACCGGCCGAAAAAAATATGAGCAAATCCGGCGGCCAAAGTCCACCGGCCGAAAAAAAAATAAAAATAAATCCGGTGGCCAAAGTCCACCGGCCAAAAAAAAAGAGAAAATCCGATAGCCATCCAACACCGCCGGAAAAGCTTGAGCAGATCTGGTGCCCGGCCAACGGTTACCAGTAAAAAATTAACAAATTCGGGTGGTGGGGGAGGTGTCGGAGAGGGAGGAGGGGAGGAACACTCTCCTCCTTCATCGTCGTCGTTGCTGGTTGGCCTACACTGAAGATGGAGCAAAAAAAACTAGTCATCTCTAACAGGATAAATATATATAATCCCAATCATTATGTAGGTTTGATGGATAGGAGAGCTGGTAAATGCATCGTGTGTCACGCAGGTGGGATCTCATATCGAAGTTGGGTATAGGCGATTCATTAAATATTATGACTGGGCATGCGGGTGGTGGGTTTCGAGTCTCGCATGTTGGCTGTTCGGTTGCAGTGCCAGTTTTTTTTAATTTTATTTATGCACGTATAAGCGGAGGCCGGCTCAGCCCCCGCAAAAAGGGAAGCATATGCAGCAACATAGCCGTTGTTAAAGCCCATGTATAAGCGGCAAATTGATCGTTTAAAACTTCTGCGACGGGTGCATATGCGGCCACCAGTTTCGGCGGCCAAGTTACCGAAAAAATATTTAACCGGCCATATTTAGCCGCCGATAAAGTCTAGATTTGTTGTAGTGAACTAATCCTGTTTAGACCCTAAACTCGTACCAAACCCGTTTAAAAACAAGTAGACCCAATAAGACGATTGTGGGGTTTTAAATTCTTGCATTCTCCTAACGATTCTATGACGTACGAAAAATATCGCCATAAAAAATTGAGAATCTGCGCCGTCATAAACAATGTTTCCAAAAATAAGGAATTTTGCGATGCATAACTATGTCGCCGATTGCAACTAGCAACATACTTAGTCTCGTCGCTAAAACTTTTAATTTTCCGCGACTAAATTTATTTCGTCGTAAAAAGTAAACAATTTAGCGACATCTTATTGTGTCGCTAAATAGTTATTTATCGTCGCCAAAAAAATCCCCTTATAGACGCGAAAATTTTATTTTACAGAATGATTCTGCGACGCACGTACAACATCGCTATAAAAAATTAAGAATCTGCGATGCCATAAACACGAATTTCACGACGCACAATTACGTCACCAATTGCAACTAGCAGCGCACTTAGTCCCGTCGCCAAAATTTTTAATTTTCCATGACATAATTTATTTCGTCGCTAAACTTAAATAATTTAGCGACGTCTAACTGCGTCGCCAAATAACCATTTATCATCACCAAAAAAATTTATCCGGCCTTATAGGCGCGAACTCAACTATGCTATGAAACCTTTAGCGACACGATTTTGCAACGAATAAGATATTGCGTCACGAAAAGGTAACTTTCGGTGACGGAAAAGGATCTGCGTCGTCATATACAATGTTTCCAAAAAATAAGAAATTTTGCGACGCATAACTATGTCGCCGATTGCAACTAGCAGCATATTTAGTCTCGTCGCCAAAATTTTTAATTTTCCACGACATAATTTATTTCGTCGCTAAACGTAAATAATTTAGCGACGTCTAACTGTGTCGCCAAATAGCCATTTACCATCGCCAAAAAACTTTATCCTCCTAGGTGCGAACTCAACTATGCTAGCAAACCTTTAGCGACATAATTTTGCGAATAATAAGATATTGCGTCGCGAAAAGGCAAATTTCGGCGACGGAAAAGGATATGCGTCGCAGATAAGTGTCGCTAAATGTGCAATTTCTTGTAGTATAAATAGGTAGACACGATAAGACCGGTAAGACCCGTTTACCACCCGGATCTATTCAGTTGACCCGATCCGACCCAATCCGACTTGACCTGACCTGACCCGAAAGACCCACTGGTATTATATATTATAGTATTGGATTGCTGGTAGACCCGACCCGACCCGACCCGTTGAATACTAAACGGGTCTTCCCGGGTCTACCGTGTCCAGACCCTAAACCCGGACCCGACCCATTTATTAAACGGGTCTATCGTGTCGACCCGTTTACGACCTGAACCCATTTAGCCTTGTCCCAGACCCGCTAATTTCGTGTCGGGTCGAGGAGAAATAATTCGGGTTGAGCTCGGATTAGCCCGCCCAAATTCGGGTTGGGTTCAGGTTGGACTCGGGTTGGGTTCAGGTTGGCCCGCCCAAGTTGTAGCTCTACTTGTGCCTTCAAGTATCAGCCGACTGCATGGGGTTTATTTAAGAGTGGGATGTATTCAATAGTGTATATAATTGGGGTATATTTAAGGGGGTATATGTTTGATTGGGATATGATCAAGTTGGGGCGGGCCATTTAACTGGGGTGTATTAAAGGTGGGGTGTAAGGGGGAAGGGTATTTTTTGGGATAGGAATGGGGTATGAAACAAAAAAATGGGGTGTGTTCAAGTTTGTTGGAAATGGAGGCTAATTACAGATATATGGGGTATGAATAAAATTTCCCAAAGTTTTTGGGTTAATTTGACTTTACCCCCCAACTTTGCCTTGAAATAGACTTTGCTCCCCATTATTTCATTAATTAATTAGATTTTAGCCCCCAAAACTAACTGTTCCGTCAGCTCACCCCCCAAAACTTTATTTCTTTTCCGTCAGCTCACACTTTCTCTTGACAGTGAATTGACGGAACAGTTAGTTTTGGGGGATAAAGTCTAATTAATGAAATATTGGGGGTAAAGTCTAATTCAAGGCAAAATTTGGGTGGCAATGTCAAAATAACTCTAGGTTTTTTTAAAAACTTTGCACATGACCCCCCCCCCCCCCCATATATATATATATATTTTTTAATTTTGAGTTCCTGGGTCCGCTACTCCACCAAATCTTCATCCGCCGATAGCCGATTCGAATCCGATTCAGCTGTGAATCAACTCTCTACTCCTGGCAGCAGAGCAATCTTAATCACCATCATCGATCTGCTGCGGTCGGAACTGTGTACTTAAGATCTGCTATATCTCAGATCTCCTCGGTCTGACGACCGCCCGGGCGAACCTCGGCCTCGATCCTGGCGCCGATTTTTTCTCCACCGATCAGGTGCCGCCTCGTTTTATCCCCTGGTTCGGAGGAGATCAACCTGATCTTCATCAGATCCGGCGACCAGGAGGTGCGGCGCCTTTAGATCCCGCCGGATCTATGTCTTCCCGCCCCGGAATTGTTCCCTGCACCATCAGCTCCGTCCGGATCTCTGATCCTCCGTACTTAGCTCTTCACCTCATCTGATCAGAGAGCTCCATCATCCCTTGAGCTCCGACGACGAAGGGACTCCGGTTGACATCCGACGAGCCTCGATCGACCATCGTGGAGATCTCATCCCGTCCCCAACTCTGATCTGCAGCTCTTCTCTCTGTCTTGGCATCTTCGAGGTCAGGATCTTGTCCGATCCTCTGTTCTGCAGTGTGAGCTTCAGCCGCCCTTTCTCACAAGATCGAGGGGCAGAGTCATGTTACTGTGAGGCGATCCAATGCCGTCGTCCACCTCCATGGCCGCTGCTGCTTTGCGGGTGCGATCCTCTCCCCCGTTTCCATTCTGTCTAGATGAAGCGGGCGGGAAGGGGGGGGGGGGGGGGGGACAACGGTACCAACTTTAATGGCAACTCTTTATGCCGTCTAAGTTTTTAAAATTTTTATTTTCTACGATCAACTTAACACGAACCATTTTCTATATAAAAATCAATTGAAATGATTCTAGATTATCGATTTAATATCTCAAAATAATTTTTTTTTGGGTATAGTTTTATCAAAAAATAATTTTATTCTGTCAACCGACCAAATAATTACTCTTTTTTCCTAATGGTTACTTTTTATGCACGAGATAGAGTCAACCGGGTTTCGCATAGTTAAAAGAGCGCTATACGAAATTACATCTTTAGCGACGCTTCTTTGCAACAAAGATCATATTTCATTGCCGAAAGTTGTATTTTCGCGATGCAATATCTTATTCATCGTAAACTCCCGTCGCTAAAGTTTTGCTAGCATAGGTGAGTTTGCATCTATAAGGGAAAAATATTTTGGCGACGATAAATAGCTATTTGATGACGTAATAAGATCTCACTAAATTATTTACTTTTAGCAACTAAATAAATTCTGCCGTGGAAAATTTAAAATCTTGACGACGAGACTAAATACGTTGCTAGTTGTAATTGGTGACATAGTTGTGTATCGTGAAATTCCTTGTTTCTAGCAACACGCGCTGTTTATGACGTCGCAGATTCTCAATTTTTTATGACGACGTTCTACGTGCGTCGCAGAATCATTCTGAAAAATAAAAAATAAAAAATAAAAAATTTTGCGCCAAGAAGAGGAAAGTTTTTTGGCGACGATAAATAGCTATTTGGTGACATAATAAGATGTTGCTAAATTATTATCTTTTAGCGACGAAATAAATTTTGTCGCGAAAAATTAAAATTTTTGGCATTAGCAACGTAGTTGTGCATGCATCACAAAAATACTTGTTTTTGGCAACGTTGTTCGTAACGTCGCAGATTCTCAATTTTTTAAAACGATGTTCTTCCGGCGTCACACGATCGTCCCGAAAAATAAAAAATAAAAACTTCACGTCAAGGATGTTTAGAAGAATACACATATTTTAAACCCCATAACCGTCAATCTCGATCGGATCATTCAAACCCCAAAGCTATCTTGAAGCTCTTTCCTTCGTTTCTTATTATAATCCGTCACCGCCCTCCTGCTAAAAAAAAAAAGAAAAATGTCACCGCTCAACTACACATAACTCTGCCCTAAACCCCCTCCCATCCTCTTCTCCTTCTCCCTATCTCACTCGGGTTTGTGAGCGGCCGACGCGGCGAAGTTGCGGTTCAAAGGAGAGAATCGACGGTCGACTGACAACGAGGAGCAATTTAATGTTTTGAAGTGTCATCTATCAATATTACAAAATATCTATTATCTATCGTCAGTTCAAGTATCTCGGAATCTTGATCGACGATTTTGAATGGTTTCTTAGGTTGTTTGGCTTGTATGCATATCTCGCACTTGCCAAGATTCTTAATATCAGATTTAAGAATAATATTTAAGATTATGAGTTTTTTAATAGAGTTATAATTCACATGACCTAGTCTTTGGTGACAAGTGGCCGAAGACTCAAGATTGATAATAGTAGACGAAGGATTAAAGGTATTCAATTTGAAAAAACCATCACAAAGAAATTATTTTCTAATAAAATTAGTTTCCTTGGTGATTATAACTTTATTAGACTCAATTACAAGCTTATAGTCATATTGAACTAATAAAAACCCACTAATGAGATTTCTTCTAATCTCCGGAATGTGGTGGACTAGCTCGCCACAGGATCAGGGTCGTCTCTGATATCAGTTTTAGGTCGATCCGTTCTATCCCTAGCACACGAGCCCCATACTTATGACTCATCCACTTGAGACCTGATCGGTGAAAAACAAAGATTGATCAGAGTAAACATGAATGTCATCTCATGTGTCAATCCATCAATCAAATACGTAAAAGTTAATATTAACTTTAGTGGTAAGGAGAATAGATCTGAAAAGCGGTCCTAGATGAGCAAGTTCCAGACGTCACCATGTTGACTTGGGAGCCGGGCAACGTTTGACCATTTCTTCTTGGATTTAGAGGTGATATTGTCTTCTTATACAGAAGCATTAGTTAGCCATGTGATTAGTCTGACCGTAGACATAGCAGCAGCGCACTCCTTCCTTCTTATAGTCCTTAGGATGATTTGGATTATAGTTGTAATTGTAAGACTTCTTGGGGTAAGGCTTAGGTATAGGGTGGAAGGATTTCTCCTGGAACTTATGTTTAGGCTTCTAGAATGGTTTGGAAGGTTGACTCTCTATGTTGTATATTCACTTTAGGTTTAGTTCAGAGGATCCATTTTTCTTGAGTCTGTGTTGCTTTTCAATTCTAATAGAGCTTAGAACTTGAGTTAGGGTTAGGTCATCTTGGGTATGGCTTAGGTACTTGGAAAACTCGGACTAAGAAGCAAGTAGTATATCTACAAGGCAAGCTATTTGAAAGGTTTCATCATGGGTGGAAACATTAGTTTTTAGGTATTGGACTAGGTTCTCAAACTTATGAATCTAATCATTTATGAGTTTGAAATCAACCATCGTGGACTTGTTGAAGTCTGACGCTTTGAAACGCTTTACTCTAGTATCATCTGAGCCATACTTATGCTTTAAGATATCCCATAGGTCCTTAGGGTTTTAGATAGTATAATAGATATCATAGAGTCTATCAGATAGGGCCCCTAGGATCCTATAAAGGCTATAGTAGTTGATTTCTTCTGGGTCCTAGTAGGAATGCATAAGTTTGTTTGGGGTCAGGTTGAGAAGTGAAGGCTCGGGTACGATGAATTTGGCTTGATCCACTGGTAACTCCTGGTGCAGTTTCACTTATTACAGACAGTAACCCAAGTGTGGTTAACAAGAATCGTATCTGGTTTTGCCATCTCTTGAAGTTAAACCTGTCAAACTTCTCAGGTTTGGCGTGCACTAAGGGTTTCACGGTTTGGTGAGACCATTTTAGACAATAGTAAGGAGTAGAAATCTATGGATTGAAAAGTAAGTTTTATAAATTGTAAAGCACACTTGAATATATTTAAATTTTAGAAGTCTCAATGAAAATTTCAAATCCTAATGGCCAGGTTAGCTCCAGGTAGGAAGTCGTGTTAGAATTGGTGAGGTCTACAGCTCGTAAAAACCTATAGTTTAGCTATGTATGGTTGATAGTATAGGAATGCATATTGGTACGTACCTTAGTACGTGTTCTGATTACAGAACAGAGAGCCATGGCTACATGGTAATCCACTTGAGTGGGAGACTCAAAGGACTGGTCCCATGTAACCTAAATACGTTCGCAGCTCTGATAAGGGTTGGTCGCCCTATCAGGATAAGCTGTTGGGATGACAGAGCGTGGGTGTCTCCACCACGGTCATTACCAGGCACAGTGTCTGTGGTCGAACGGAACCAACACGGTGCACAGATAGGTGAGCAGACACTGGTGCACTAAACCGTATTTCTGCTTAGGGTAAAACGGTCCTAAACCCTGAGGAACCATGTCTGGTGGACTAACCAGTTGTGTGGTGCTTTGGCGCACCAATGTGTGAGGATCTGGATGCAGTGATCCAAAACCACGGTGTACTGGGTTACCCGGCTGGCGTTGCATCAGCGTGTCACTCCTGTAGGCTATCCACACCCCTAACGGGAGGTGCGTTCCTTGGTCTGACCTACGTCGTATTAAACCCTGGCCAGGTGGTCATCAGTTGGACTGGTGACGGATCCGGTTGCTCGAAAGAGTAATCGGAGATACGATATATGTGGTCAACCTGGAAGGAACCGAGTCATATGAGCACTCGAGTCTGACGGTATTCTCCACCGCTCGAGTTGTATCATGGCACCAGTGGAGGGACAACGAGTTTACTATACTAAGCGGAGAGCAGGGGTATGAGAGAGAACATAGTAAGTCTGGGGGAATTGGAGTGCAGCCTGCGTCGCACTCTGGGTGGCTACGCAGGTTAACTCGGACTCAGAGGATCGATGGTACACTCGGGTAGTGTGTCGATCGAGTCTGAGTTGGAAGCCATGAACCCTGGTCCCTGAAGGTTCCACCTTATCGACATTATGTACGGTTCTTATACCATCTCATCGAAACACAGAACGTAGTTAGAGGAAGCGAGAAGTCCAAGCCTACGCTCCGTGAGTGCTTCGCACTAGTGTACGGTAGATGCGTAGCTACGTGTGTGCACTAAGGGGAATCCCTAGGTTAGTGCAGAGACGCATGTAGCAATTCCTTGTCATAAGTGGACTTTGCCACATGGGTGCGATGCACCGGGACATGTTGCGAGTTGACTAGTTGACTTCACTAGGGGAACCCTAAGGGAACCTCAGAGAATAGTGAAATCACTGGTGCACTTCACTTATGTGTGCCTTGTAAAGTCTCGTACACAAGGAACGGCCAACTAGTGGCATAAGGGCGTTTTGGTCATACCATGCACCACTATGCACTAAGGGGGCCGGCCCTAAGTGTTGAGAGACTGGTCAAGGCCGGCCCCATTAGTTTCGGGAGGTTGTTGCCTCCGATGAAGGGGCCGGTTATGAGGCGCATAAAACGGGCTGGTTTTGACCGTTTTCGAAAACAAGGAAAGGATAGAGATAAAGTAGAGATATATAGGGATAAGGTTTGAATCAATCATCCTTATCCATACTGTCCTTATCCATATGGATAGGCCGGCCCTATATATGAGAAGGAGAGAGAGGGGGCACGAAATTATGGAGCATGGGCAAGCCCTAGGGCCGGCCATGCAAGCCATGGGGAAGCCCTAGCCGCCCCCTCTCCTCTCTTTGCATCTCCTCTCTCGTCTCTCTCTCCCTCGCTTGCGCCATTGGATGGCGACTCGTCTTCCTCACGTGATGTTTCGTAGAAGGAGAAGGCTCGTCGTATGGAGGCACTCAGAGATCCATCGACAAGGTGCCGTGCATCGTGCGAGATCGGGTGAACTAGAAGGCGTCTTCCGCAACTTTTTGCTGTCCAGAATCTGCACAGAAAATCAGCATTGTTTCTGCGATTCCGGGAGCTATAGAAGTCCAAACTACGTGAAACTTGTTGCAAACGTTGCGTCTCGAAGTTGGCTACCTGCAGTCCAAATTTCAGCCCAATCGGAGTTCGGAGCAGAAAGTTATGGCCATCACACCGAAGCTATGTCGAGCAGATCCGTAGCCCGTCTCCATCAACAAAGAAGAAATTTGTCGCGGTGAAAGATTCCGCACGCAGGTATGATCTCTAACAAGTAGATCTAACATAATTAGAACATGCATACATGCTAGATTGTTTTTTTCGCGTTAGATCGTCGTTAGGGGTTCACGTAGTTGCCATGCTAGATTCATACACGCATATGTAGATCGTTTCGATGAAAATTTTGATATGTAACACACACCGCTCACGGTCCTCGGACCTTCACTTTGCTTCCGCTGCGGGCCTCTACCAGGGATTTATTTCCAACAAGTCGAACACTAGGCTCGTTTAAATACCAAGTTACATTGGGCAATTTAATATCGGTTTGTCAAGCCTTTCTAGACACCGTAGGCAGTAGAACGTTCAGGGGACGACTTTTAGTATTTTCTAAAATATATGCTTTTAATTAATTTTGTAGAAATTAATTTTGCAACTAGTAGCTATCACGCAATTCTTATCGTCCAATGACCTAGCTATTTACTTTATGATAACAAATGTAATAATGCTAACAATTAATTTTTAAGAAGTAGTTAGCACAATAGAAATTGATGAATATTCTTTTTATGAATGATAATGATAACAATTAGATTCTTGGATTGTTGGAAATCTTAATCATCCTAATCTAGCAATTTTAGGACTTAATCAAAATCTTTAATAGCAAAAGGTTTATTAGATCAATATTTTTATTAAACAAAAACTATTTCGTAGATAAAGATAAGTCACAAATTTCTTTTAGAAATGATTAATTTGCCAAGGCAGAGTGGCCGGGATCTCTAACTATTTTTGTATTAGATGTAAATTGATTTCTATAGATCTAGTAAGAGCCAAACAATAGAGTTAGAAACTCTCGTCTGATGGTCGAATCGTGCTAGGTGTATGTTGTTCTAAGAATCTTATTGCTCCTCTCATGAGGGTCTCGTGGCAATGGATCTCAACGATACGATGATCCCGGTCTGGCATCCTCCTTCTCATCAGCACTGCTTTAAGAAGTCTTTGCAAACCTCGAACGACTTTTAGGAATCCAACTACTCAAAGAAAAAGAAGATCCTTTCGGAGCAAGGAGGCAGCACCGCAACACAAGGTTGATGCGAGAGAGAGAGTATTCTCATAATGGCTAGCATGCAACAACGGGTCACATGCACAACGGCTAGTAGCAGAAATGAAAAGTAATAAAAACATTTAGGAGTGGCTATCGTGTCTGGATCCGTGGGCACACACACGTGTCGCCCAGCCCAAGTCCGTAGCCAAAATGAAAAGTAATGAAAACATTTAGGAGCGGCTATCGTGTTTGGGTTCATGGTAGGGTTGGCAATGAGTCGTGTCGGGGTGGGTTCGTGTGGTGTCCAAAACCCCTAGACCGGACCCGACCCGTTTAACTACTCGTTTCTAGATCCTAAACCCGTACCCGACCCGTTTATAAACGAGTAAACCCGATAAGATCCGTTTACCACACGGTTTTATTCAGTTGACCCGATCCGACTCGACCCGACCTAACCCGATAGACCCACTGCTACTATATATATTACAGTATCGGATTGTTAGATCCGACCCGATCCGTTGAATATTAAACGACTCTTCGCGAGTCTACCGTGTCCAGACCCTAAACCCGGACCCGACCCGTTTATTAAACGGGTCTATCGTGTCGACCCGTTTACGACACGAACCCGTTTAGCCCTGACCCAGACCCGCTAACTTCGTGTCGGGTCTTGTCGGATCTGCCGTGTCGGGTCCAAAATTGCCAGCCTAGTTCGTGGGCACACAAACACACGTACGCCGCCTAGCCCAAGCCTGACACGACATAGCGCACACGTGTATGCATGTAAGCTTGTGGAACGTCTCCTCTAGTGTGATGACTAGTGGGGTGGAAAGGATAATCCCTTTCAAATGGTTAAGGGGGTTTTTTCCTTACCAATATGGTACTAAAGTCCTTCGTTTTTATGGTTTGTAAACACACATGGCACATCAAATTCATGGAGCCGCTGGTGATTGGAACTCAAATCATGATGTGCCACCGGATCACAGCCATCCACTCGGACAGTTGAATGGCACTCACCCGACCAGCGGGCATCAGACAGCTGTACGTAACCCGGTGGCACGTCAAAATATTAGGTTGAAGAACAGTCGTGGTCAATTATATACGAAGATATATGGAATTCTAGCTAAAAAATTTCTAACAAAATGACATACACGAAAATGAAAGGGTCTTTCCGGACATGCACCGAAGTACCGAACACAAATCGTCGGTCGCGACGTTAGAGTCGCGGACTCAGTTACCTTTTGATCATCGTCCACGGAATCCAAAGCCGTTGGTTTTGCTGGACAGTTACGTGTGTGCGATTTACCTGTCGGCGGGAGTGTAACGAATGGCTGTAGTTTGTGGAGCCGATGATCAAGAGGCAAATGAGATCGCGACATGTAATATCAGGATGGACGAACCGGAAAGGAAGTGGAAGTGGGACTTTGATAGTAGTAGTCTTGTAGACGGGCAGCAGTGGGCGCCGCCGTGGGAGACGCAAGTGCTGTCCCGCTGCGCGAGGGTTTGCTGACCGAGGGTGTGAGGAGCCAGTATTTCTGGCGGACCGGAAAAATCTGTTCAACTCTTTGGTGAACGTCCATCAAAGCCGTCCATTTCCCCCAGGCCGACCATTAAATCGCACCTTATAAATATGTTACCCACGCATCGAAGCCCATTGCATTGGAGAGAGAGAGAGAGAGAGAGAGAGAGAGAGAGAGAGAGAGAGAGAGAGATGGCTGTGAAGGCCAACCTTCAACCCAAGGAGGAGGCGACGATCCTGTGGTCGGACGTGGTGGTGAGGGAGCCAGGGAGGAAGCCGTACTGGGGGAGGAAGTGGAGCAAGGTGGACGTGAAGAAGGCGGGGCTGGTCCTGTCGATGCACGTTCTCTGCCTGTTCGCACCCTTCACCTTCCAATGGGGGGCGCTATTGACGGCCGCTGTGCTCTCCGTGATCACAGGGATGCTCGGGATCACCCTGTCCTACCACCGTCACCTCTCCCATCGGAGCTTCACGCTCCCCAAGTGGCTCGAATACTTCTTTGCCTACTGCGGCGTCCTGGCACTCCAGGTAATTCATCATTAATCATCCAAGCCTGCTCGATCCATTCTTGCAAGTTTCTCCAATTCTGGTTATCACTAGTACTAAATTGTAATTTCTCTTTCAATCTGTACGTCCGGCAGGCGGACCCGATGGACTGGGTGAGCACGCACCGGTACCACCACCAATTTACCGACACCGAGCGGGATCCCCATAGCCCCACCCAGGGCTTCTGGTTCAGCCACATTGACTGGATCTTCGACGATGCTTATTTACTCGAAAAGGTGAGTTTTAAGTTGCATGGTGGCACTCAGCAGCTTTCATGGGTGCAAATAAGAAATAACCTTTGATGTTGGGTGGTTCCTTGCTTGATGCTTTGGTGGTGGATGCAGTGCGGCGGGAAGACCAACGTCGGGGACCTACAGAAGCAGCCCTTCTACCGATTCATTCATCGCAGCTACATTGCCCACCCGATCGCCCTCGCGCTCCTCCTCTACACGGTTGGAGGGTTTCCCTACGTCGTCTGGGGAACGGTAAGACTCTTAATTTCCAGCCGCCGCCGTCCGTTACGTTTCAGCCATTGATGATCACGTACTCATATATATGTTCCACACGATGCATGGGTGCAGGGGGTAAGGACCGTCTGGGTGTACCACAGCACATGGCTCTTGAACTCGGTCTGCCACCTCTGGGGCCGCCGGCCTTGGAACACCCGCGATCTATCAAGGAACAACTGGTGGGTGGGGCTGCTGTTTTTCGGAGAGGGGTGGCACAACAACCACCACGCGTTCCAGTACTCGGCGCGACACGGCCTGGAGTGGTGGGAGGTGGATATGACGTGGTACGTGGTGTGGCTCCTCCAGGCGCTGGGCCTCGCCACCAACGTCAAACTGCCGTCCAAGCTTCATATGCAGAGGATGTCCCAGGCTGCCGTGGAGTCTAACAGCAGCGCCGGTCGTGATAACGATGAAGGCCGGCTCGACCGCAAGGCCATGTAGGCGGATTATACATGATCTATTATTTCTTTTAAAGCCATATTTTTTAAAAGCGATACTTTGAAATGGAGCACACGTAGCCTTGTCTTTGAAGGTAGTTGGTTAGATGAAGGAATCATACTCTTGGTACTTGTTTGAGACCATAAATAACCTTATGAAGATGACACATACGAAGGTCTACTAATATCGACAAACCCTTGCAATTTTGCTATATAAACTTCTTCAGAGAGAACCACATGTAAGAATTCATTATGGAAAGGTGACGAATAGGCCATTCAAGTTGAGTACGTGGTGATGGCAAGGACCATTCATATAGTTGTATGTTTGACAATGGGGCAGAACGTGTCGCGATAGTCAATGTCGGGCTGTTGATGAAAGCCTTTTGCTACAAAGATGTGGCTAACTTTGAAAGGAACCGTCAACCTTGTGTCTAACTTTGAAAATCCAGCGGCATCCGAAGATGTTTGGACCAGGTTGTCCAGGTCTCTTGTCGTTGTAATGCATCAAATTCCGAGGCCATCGCTGCTTGCCATTCATCTGATTTTGCATCCTGCATGTAACTTGTTGGTTCCAGTTGAATGGGAGACAAGATAAAGCAGTAGGCAATGGGTATTTATTTGACAACAAGGCTTTGGGTTTAAAAATACCCGACATGGCCTTTGTATACATCTAGTGGGTAGCTACAACTGATATAGTGGATGGATACAACAAGTTTTGTCTCTGGGCGCCCCTTTCCCTTCCCTTCCCTTCTCTCTCCCTTGGTTATGGTTTTGCCAATCTCCCCTGGCCTCCTTGATCGCCGCCGCCGGGTGGCACCACGGAGGCCGGGAGCTTAGGAATTCTCCCCCATGGGGGTCAGATCTGTGTTCTCCCCTTCGATTCCCTGTAGATAGGGTGCTTTGGCTCTCTCGCGGCAGTTGATCTCGATGATAGCGGATCCAGGCCGGCTAACTGTAAAACTCCCTTCTTCTCTGATTTTTGGGGTTGTCTTTTCCGGCAAGGCGTGGCACCTCGGTTTGTTCGTTGCGGTGGCCATGTATACGTCCTCGAACCTCGCCCCTACTATTTTCTCGATGGCTTGTTGTCTTGGCGTACGTGGATGGCAGCTCCGGCTCAGTGTGTATGTAGCTTGGATGATCTGGGGGCCATGCTCGTCGACATTTCCTACCCGACGGTTTGTGCGTGATGTGTCCTTTTCACCTAGCCCCTATGTAGTCAGTTTTCTTGGTTTGTCTGTTTGTTTTTTTTTGTGGTGGCTATGTGGAATTCCGCCGGTGTGGCAGTGTTTACATGTTTCCCGCCGGAGTGGTAGTATGTGATGGTCAGGGCATCGTGCCTCCTTGTCAACACCGCTGGTGTGGTGGTGGTTTATGGTCGTCCGAGGGCCATTGTCTCCCCATGTTGGAAATTAATCCTTGGTCGAGGCTCGCAGCGGAAGAGATTTGGCGGTCGAAAGACCGTTCATGGTGCACGTTACACGATTTAAACTTTCATAGAAACTAATCTACATATGTGTGCATGTGTATGCACGAGAATCGAAAACCCCTAACGGCAATCTAGCGTAATGATTAACTAGCATGGATGCAAATCACAATGCTCGCTAGATCTATATGTTAGAATACACATACCTTTCATACGGATCTTTTAACCGCGGAGAATTGTCTTCTTTATCGATGGAGACGGAAAATCGTTCGTGAAGATGCCGATGGTACGATTGGAGACGTTGCCTTCTTGTTCACCCGATCTCACACGATGCACGGAACGTCGCTCTCGGATCTCTGAGTGCCTCCGAGGAACGACCCTTCTCCTTCTTCAGAACTCCACACGAGGAAGACGAAGTTGCAAGCGGGAAATCGGAGAGAGATTAGGGAGAGAACTAGAGAGATGAGAGGGGAGGGGGGTTCGGTTTTTGCAACATTAGGGCCGGCCCCCTATAGCCCTATATATAGGGCCGGCCTACCCCCTTGGATAAGAATCCAAGGGGATAAAGACCTCCCACAATTATCTCTCTATTATCTCATTTTTATCTCTACTTGTATTTATCCGTTTTCACACATTTTAGGTCTCGATCTTAACCGATCCTTAGCCCTATCCCTATCTATATGGCTGGCCCTATAGATGAGGGATTCTTATCCCTACATCATAGGGCCGGCCCTAGCAAGGTGTCCCATCACTAGGGTCGGCCAACAGTGAGGTCCGGCAGAGTGAGGTTTTTACCAAAACGCCCTGACGCCTCATTTTGACCATTTCTAGCGTGCGATGCCTAGCGGCCATTACTTAAGTGATATCTACTAGTTACCTACTATTAACTGAGGCCACCGGAGGGTGCCTCTAGCAAAGTCAACTAGTCAACTCGCAGCATACCCCGGTGCATCGCACCTATGCAGCGAAGTTCACTTATGGCTAGGGATTACTACATGCGACTCCGCACTAGTCTCGGGCTCAACCCTTAGTACTCGTATGTAGTTACGCATCTACCGTGCTCTAGTGCCAAGCACACATGGAGCGTATACTTCTTTCTTCCTCTTAATGCTTATGGTGTTCCGAGGAGACGGTTCAAGAACCATGGCTCTCTGTTCTATAAAGAACACGTAACTATGTTACACACCTATATGCATCTCATATATTAATAACTATCAATCTTTATTAGACCAAAACATAAAGTTTTACAAGCTTAGAACACATCAATCCTAACAATCTCCCACTTGGTCTAGCGAAGCAAAATGGTTTTGACTCCCATCGCGTCCACATGTCGCTCGAATGCCTTGGTAGGTATTGCCTTTGTGAAAGGATCAGCAACATTATCTGTAGATGCAATCTGTGTCACCGCTACTCGCTCTTGCTTTTGAAACTGCCGAATCAAGTGGAACTTGCGCTCGATGTGCTTCCCCTTTTGGTGATGTCTTGGCTTCTTTGCTTGTGCTAGCGCCCCACTATTATCGCAGTAAAGCACAATAGGTAATTGGGTCTCTGGTATGCACCCCAAATCCGTAAGAAATTTCTTGAGCCATACCGCCTCTTTGGCTGCCTCGCACGCTGCAACGTACTCAGCCTCTGTGGTAGAGTCTGCGATGCATTTCTGCTTCACACTCTGCCAACTAACCGCTGCTCCTCCTAGCATAAACACAAAACCTGATGTCGACTTCCTGGATTCCAAATCTGACATAAAGTCAGAATCTGTATATCCAATCAGCATCAGTTCTTGTCCTGTATAAACCAACTCATAGTCCCTTGTTCTACGAAGGTACTTGAGTATACATTTCACAGCTGTCCAGTGATCTAGACCCGGATTCGACTGAAACCGACCCATTATTCCTACTGCGAAACAGATATCAGGCCTTGTACAATGCATAGCATACATTAGACTACCTAATGCCGAAGCATAAGGTATCTTTTGCATTTCTGCTCTCTCCTCAGGTATCTTAGGACATTGATCCTTAGACAGTTTTACGCCATGTCTAAATGGCACAAAACCCTTCTTGGAGTTTTGCATGTCAAATCTAGCCATAACCTTATCTATATACGCAGCCTGTGATAGCGAGAGAATCCTGTTCTGGCGATCACGTGTTACCTTGATCCCCAAAACATAACTCGCTTCACCTATGTCTTTCATATCGAACTGTGTTGACAACCAGACCTTTACCGTTGATAATGTTCCAACATCGTTTCCAATGAGTAGAATATCGTCTACGTAAAGTATCAAATATACTACTGTGGTCTTATCAGTCCTCTTGTATACAAATGGTTCATCCTCGTTTTGAGTAAATCCATACGACTGGATTGCCTGATCAAAACGGATGTTCCAACTTCTAGATGCTTGCTTTAGTCCATAAATAGACTTCTGCAACTTGCAAACTAGATGTTCCTGACCCTCTGACTCAAAGCCTGGTGGCTGCATCATATAAATGTCTTCTTCCAAATTCCCGTTGAGGAATGCTGTCTTGACATCCATTTGCCAGATCTCCCAGTCATAATGGGCTGCAATGGATAGGAGGATCCGAATAGACTTTATCATAGCCACCGGCGAGAAGGTTTCGTCAAAGTCGATTCCTTCTCTCTGGGTATAACCCTTGGCAACTAATCTAGCTTTATAAGTCTCTATTGTACCATCGGATCCTCTCTTCTTCTTGTACACCCACTTACACCCAATAGGTTTAATATTGGATGATGGTGTAACTAGAGTCCAGACAGCGTTATGGGACATTGATGCAATTTCTGCCTCCATAGCCTTTTGCCAGTCAGAGCTGTCAGAAGCTCCCACTGCCTCATCGTAGCTCAGTGGGTCATCCTCCTGACCCTCTGGATCAACCAATAAGGTTTCTCCATAGTATCTGTCAGGAGCTCTGATGTTTCTCCCACTGCGACGAGGTGGTGGTGGTGTTATAGGATTAATAGGTTCTACAGTATCTGGTATATTATTATCTGTAATGTCAGCTCCCACTATGCTTTCGAATGCGCTATCTGTACTAGTACCCAGCAGTTCATTCAGAACTACCTTACTAGTAGGCTTGTGGTCCACAATATAATCCTGTTCTAGGAAATAGGCGTTCGTTGAAACGATCACCTTCTTTTCCTCAGGATCATAAAATAGACCACCTTTGGTCTCCTTAGAATACCCTACAAATAAGCATACTCTGGTTTTATATTCCATCTTTTCCCTCTTATCCCTTCGCACATGTGCAGGGCATCCCCATATTCTGAAATGCTGTAGCAATGGCTTTCGCTTTGACCACAGTTCTCTAGGGGTCTGAGGCACTGACTTAGACGGAACGTGATTTAGAATATAAACTGCTGTTTGTAGGGCATACCCCCAAAAGGTCATTGGTAAACTGGCGTAACTCGTCATGCTACAAACCATGTCCAATAAGGTTCGATTCCTTCTCTCAGAGACTCCATTCTGTTGTGGGGTACCTGGAGCAGTTAATTGGGATGTTATCCCATGCTCCACCAAATACCCAAGGAACTCGTCAGATAGGTATTCACCTCCTCGATCAGATTGAAGGGTTTTTATACATTTACCTGTTTGCTTTTCTACTTTAGCCCTGAACTCTTTGAACATGTCAAAGGATTCCGACTTCCGATGCATAAGGTAAATGTAACCATATCTTGAGTAATCATCTGTAAAAGTGATGAAGTACTCATGGCCTCCTATCGCCTTGACGCTCATGGGTCCATATACATCTGAATGGATTAACTCCAATACCTCAGTAGCTCTCACTCCTTTACCTTTGAAGGCCCTCTTGGTCATCTTGCCTTCCAAACAGGATTCACAGGTGGGAAGGATCTCCGTAGGATCTGTTTCTAGAAGTCCGACCTTTACCAACCTATGGATCCTATCTAAGGCAATATGCCCAAGCCGTAAGTGCCACAATTGGGTTAAATTCTCCGAAGGTTTCTTATGCTTAGATGAATTAACATTAAATGCTGAAGTTATTATGTTATCTTTTTCAAATTTAGGACTGGCAATATAGAGATGATTCTGAACCATTCCTCTTATTATAAAAGTTCCATTCAGTTTAAACGACACACCAGGAGCATCAAAATAAACTGAATAACCTTCATTAACTAAAGAAGAAACAGAAATCAAGTTACGTCTCAAGGACGGTATATAAAAGACATCTCTAAGAGTCAAAGTCTTATTATTCAAAAAACTAAGAGTAACATCTCCAATAGCTTCAGCAGCAGCCACGACCTCAGTTCCCATGCTCAAGGTCACCTCTCCATCAAGCAACCTTTTGCTTTCCCGAAACCCCTGAAGAGAGTTACAGGCATGGTTAGTGGATCCTGAATCTACAATCCAACTAGCAAAAGAACTATTACTTGAAAGAAATGATTCAACAACTAAGAGTTGTAGGTTACCTTCACCAGCATTCTGAGGTTTCTTGCAGTTCTTCTTCCAATGACCCTTCTGGCCACACCGGAAGCACTTCGTGCCCGGTTTCTTTGATTCTCCAGACCCAGAGGCCCCAGCAGAGTCCTACACAGGCAGTGACTTAGGTTTCTTTTTATGTTTCTTGCCTTGAGGTTTACCAGGCTTCTTGAAGGATCTGCGTTGCACGTGAAGTGCTTCGCCCTTCTGCTTAAAGCCATCCTCAGCTGCCTGGAGAGCTCCCAGAAGCTCTGCATTTGTCATAGCCAACTTGTTCAAATTAAAGTTTGTGACAAAGCCTTCAAAGGCTCCAAACAGTGACGAGAGGAAGATGTCTGTCATCACCTCGCCTTCTAGCACAATGTCCATGGTGGCTAGTTCGTTCTGGATCCCAAACATTTTCATCATGTGTTCCCGAACCAGCGTCCCATTGGACATCTTAGTGCCGACGAGTTTCTTGATGGTAAGGTATCGCGTAACGCGATTGTGACCTTCAAACATCTCCTTTTGATACAACATCATGTCCGAACCGTCGGGCATCTCCTCGACTTGCTTCTGCAGAGTTGTTTGCAAGGATGCTATAATATAGCATATACATATTTCATTAGATTCCTTCCAGTCAGTGAACGCCTTTAACTGTGCCTCTGTGGCATCGGGTCCTGGCAAATTTGGCTCAGGATCATTCATGGCTGTCATGTGTTTACCAATCCTTAGGACCAGGTACAGGTTTCGCTTCCAGTCCTCATATTTGGGACCGGTAAGTTTATGGTCATTAAGGATAGCGGACAGGGGGTCTAACTTAGTCATCTGAAACTAAAGATTGAATAATGAGTATGCATAAAAACTTATTTTTTATGGATTTTTAAAACAAGCTAATTATATCCATATGTTAACGTTACCCTCAAGCGAAGTCATTACCATGGATTAATTAACCATGTATGTAAGATCTCGGAATCGACTGTACCTGCCCTAGGGGACATCATACAGCATCAATCCACTTACACGGGTCTTTTTCCTTGACCCTGTCCAAATCTGCCAACTAAGGGCTGTGATGGACCATGGTTATCTTTCGGCCAGTACTACGTGATCACCGTTGTCTTCGCAACGAATACCTCACGTGTACTTAGGATGCTTACCCACGAGCCTAAGCAATTACGACACGGGAGTTCATGCGGCCCCCATTAGGGTGGGATGAAAAGCCCTTCTCTCCTGGCCTCGTAATCACCATATCCTCAGGGAGGTCATTAATAATTTGGCATGGAAACACACAGCTCCCACCCTAGGGGGTGTGAAGTTATGCATCCCCACCTAAACACAAAACGACTAGCCGTGGAGGCCAGAGGATCTTATAAAAGTCCTCTCTTGCATCCCTTATTTATATATGAGGGTTATTTTGCGAGTTTGAATTTATGCAAATGCAAAGGTAGCGACCTTCTAAATACTAGACCCTGGTCACACCATGCTCCCACTAGTGTTCAAGCCCTTCGCCTAGTATTAATCATTCTCGGAATATCATAGTCCCTGCCTCAAGCGGATTTCTCCATTCAAGGGTCACATTACATATTCCGAGAATATCGATGCTTTGCAAAAAATGGTTATCACACTAATGCTCTGGAGCTTATCCTAGAGTCAGATTCATTAGAAAGGATTCCCACTAGTCATGGCGCCTTGCTTATAAATTTGTCAATTGATGTTCAATGGATCTCCATCTCATCTTTGATTTCGATGCTGGCCAAATAGGCACACCCGACTAGTCGGGTGCTAACCTAATGGTGGCATAACCATATGTGATGGGATCCCACTAACATCAAAAATAACTAAATAATAGGCGTCATCTAGCGCGATCCTATCCTCAAACAGTCGCTTGGACCAGAGGGGAAAGACATCCCTCTGAATACAGATAATCATATTATCTCATCGGGGTTCGATATGAAGCATAAAGAACTAATAAAGAAAGCAACCATAAAGACTGAATTAAGTTCAGGGTCCGACCCCTGAACCTAATTTGCACAGCACAGGCTTCTAGCTTTTTTCGCAAGGTCCCTTGGTCCAGCTCCTCCGTCGCGCTCGCGAACACTTTGCCGGATCATTTTCATCCTTCAGGGTTCCGCTCACGCTCCCGATGGTGGATTTCTTTGGCACATCTTTCTTCTCGATTTGTAACCGAAAATTCTAGTACGCTTCGAGCAAGTGCTCGCTCGTACATAATTTTCTAGAAATAAAAGAAAACACACCTAGGAAAAGGCCATGGGAAACCGAGGATGGTCAACCCCCATCACTCGCCCAATCTACGGCTCAATTATATATCCACACACAGAAAGTAAATCCAGACATTTGCTAACTCGGGGTCCGACCCCCGGTACCAAGAACAAACATAGATCTAGATTTTTTATAGCGGCGCCCTGCAAGAATGATTAATAGAACAAGCACAATCTATACATATGCATGATCTAAGCGTAAGAACTCCGATAATCTCACGCATTCATCATGCGCACACATGTTGGTTTCATGAAAAAAACATGAAACACACACCACTAATGCGGCTCTGATACCAATTGTTGGAAATTAATCCTTGGTCGAGGCTCGCAGCGGAAGCGATTTGGCGGTCGAAAGACCGTTCATGGTGCACGTTACACGATTTAAACTTTCATAGAAACTAATTTACATATGTGTGCATGTGTATGCACGAGAATCGAAAACCCCTAACGATAATCTAGCGTAATGATTAACTAGCATGGATGCAAATCACAATGCTCGCTAGATCTATATGTTAGAATACACATACCTTTCGTACGGATCTTTTAACCGCGGAGAATTGTCTTCTTTGTCGATGGAGACGGAAGATTGTTCGCGAAGATGCCGATGGTATGATTGGAGACGTTGCCTTCTTGTTCACCCGATCTCACACGATGCATGGAACGTCGCTCTCGGATCTCTGAGTGCCTCCGAGGAACGACCCTTCTCCTTCTTCAGAACTCCACTCGAGGAAGACGAAGTTGCAAGCGGGAAATCGAAGAGAGATTAGGGAGAGAACTAGAGAGATGAGAGGGGAGGGGGGTTCGGTTTTTGCAACATTAGGGCCGGCCCCCTATAGCCCTATATATAGGGCCAGCCTACCCCCTTGGATAAGAATCCAAGGGGATAAAGACCTCCCACAATTATCTCTCCATTATCTTCTTTTTATCTCTACTTGTATTTATCCGTTTTCACACGTTTTAGGGCTCGATCTTAACTGATCCTTAGCCCTATCCCTATCTATATGGCCGGCCCTATAGATGAGGGATTCTTATCCCTACATCATAGGGCCGGCCCTAGCAAGGTGTCCCATCACTAGGGTCGGCCAACAGTGAGGTCCGGCAGAGTTAGGTTTTTACCAAAACGCCCTGACGCCTCATTTTGACCATTTCTAGCGTGCGATGCCTAGCGGCCATTACTTAAGTGATATCTACTAGTTACCTACTATTAACTGAGGCCACCGGAGGGTGCCTCTAGCAAAGTCAACTAGTCAACTCGCAGCACATCCCGGTGCATCGCACCTGTGCAGCGAAGTTCACTTATGGCTAGGGATTACTACATGCGACTCTGTACTAGTCTCGGGCATAACCCTTAGTACTCGTATATAGTTACGCATCTACCGTGCTCTAGTGCCAAGCACACACGGAGCGTATACTTCTTTCTTCCTCCTAGTGCTTATGGTGTTCCGAGGAGATGGTTCAAGAACCGTACATAATGTTGATAAGGTGGAACCATCAGGGACCGGGGTTCATGGCTTCCAACTCAAGCTCGATCGACATACTACCCGAGTGTACCATCGATCCTCTGAGCTCGAGTTAACCTGCGTAGCCACCCAGAGTGCGACGCAGGCTGCACTCCAATTCACCCGGACTTACTATGTTCTCCATCATACCCCTGGTCTCCGCTTAGTAGTGGTAAACCCGCTGTCCCTCCACTTGATGCCATGATACACTTCGAGCGGTGAAGAATACCGTCAGACTCGAATGATCATATGACTTGGTTCCTTCCAGGTTGACCTATACATCGTACCTCTGATTACCCCGTCGAGTAGTCGAACCCGGTCAACAGTAAAACTGATGACCACCAGGCCTGGGTTTGGTATAGTGTAAGTCACACCAAGGAACGCACCACCCTTAAGGGGTGTGGATAGCCTGCAGGAGTGACACACTAATGCAACGCCAGTCGGGTAACCCAGTACACCGTGGTTTTGGATCATTGCATACGGATCCTCACACATTGGTGCGCCAAAGCACCACGCAACTGGTTAGTCCATCAGACGTGGATCCTCTGGGGTTAGGACCGTTCTACCCTAAGCAGAAACACGGCTTAGTGGACTAGTGTCTGCTCACTGATCTGTACACCGTGTTAGTTCCGTTCAGCCACAGACACTGTGCCTGGTGATGACCATGGTGAAGACATCCCATGAATTGTCATTGCCAACAGCTTATCATGATGAGGCGACCAACCTGATCATAGCTGCGAACTAATTTAGATTATATGGGACCATTCCACTCAGTCTTCAACTCAGTGGACTACCATATAACCATGGCTCTCTATTCTATAAAGAACACGTAACTATGTTACGCACCTATATGCATCTCATATATTAATAACTATCAATCTTTATTAGACCAAAACATAAAGTTTTACAAGCTTAGAACACATCAATCCTAACACCCTACTGGTGCCTGTCCCCGCGGTTGCTTGTGTGCTTACGTCAAGCTGTGACGCCTTGCCTCCTAGGGCCTGGTTGTGACCCCCCTTCAAATGAACCAAAAAAAACCAGAGGTAACAGTTGGTTGTGGTGGTGGTGGAGATGAGTGGGGAGTTGGCTAAGGTGAAGGAACATAGTATAAAAGTTGGACAAGATAAAAGACCAGGTCGTGTGTACGACTTGGTATGGCAGCATGCCATTGAGACAGTTCCATTGTGGTGCTTTTACGCAAGTCGTGTTCCGCTGCGCAAGGGTCTTGGATCGCAGCAAATGGATTGTCCCAACATGAAATGGGATCTAGAAGATCGATCTAATGGCTGGTGGTGAACGAGCCTTATCCACTTCGACAAAGGAGCACCTGCTTTCATCAAGGACAACATGACGTGACATGTAGATACGGCTACTTTGGAGATCCAAACATTTGTAGCTCTGATGATTTCGACCATAACAAAGGAAGACATGAAAATTAATTTGCAGCCCTGATTTCGATCCAAACATTTACTTTGGAGATCTAAAAATTAAAATAAACATAAATAACTTAAAATCCATTGATCGGATCATCATGAAAAGGCAAAGTCGTAGGTAATAATTTGCTATTGGTGTATGGTCGAATGAAAGAAAGCACATGCACCCAAAGCTATGTAATATGGTGTAATATGGATATTTATTAATAAATTTTTCATATAGAGAGAGTTGCACGTACAGAGTTCGAGTTGGCAATCGATTGACAAGAAAAACGGTAGTGTTAAAGGCATCGACCCAGTGTTTTTTAGGCGAGTGAGCAAGAAGTGCAAGGCCGGTTTCGGCAATATATCGATGCTTCTGCTCCACCATGCCATTTTGTGCAAGCATGTACGGGCATGATATTCGATGTGAGATTCCATGGTGAGCAAATATGGCATTAAACATATTGTTGTTATATTCGCCCCACCTCCATGCATCAGTTTGGATGGATTTGGGTTTTCTCTCAAACATGGTTTCGACAAAGGATTAGAATTGAACAAACACAGTATATATAAACCTCAGCTATAGCTGTTCGATGAAACAACCTACAATATCTACTAAAATTATCACTAAAAATAACATAGAATTTGGCATCTGTTACAGAGGAGATGGAACAGGTCCCCAAACATCAGAATGCACTTGTTCAAGTGAAATGTTACAAACAAAGTTTGAAAGTTTAAAAGGAAGACTAGAGCTTTTACCCATTTGACATGATGGTAAATAGAGAGGTAGGCGTTGACATTCCATTTACCAAGAGAAGGGAAGAACATGTTGCATTATTTGAAGAGAGGGGCGGTCCAACCTGTTATGCCAAACATTGCTGGAAATACGACCACAGGAGAGAACTAAAGGTGATTTTTAGTCATACACATACTGGTCCGTCCTTTGCAGAGGATCTTCCCCGATATGTTGTCCTTAATAATGAAACCAAAGGCAATGAATATGGAATGACAATTATTATCTTTGGAAATTAAATTAAGAAACAAAAAGAAGATTTTTAGTCATAGAAGGAATATGAACGACATCTTACATGTGACTAGGAATACCATTGTGAGCGTATGAAGTGTTTCCAATGTGAGAGATGGCCATGGGTAAACCATTACCATTACCATTATCAATCGCAAGGTTGTCGCTCCCAACATAGTCCGAAGTGCATGGAGAGATTACTTAGATCTAGTGTAACATGGGTGGATGCGCCAGTATTGGTATGCCACATGGAGCCTTCATATTTAGACGTGGCCATAGCTTGAAAGATTTGAGGTGGCTGCATGAGGCCCTTGAAATGAAAGATATAGTCAATTGAAGCAATCGAGAGCAGTGTGCCCTACTTAATTGCATATATGATAGCTTTGTGCGTCGTTGACCTTGGCCTGATGAGTCTGATTATGTTGATGAGGAGTGAAAGAGACATTGCGACCTCCCTAATTGTGGCCTCGACCACTGCCCCTTTTGGGCTTGTATCCACTATGAGTGCTTCCACATTGGTATGTAGTTTTGAGGAGAACGATTTGAAAAGATATCAAAGCTATGGATGGTACCTCAAATAAGCTATGGGAGGTGTGGGACATTGTATCCAAGCTTTCTTGTGGATGTGTGCCCCTTGAGGGGTTTGGATTGTGATGACCAAGATCCGGTAGCCACTAGTCAAGACTTCTGATGCTGTGATGCCAAGATGGATGAGTTAAGGTTAAAAGAGTTTAAAAGAGATTTTAATCTCATATATTTCTCATTACTGTGTATAGCACCCATTGGGTTCAATATATTGAGTTATTTAAAACAACTTGATCAATATATAGAGTTATATATTCAAAACAACCTGATATACATCACGTAACAATAAGAACCAGCGTGATCTATTCAACGTGAGGTAGATACTAAGAGAATGTTATGACGCTGAGTTTGTTACCGAGCTTATCTAAATCCATCATGATCTTTCTGTTGCTGTGATGATCGACTTCACACTGGATCAAAGAGCAATCATTAGTTCAGATCTAAGGAGGCTCTCTTACACTCCCCCTCAAACTCGGTTGTTTTGGAAAGGCGAGTTTGGAACGAAGGAACTCAAAGCATTGTTTGTAGAGTCCCTTTATAAACAGACCAGCAATTTGATCCACGGAGGGAACAAACTGCACCCGATTATTGCCGGACAGTACATATATATTCACGAATAAAGTGATAGTCCGATATGCTTGGTACGAGCATGAAACACCGGATTAGAGGCCATATATGACGTACTGAGATTGTCACAATAGAGCATGACTGGAAGAGATAGAGGTTTGTAGAACTCGCGAAGAAGCTAGATGTAGAATCCAAACCGTTTCAGCACATACATGAGCAAGGGAAAAGGTCACCATCATGTGACATTGGGGAGAAGGTCACCATCATGTGTAGAGAGTTGCAATTTAGCGCTAAGGGGGGTGCTACAAGGTTTGCACTCTTGCATGGAGCAGCGGCGATGGGGATCGACCATGTACCGTGATTGAGTTAGGTGAAGTTCTTGGCCTGATGTTGAGACTTCAAGACCCAAAAAATGATGAAGAGGCCCAAGATCATTAATCTCAAACTCAGACCCATGGGTGGATATAAAGGAGGAGAGAAGAACCCAGTCGAGCACTAGTGTCCTAATGATAAAAGAGTTCAAAAGTGTGCTGAAAATAGATGTATGAGTAGATATAGGGATTAGAGTGCCAATTGTATAGAAAGTTTCAAAAACTAGTGAATAATGAAGTTGACCCAAAACCAAGTCTGTACCTCGAGGGATTACAAAAGATTATTGGAACTACATGATCAGTCACGTATAAGCTGAGGATAGTTTCAAGGTAACATATGAAAGATTTTATCTTTTACTAAGATTTTTGTTCTAAATATTTGAATTAAATACTTGTTCTTTCTTGTGTAGGTTAATTGATATAAAGCTAAATCTAGTCAAGCACTAGTGTCCTACAATAATGCATGCGGGTCAAGGTATTTTTTTACAGTGATGTGCATATTGGTGATGTACTTTATATTTTTTTAATAAAATTATTTACTTAGCAATGCTTATTAACTATAGTCTTACATATTATATCACTAATAAAATTATGCGATAGAAAATAACGATAAAAAATCTAATATTGTGGACTTCTTTAAGGAGTCACATTGGAGTAAGAAAAAGAATGATTGAATGCACGAGACGTGCAAGGAGAATCATGTAAGTAACTGGACAATATATTTTTCTAAATCCTTATAATTTTATTTTTTTAATGAAACATACTAATTTGTTTGATTTTTGTAAAAATGACATGAGGTATTTGTAGAGCTGAAGGATAAGTGTTCACAAGGCCGGATGCAATACCCATGAGCCAAGAGGAGATGTCTATTGAAGTTCTTGTCATGAGGTCATGGTACTTGAGAGGGTTTAGAGTGGGCCCGAAGCCGTCATCTCTGGAACTGCTGATTTTTTTCGGTCACAAGCTAAGAAGCTGAGGAGCCTTAGAGACGAGATAGCATCACTCAAAGACCTAATTGAGAGTATCTGTGGTTTTGGGGAATCTTTCTGTTATTCAGCATGAGCTGTTTGTTAGGATCTAGAATAGATATGCTAACAAACACTTGGGTAATTTAATCCTTCGATAGGATAACTAACAAGTTACTCCAAAGCCTACCGCTTGTTGAGTATTGGGGTCAATTAACCCCAATCAAGTAACTAAATCTCTTAAAAAATATACAAAGAGTTGATAGAAAATGATAGAGTGCAAAATATTTTTTAACATAACTTTTGAACCACTGATACAAACACTTGAAGATTGGTGGTTCAATAATGACGTGCCACCGGTCACAGCCGTCCACTCAGAACGCTGAATCGCACTCACCCGGCCAGCAGGCATCAGACGGCTGTAACCCGGTGGCACATCAAAATATTAGGTTGATGAGCAGTCGTGGTCAATTATATTCGAAGATGGAATTCTAACTAAAAAAATTATAACAAAATAACATTCAGGAAAAAGGAAAGGTGTTACTGGACATGCACCGAACACAAATCTTCGGTCTTAAACTTTTGAGTCGCGGACTGTGTTGCTTTTTGATCATCCTACCCGCAATCAACAGCCGTTGGTTTTGCTGGACTGTTAAAGTGTATGCGGTTCACCTGCGGGCGGGGGTGTAACGAACGGCTGTAGTTTGTGGAGCCGATGATCAAGCGGCAAGTGAGATCGCGACATTTAGTCCGCATCAGGATGGACGAATCGGAAAGGAAGTGGAAGTGGGGATTTCGATAGTAGTAGTCTTGTAGACGGCCAGCAAAGGGCGCCGCCGTGGGAGACGCACATGCTGTCCCGATGCGCGAGGTTTTGCTGACCGAGGGTGTGAGGAGTTAGTATTTCTGGCTGACCGGAAAAATCTGTTCAACTCTTTGGTGAACGGACCGGAAAAATCTGTTCAACTCTTTGGTGAACTTCCATCAAAGCCGTCCATTTCTCTCAGTACTGACCATTAAATCGCACCTTATAAATAGGTTACCCACGCATCGCAGCCCATTGCATTGGAGGGAGAGAGAGAGAGAGAGAGAGAGAGAGAGAGAGAGAGAGAGAGAGAGAGAGAGAGAGAGAGAGAGAGATGGCTGTGAAGGCCAACCTTCAACCCAAGGAGGATGCGACGATCCTGTGGTCAGATGTGGTGGTGAGGGAGCCAGGGAGGAAGCCGTACTGGGGGAGGAAGTGGAGCAAGGTGGACGTGAAGAAGGCGGGGCTGGTCCTATCGATGCACGTTCTCTGCCTGTTCGCGCCCTTCACCTTCCAATGGGGGGCGCTATTGACGGCCGCTGTGCTCTCCGTGATCACAGGGATGCTCGGGATCACCCTGTCCTACCACCGCCACCTCTCCCATCGGAGCTTCACGCTTCCCAAATGGCTGGAATACTTCTTTGCCTACTGCGGCGTCCTCGCCCTCCAGGTAATTCATCATTCTTCATCCTGGCCTTCTCGATCCATTCTGGCTATTTCTCGTTACCACTAGGACTAAATTGTAATTTCTCTTTCAATCTGTACGTCCGGCAGGCGGACCCGATGGACTGGGTGAGCACGCACCGGTACCACCATCAATTTACCGACACCGAGCGGGATCCCCATAGCCCCACCCAGGGCTTCTGGTTCAGCCACATTGACTGGATCTTCGACGATGCTTATTTACTCGAAAAGGTGAGTTTTAAGTTGCATGGTGGCACTCAGCAGCTTTCATGGGTGCAAATAAGAAATGACCATTGATGTTGGGTGGTTCCTTGGTTGATGCTTTGGTGGTGGGTGCAGTGCGGCGGGAAGACCAACGTCGGGGACCTACAGAAGCAGCCCTTCTATCGGTTCATTCATCGCAGCTACATTGCCCACCCGATCGCCCTTGCGCTCCTCCTCTACACGGTTGGAGGGTTCCCCTTCGTCGTCTGGGGAACGGTAAGACTCTTAATTTCCACAGCCGCCGCCGTCCGTTACGTTTCAGCCATTGATCGATCACGTACTCATATGTTCCACACGATGCATGGGTGCAGGGGGTAAGGACCGTCTGGGTGTACCACAGCACATGGCTCTTGAACTCGGTCTGCCACCTCTGGGGCCGCCGGCCTTGGAACACCCGCGATCTATCAAGGAACAACTGGTGGGTGGGGCTGTTGTTTTTCGGAGAGGGGTGACACAACAACCACCACGCGTTCCAGTACTCCGCGCGACATGGCCTGGAGTGGTGGGAGGTGGATATGACGTGGTACGTGGTGAGGCTCCTCCAAGCGCTGGGCCTCGCCACCAACGTCAAACTGCCGTCCAAGCTTCATATGCAGAGGATGTCCCAGGCTGCGGTGGACTCTAGCAGCAGCGCCGGTCGGCATGACGATCAAGGACGGCTCGACCACAAGGCCATGTAGGCGGATTATACATGATCGATTAATTTTTTTAGATATTGTATTGCTGTTTCTTTTTTATTTCATTTTTTTTTTCCGGGGCATCTCCCGAGTGTAATACAAGTTGAAAATTTCCATAAAGGATAAATTTTCAAATAGAAGCATTTCAAACAATTTCCGAGGCCATAGTTGCTTACCAGTCATTTGATTTTTCTGCCTGCGTGTAACTTGTTGGTTACAGTAGAATTGGGGACAAGGATAAAGCAGTCCACCATGGGTATTTATTGGACAACAAGACTTTGGGTTTAAAAATACCCAGCATGGCCTTTGAATGCATCTGGTTGGTAGCTACAAGGTAACGACTGATTACTAGAAGTTTGGGCACTAGGCTCTAGGCTCTAGGCGGCCCTTTCCCTTCCCTTCTCTCCCCCTTGGTAAGCATTTTGGTGATCTCCCTTGGCCTCATCGGTCGCCGCCGCCGAGTGGCGCCGGGGGGGAGGTCAGGGATTCTCCCCCACGGGGGTCAGATCTGGGTTCTCCTCTTCGATTCTCCCTGTAGATCAGGTGTACGTTTTGGCTCTCTCGCGGCAATTGATCTCGGTGATCGCAGATCTAGGCCGACGAGCTGTAAATCTACTTTCTTCTCTGGTTTTTGGGGTCGTCCCTTCCGGCTCCGGCGATGGCACGTTGGAGTTCCCCCTTCCGGCAAGGCGTGGCGGCTCAATCGGTTCGTTGCGGTGGCCATGTATAGGTCCTGGAACTTTGCCCCTACTCGTTTCTCGATGGCTCGTTGTCTTGGTGTACATGGATGGCTGCTTCGACTCAGTGTAGCCTGGAGGATTCTGGGGCTCGTTGGCGTCTCCTACCTGACGGTTTGTGTGTGATGTGTCCCTCTCTCCTGGCCCATGTGGAGTCGGTTTTCTTAGTTTTTTTTTTTTGTGTTGGCTGTGTGGAGTTCCGCCGGTGTGATAGCGTGTGTTTTCCGTCGGAGTGGCGGTGTGTGATGGTCGGCGTGTTGCGCCTCATTGTCAACATCACTGGTGTGGCGGTGGTTTGTGGTCGGTCGAGGGTCATTGTTGTTGTAGCTCATGTGTCCTTAGCGTGAAATTTCTGTATTAACATTAATAAAAATGACTTTGGTTATTGCTTTAACTAGAATACTACTCTGGTGTATGATAATACTCATATAATAAAAGGACCCTAGGGAACACAGTAGGCCACTGAGGCGCATGGAGGATCCATGCTTGGGAGACCCAGTGGACCAGTTCTGTGTAGACTTAGAACTAGCTTACAGCTTAGGTGATGCCGGTCGCTTTATCGAGAACAAGCTGTTGGCAGGCAGAGGATGTGGTGAAGTCTCCACCACGGAAACTTGGGATTTCCATTCACCTGACAAAGCATGATGATCGTATTGAACAGGAACCAAGACGGTGCACAGTTCAGTGATTCAGACACTGGTGCATAAACCGTCTTACTACTATAGATAATCTATCCTGAACCCTGAGGGACCATATTCACTGGGCCAACCAGTTGCGTTGTGCTTTGATGTGCCAATGTGTGCGGACCTTCCATAGTCCAATACCACGGTACGTTGGGTTATCTGGCTGGTGCTTGAGTGACATGTAATCCCTACAGGTTATCCGACGTCCAGTGTTGGATAGGTGCATTTTGATGAGTCAATCTGTCCACACAGTTAACCCAGGCCTGGTGGTTGTCAGTATGACTGACGATGTTCCGGATGCTAGTCATAGCACCGGAAGGTGTGTGGTGTTATAGATGACAAGTCATCAATTCCTAGTCAGATGATCGATCGGGATCTGACGGTGCTCCCCACCGCCCAAGTAGAATCATGGCACCAGTAATAGGAGGGACTTAGGATTATCGGAGTATAGTAGAGAACAGGGTTACGAGGGAGTAACATAAGTTTAGGATCACTAGAGTTCAACTCGCATCGCACTCTAGGTGACTACACGGGTTAATCGGATTAGGGCTGATTAACGGAACTTTCGGTGTGTCACCGGAACAGTTAATCAGGGATCCGGTTGGAGCTAGAGATCTCGAACCCTAAAGGTTCCACCCTGTCTTGCGTATAAGAATTATTCCCTGACCTAGTTAGATACGTTGGATACGAAGTAGCGCGATGGAGCGCAAGCCCGGAGCCTAAGAACCTAATTCACATGAGTTACAGGCCGTAGGGGTATTTTGGTAAATACTGAAATATGGCTTAGAACATATTGAATGAGGATCTTAGAATAAGCAGAATAATTTCAGGAGCTCATAGGCGCTGACGGAACTCGATTCCGAGTAGCACACCTCACTTAGTCTCTCTTTCAGTTTTCCACTTTTCGTGAATGGCGTTTTCGTCCAGGCTTCACGATAGACATTGGAAATCCCTAAAAACCGACCCACCTCTATCCTAACCTATCTAGGGCCGGCCCTAGCTTCCTTGAAGCCATGGGAGACTGGCCCTATAAGGGAATAGGGAGAGGGAGGGGCCGGCCTAATGGTCTCCTCTCCTCCAGAAAATCCGAACCCCCCTAGCTAGTCCTCCTCCTTTATGGTTTCGACCAAGGAAAAAGAGAGGAAGAAGAAGGGAGAAGGAAGAGGTAGGAAGGAGAAGGAAGAAAAGAGAAAGAGGAGGAGAAAATCTCGCGGCTCGCCAACGTCTTCGCAACGGATTCCTCCGTCGGCTCGTAATCCTTGCACTGAGAGACAGGATTTCGAGGATTCTTCAATTTGCAAAGGACAAGGTACTATCCGATAGTTTCCCTTGCGATTCAAGAGCGGTTCTTCATCGTTCCGTCATCTCCAGATCTAAGATCCAAAAGGTATAATGATTCTAAACACCTAACTAGATGCATGCATGTCTTCCGTAGATCGTAGTATGCCTCTAGGGTGTCCGCACATATGCTAAGATCTTAGATTTGCATGTAGATTGTTTTGTAGAATTAATTATAATGAAACATACACTGTATGATCTTCGGATCTATCTTTTGCTTCCGCTGTGACTCTGATAAGCGGATCCAATTCCAACAATTGGTATCAGAGCACGCTTTGGTGTATGTTTCATGTATGAATTCGTGAAAACATCATGTGAATATATAATGGCATATGTTTTCGTCGGGGTTCGGCGTAGATCATGCATATGGATTGTTCTATATATCGTCTTTTTGCAGGTGCCACGCTGAATAGTAATCTGTGAATGCATGCATCCGGGGTCGGACCTCAGATTTAATTTTTGCATTGATTATTATTATGCTTGTGAGTTTGTCTCTAGATCAGGCTTAGGGTTAGTACTAAGCTTATAGATTCATCGGTGTCTTTATATGTTTCTAACACGTGCGAATCCGGTGGCTAGCTAAAAGGAAAGGTGGTAACCGCCCTCGTGGTAGTTCAGGTAGCCAAGTACTGTGCACCGAGATAGACGCAGTGTTAGATTTGTTTAGAGATAATTAACTAATGTCTCCATAAGAAGTATGATAACCCTAGTGGGATGCCCTTTCCCCACGTGGTCCTAGCGACCAAGTTAGGTTAGGTTTTCACTGTGTGATACCCGTTTCTAGATGACGTTTGATGGTAGTATGAACTCATCACGATTTGGTTATGCCACCATTAGGTTGAGGTCCGGCGGAGGTTGTCAGATGTCTCTATTTGGCCAGCATCGAAACCTGTAATGAGATGAGGTCTACTATGACATCAGGCATCAGATTGTGAATAAGGCGTTAATTTAGTGGGAGTCCTTTCCACGTTGACCTTAGGCTAGGCTCCAGATCTTAGGATTATGGGCAAACTAGTGAAGTATCAGGATTCTTGGAATCTATGTAATGTGATCCTTACAAGAAAGGCGAAAGCTGAGTATTCAAGGTAGGGACTATGATATTTTCCGAGGAGACTAATGCTTTGCAGGAAGGTTTGTAATCCTAGTGGGAGCACGGTAGACCAGGGTCTAAGTCTAGGAGGTCGTGACCTTTGTAGATATGCATAAAACCTCATAAAGAAGGGATGTGTAAGAGGTTCCCTCCAAAGGGGAGCCCCTGGCCTCAACAATCAACCGGCTAAGGGTTTGGGTGGGAGGCAGTTCGATATTCCCACCGGGTGAGAGCTGTGTTTCCTTCCATACTGGTTCGCCTAGTGGTTTCCTTCGGAACATGGAGGATGCCGGTGGCAGTGGGTGACGGTTTTTTCCTGCACCGCGGGAGCCTATGAACCCCCCTGCCGACACCATCTAGATTTGTGGAAAGCATCCGAAAGCTTGTGTGAAGCCGCTGTTGCTGCGCACGCGGGACACATAAAGCTGGCCAAAAGGAGACTGGGAGGTCATTCAGTTTACCATGGGTAATTCTGATGAAGACTGGGTCGTAAAAACCCCATTGGCAGAAGCAGTTGCATGCTTTCACCGAGATACTGTCTCCAATTCAAGGCCGATAGTGTCAGTGCTCGAGCCCAGGGAATTTAGATTCCTGGATGTCTCCACTTGAGGTAGTGAAGACATAGCGGCTGGAGTAAACATTATCTATTTCTAAATTTCATGAAATAGATTGCAGTAAACCCTAATTTTACTTTAAACCATTGTTTACAGAAATCATGACCAAGCTCGACCCCCTTGCCTCCATACTTAATGATAACAAACTTACGGGACCAAACTACGAGGACTGGAAGCGTAACTTGATGCTCGTCCTAAGGGTTGGCAAACACACAATTGCCCGAAGTACCCCTCAACCGGCCATGCTGGGACCAAGTGCAACTGAGGCCCAGTTAAAGGAATAGAAAGACTGGCTAGATGCTGATGAGATATGCAAGTGTTACATAGTGGCATCCTTGCAGACCGTCCTTCAGAAGCAAGTCGAAGACATGGCCTTTGCTTCAGACATGATGCTCTACCTAAAGGAAATATTCGAGGGTCGTAGTCGGGTAACTGGTTACCTGACCATCAAGAAATTGGTGTCCACGAAGATAACATAGGGGACTTTAGTTCGGGATCATATACTGAAATTGTTTGGCTATGTGAACGAGCTTGGTTCCTTCGATGTCATCTTGGATGCGGAGATCCAGACTGATATTTTCCTCGCGTCTTTGTCAGGAACGTTTGAGGGCTTCGGTACCAACTTCAACCTTAACCGGTTGGAGATGTCTAACGCAGAGCTCCTAGCGACGCTCCAGGCGGCAGAGGACGGGATAAAGGCAGGATCCCAATCCCTGAACGTAGAGCGGAATTCTTCTCTGAAAGCCAAAGGCAAGTTTCAGAAAAGAAAGTCTTAGAAGCCCGTGAAGATGGGCCAGATGTAGTTGCAGGTTGCTAAGCAGAATGGTCCGACGAAGCCTAAAGGAAAATATTTCCGATGCGGCAAGAAGGGGCACTGGAAGGGCAACTGCCGCGCGGCTCCCAAGAAGGCTGAGATAGGTATATCTCAAATCCACATAGTGCAATCCCTTGTAGCATCCAGTTGTTCTCCAATTTTATGGATTATGGATTCTGGTTCCACTAACCATGCTTGCAATAATTTGCGTGGGTTCAAGGAGACAAGAAAACTGGGTGATGGGGAGATGATCCTAAGCATGGGAACTGAGGCTGTAGCAGAGGCTGAAGCAGTTGGAGATGTGGTCTTGCAGTTCCATGATGGAAGAAGTTTATTACTTAGAGACATACTTTATGTACCGTTCTTGAGACGAAACTTAATTTTTGTTTCCTTATTGAATAATGAAGGTTTTTCAGTTTTATTTGATGCTTCTGGTGTGTTAATTAAATTGAATGGTTCCTTTGTTTGTAAGTGAAAGACACAGAATGGTCTCTATGTAATTAACTCCAATCATAAGCAGGATAACATAATTGAAGCTTGTGTAGTTAATTTATCTAAAAGGAAAAATCCCTCAGATAATCCAATACTCCTTTGGCATCTATGGCTTGGACACATAGCCTCAGACAGGATTCACAAGTTGGTTAAGGTAGGACTTTTAAGTTCAGATGTTTCAGAAAGCCTACCTACGTGTGAGTCTTGCCTGGAAGGCAAGATGACTAAAAGATCTTTCCAAGCCAAAGGTAGCAGATCTAAGGAGGTATTAGAGTTGGTACACACTGATGTATGTGGGCCCATAAGTGTTTGTGATATAGGAGGATTCGAGTATTTGATCACCTTCACGGATGATCACTCGAGATTTGGATACATATACCTAATGCGGCGGAAGTCTGAATCCTTTGATAAGTTCAAGGAGTTCAGAGCTGAAGCAGAAAAGCAGACGGGTAAAAGTATCAAGTCTCTTTGATCGGATCGAGGAGGCGAATACCTATCGGATAAATTTATTGGGTACCTGCGTGAGCATGGGATCGTATCCCAGTTGACTGCACCAGGAACACCACAACAAAACGGTGTATCTGAGAGGAGAAACCAAACTTTGTTAGACATGGTTCGGACTATGATGAGTTATGCAATATTGCCACCTAGTTTTAGGAGATATGCCCTAGAGACGGCAGCATATACTTTGAACTTTGTTCCATCAAAGTCAGTACCCCTAACTCCTTGGGGGCTGTGGTTGAAGCGAAAGCCAAGCCTACAGCACTTTAGGATTTGGGATTGTCCAGCACATGTGCGGAAGGACAAGCGAGATAAGATGGAGTCAAAAACTAAGGTATGTCTGTTCGTTGGGTATCCAAAAGGGACAAAGGGTAGTTTATTTTATGATCATGAGGATAGAAAGGTTGTCGTCTCGACGAACACCGTATTCCTGGAGTAGGATTATTTAATAGACCATAAGCCCACTAGTAAAGTAGTTCTTGAAGAATTGCTTGGTACTGATGGGAGTACGCAGACAGAAAACGTAGTGGGAGCCGATACCACTAAGATAAACGATACTATAGAATCGACTCCTATGGAACCACCGCAGGCTCGTCGCAGTGGGAGGACCACAAGTGCTCCTGATAGATACATTGGAGAAGCCTTTATGGTGGATCCAGAGTTTCAGGAGGATGATCCTCTGAACTATGACGAAGCGATGGTATCCTCTGACCATGCAGCATGGCAGGAAGCCATGGAGGCAGAACTGACATCAATGTCCCAAAACTCGGTCTGGACACTTGTAACACCACCTCACAACATTAAACCTGTTGGGTGTAAGTGGGTGTACAAAAGGAAAAGAGGTTCGGATGGTACCGTTGAGACTTACAAAGCTAGACTAGTCGCTAAGGGTTATACCCAGCGAGAAGGGATCGACTATGACGAAATCTTTTCGCCAGTGGCTATGATTAAGTCTATCCAGATCCTCTTGTCTATTGCAGCCTATTATGATTGGGAAATCTGGCAAATGGACGTCAAGACCGCATTCCTCAATGGGGATTTGGAAGAAGACATCTACATGTCTCAGCCTCCAGGCTTTGTCGCAAAAGGTCAGAAAAGTCTGGTGTGCAAGTTGCAAAGATCCATTTATGGACTGAAGCAAGCATCCAAAAGTTGGAACATGCGTTTTGATCAGGCTATCCAGTCTTATGGATTTGAGCAGAACGTGGATGAACCATGTGTTTATAAAAGGAGCAATAAGACTGCAGTAGTTTTTCTAGTGCTTTACGTAGACGATATCCTGCTCATTGGAAACGATGTTGGAACGTTGTCTATAGTGAAGGTGTGGTTATCCTCTCAATTTGACATGAAAGACCTGGGTGAAGCGAGTTATGTTCTGGGGATCAAGGTAACTCGAGATCGCCAGAACAAGACTCTCTCGCTGTCACAGTCAGCCTACATAGATACTATCTTGGTTAGATTCTGTATGCATAACTCCAAGAAGGAACTGGTTCCATTCAGACATGGAATAAAGTTGTCCAAGGATCAGGGTCCTAAGACTCCTGAGGAGAGGGCAGAGATGCAGAAGATACCTTATGCTTCGACTGTAGGGAGCCTGATGTATGCTATACAGTGCACGAGACCAGATATATGCTATGCAGTAGGCATGATGGGCAGGTATCAGTCAAATCCGGGTCCAGGGCATTGGACTGCTGCATGTGAAAAGTATACTCAAGTATCTCCGTAGGACAAGAGATTATGAGTTAGTTTACTCTTCACAGGAACTGACACCGATTGGGTATACGGATTCTGACTTTGCGTCAGATCCGGAATCCAGAAGATCGACGTCAGGGTTTGTGTTTTCATTAGGAGGAGGAGCTGTCAGTTGGAGGAGTGTGAAGCAGGGATGCATCGCGGATTCGACGACAGAGACTGAGTACATTGCGACGTGCGAAGCAGCTAAGGAGGCGGTGTGGCTCAAGAAGTTCCTCACGGACTTAGGATGCGTACCGAGAGCTCAAGATCTTATTGTCCTTTACTGTGACAATAGTGGAGCGGTAGCACAATCCAAGGAGCCAAGATATCACCAGAAGAGCAAGCATATCGAGCGGAAATACTATATTATCCGGGACTTGCAGAAGCGAGGGGAGGTTGAAGTGACTCAGGTGGCGTCTACAGATAACATGACGGACCCTTTTACAAAGGTGTTACCGACCAAGGCTTTTGAGAAGCACGTGGATGTCATGGGAGTTAAGACTGTTGTTCCCCACTAGGCCAAGTGGGAGATTGTTGTAGCTCGTGTGTCCTTAGCGTGGAATTTCTGTATTAATATTAATAAAGATGACTTTTGTTATTGCTTTAATTAGAATACTACTCTGGTGTATGATAATACTTATATAATAAAAGGACCCTAGGGAACACAGTAGGCCACTGAGGCACATGGAGGATCCATGCTTGGGAGGCCCAGTGGACCAGTTCTGTGTATGCCTAGAACTAGTTCACAGCTTAGATGATGCCGGTCGCTTCACCGAGAACAAGCTGTTGGCAGGCAGAGGATGTGGTGAAGTCTCCACCACGGGAACGTGGGATTCCCATTCACCTGACCAAGCACGATGATCGTGTTGAACAGGAACCAAGACGGTGCATAGTTCAGTGATTCAGACACTGGTGCATAAACCGTCTTACTACTATAGATAATCTGTCCTTAACCTTGAGGGACCATATTCACTGGGCCAACCAGTTGCGTGTTGCTTTGATGTGCCAACATGTGCGGACCTTCCATAGTCCAATACCATGGTACGTTGGGTTACCCGGCTGGCGCTTGAGTGATATGTAATTCCTACAGGTTATCCGACGTCCAGTGTTGGATGGGTGCGTTTTGATGTGTCAATCTGTCCATACAGTTAAACCAGGCCTGTTGGTTGTCAGTATGACTGATGATGTTCCGGATGCTAGGCATAGCACTGGAAGGTGTGTGGTGTTATAGATGACAAGTCATCAATTTCTACTCAGATGATCGATCGGAATCTGACGGTGCTTCCCACCGCCCGAGTCGAATCATGACACCAGTAATAGGAGGGATTGAGGATTATCGGAGTATTGTAGAGAATAGGGCTACGAGGAAGTAACATAAGTTTAGGATTAGGGCTGATTAACGGAACTTTCGGTGTGTCACCGGAACAGTTAATCAGGGATCCGGTTGGAGCTAGAGATCCCAAACCCTGAAGGTTCTACCCTGTCATTGCGTATAGGAATTGTTCCCTGACCTAGTTGGATACGTTGGATGCGAAGTAGCACGATGGAGCACAAGCCCGGAGCGTCAGAACCTAATTCACATGTGTTACGGGCCGTTGGGGTATTTTGGTAAATATTGAAATATGGCTCAGAACATATTGAATATGGATCTTAAAATGAGCGGAATAATTACAGGAGCTCATAGGCACTGACGAAACTCGATTCCAAGTAGCGCACCTCACTCAGTCTCTCTTTCAGTTTTCCACTTTTTGTGAAGGGCGTTTTCGTCCAGGCTTCACGATAGACATTGGAAATCCCTAAAAACCGACCCACCTCTATCCTAACCTATCTAGGGCCGGCCCTAGCTTCCTTGAAGCCATGGGAGACCGGCCCTATAAGGGAATAGGGAGAGGGAGGGGCCGGCCTAATGGTCTCCTCTCCTCCAGAAAATCCGAACCCCGCCTAGTCCTCCTCCTTTGTGGTTTCGGCCAAGGAAAAGAGAGGAAGAAGAAGGGAGAAGGAAGAGGAAGGAAGGAGAAGGAAGAAAAAAGAAAGAGGAGGAGAAAATCTCACAGCTCGCCATCGTCTTCGCAACGGATTCCTCTGTTGGCTCGTAATCCTTGCACTCAGAGATAGGATTTCGAGGATTCTTTAATTCGCAAAGTACAAGGTGCTATCCGACAGTTTCCCTTGCGATTCAAGTGTGGTTCTTCATCGTTCCGTCATCTCCGGATCTAAGATCCAAAAGGTATGATGATTCTAAACACCTAACTAGATACATGCATGTCTTCCTTAGATCGTAGTATGCCTCTAGGGTGTCCACACATATGCTAAGATCATACATTTGCATGTAGATTGTTTTGTAGAATTAATTATAAAGAAACATACACTATATGATCTTCGGATCTATCTTTTGCTTCCGCTGCGACTCTGATAAGCGGATCCACTTCCAATAATTATCTCCCCACCAATGTTTGTCCTCGCGATGGTTTGTGTACTTGCATCAAGTTAGTTGTGACACCTCCTGGGGTTTGGTTGTGTCCCCCCTTTTAAATGAACCAAAAAGAAAAAAGAAGTAGCAGCTGGTTGTGGTGGTGGTGGTAGTGGTGTTGGAGATGAGTGGTGAGTTGGCTTAGGTGAAGGGACATGGCATAAAAGTTGGACGAAAAAAAAGATCGACCAGGTCGTGTGCACGACTTGGTATAGTAGTATGCCAAGCGGTTCCATTGTGGTGCTTCTATGAGTTTCGTGCTCCGTTGCACTAGGGCCTCGGATCGCAGCAAATGGATTGTCCCGACATGACATGAGATATAGAAGATCTAATGGCCGGTGGTGAAGGAGCCTTATCCACTTCGACAAAAACCCGCTTTCATCAAAGACAACATGATGTGACATGTAGATACCTAAAAATAAGCGTCATAGTCTTCTCTCTCAAGGCAACTATCATCTACAATAAAAAGTCGAATAAGTTTTTTTTTCGCTTCGCCCTTAGGTTAGGGTTTCTGACCCCCCATCTTGGCCTCTCCGGCCACCGACCGCGCCGAGGAGGCCAGTATTTCGGTTCGTGAGACATCGTGGCGGGGGGGGGGGGGGGGATCTGGCCCTTTCTTCCCTCCTTTGTATATGGGGGGCTGGATCCCATCAGCACAGAGTTTTTGTTTCAATTTCAGGTGGCGCGGCTCTCTTCTTTACGGATCGGCACCGATGGCTCAACTTTTGGGATCAGGGAGGTGCGGAGTGGTGATCTGGACCTAGCCGGAATATGTCGTGGGTGTTCCAGACCCTCTTCAGCTCGGCGTTGATCCCTTGATGGGTTCGAGGCGGCGGCGTCCGAGTTCGTGGCAGATCGGGGACGTGCAGCTCCTTATCTTTCTCCTCCGGCGATGATGGTGGTGATGGATCCGGTATGTGATCAAAATTTTGGTTGGTTTGTTTTTGTGGACGTCCTTTTGTTTTTTGGCGCTTGTTTGCCCTTTCCTTTTGTGGGTTTGTCTTGACGTCGAAGTCCGAGGACTGTTGGGAGCTCCGATGTGGGGTAGATCCCGCCATGTATGGCGGTGTGGGGCTGTGTTCCCCTTCTGGTTTCTTCGTCGTGTGACGGTTTATTGTGTCCTGGTAGTACGACCTTTCTATGGTCGCTGTAGTGGCGACTCTCTGTGCTTGCACCAGGTTGTGGTGCCTCCTGAGATCTGTTGTGATCTCTCCTTATAATACCCAAAAAAAAAAAGAAGAAGAAAAAGACATGTACATACCTCTAGTTTAGAGATCCAAACATTTGTAGCCCAGATGATTTCGACCATAACCTAGGAAGACACATGGAGTGGTGCGATATGATAATTTGCTATTGGTGTATGGTCGAATGAAAGGAAAGCACATGCACCTAAAGCTACGTAATACGGTGTAACTAGTAAGAAACCCAGGCAATGCCCAGATGAGCTTGATGCACAGCCATTTGGCACAGAGGACATCACAACTGTTTGAAGAAGTATAAAATCTAAAGTGAGTGTGATTCACTTGTTAGAGAGAGAGAGGGAGATATTAACATCAAATGATAATTAAATGACATTGAATGAGTGTTTTATTATCTTTATGGTAGGTTTTTAATAGGGTTTAAAACTGAGTCATGTTGGAAGAATGATTATGGTTCTTTAAAAGACGTCCACGTGTCACAACACGGGAGAGAGGCTTCCGTTTTAGTATATAGTATAGATTTGGATATTTATTAATCAATTTTTCATATAGATAGAGTTGCACCTACAGAGTTCGAGTTGGCAATTGATTGACAAGGAAGACGGCGGTGATAAAGGCATTGACCCAGTGTTTTTTAGGCGAAAGAGCAAGAAGTGCAAGCCCAGTTTTGGCAATATATCGATGCTTCCGCTCCGCCATGTCATTTTGTGCAAGCATGTGCGGGCACGATATTCGATGTGAGATTACATGGTGAGCAAATATAGCATTGAACATATTGTTGTTATATTCGCCACCTCCATCAGTTTGGATAAATTTGGGTTTTCTCTCAAACATGGTTTCGACAAAGGATTAGAATTGAACAAATACAGTATATATAAACCTCAGATGTAGCTGTTCGATGAAACAACCTACAATATCTACTAAAATTATCAATAAAAATAACATAGAATTTTGCATCTGTTATAGAGGAGATGGAACAGGTCCCCAAACATCAGAATGCACTTGTTCAAGCGAAATGTTACAAACATAGTCTGAAAGTTTAAAAGGAAGACTAGAGCTTTTACCCATTTGACATGATGTGCAAATAGAGAGGTAGGCGTTGACATTCCATTTATCAAGGGAAGGGGCGGTCCAACCAATTATGCCAAACATAGCTGGAAATACGACTACAAGAGAGAACTAAGGGTGATTTTTAGTCATACACATACTGGTCTGTCCTTGGCAGAGGAATCGAACTTCCCCAATATGTTGTCCTTAATAATAAAACCAAAGGCAATGAATATGGAATGACAATTATTATCTTTGGAAATTAAATTAAGAAACAAAAAGAAGATTTTTACTCATAGAAGGAATATGAACGACATCTTACATGTGACTAGGAATACCATTGTGAGCGTATGAAGTGGTTCCAATGTGAGAGATGGGTAAACCATTACCATTACCGACCGCAAGATTGTCGCTCCCAACATAGTCCGAGTGCATGGAGATCGAGATTACTTAGATCTAGTGTAACATGGATGGATGCGCCAGTATTGGCCGGTATGCCATATGGAGCCTTCTTCTTTAGACGTGGCCATAGCTTGAAAGATTTGAGGTGGCTGCATGAGGCCCTTGAAATGAAAGATATAGTCAATTGAAGCAATCGAGAGCAGTGTGCCCTACTTAATTGCATATTTGATAGCTTTGTACGTCGTTGACCTTGGCCTGATGAGTCTGATTATGTTGATGAGGAGTGAAAGAGGCATTGTGGTCTCCCTAATTGTGGCCTCGACCACTGTCCCTTTTGGGCTTGTATCCACTATGAGTGCTTCCACATTGGTACGTAGTTTTGAGGAGAACGATTTGTAAAAGAGATCAGAGCTATGGATGGTACCTCAAATAAGCTATGAGAGGTGTGGGATATTGTATCCAAGCTTTCTCGTGGATGTGTGCCCCTTAAGGGGTTTGGATTGTGATGACCAAGATCTAGTAGTCACTAGTCAAGACTTCTAATGCTGTGATGCCAAGATGGATGAGTTAAGGTTAAAAGAGTTTGAAAGTGATTTTAATCTCATATATTTCTTATTACTGTGTACAGCACCCATTGGGTTCAATATATAGAGTTTTTTAAAACAACTTGATCAATATATAGAGTTATATATTCAAAACAACCTGATATACATCACATAACAATAAGAACCAGCATGATATATTCAACGTGAGGTAGATACTAAGAGATTGTTATGCCGCTGAGTTTGTTACCGAGCTTATCTAATTCTAGCATGATCTTTCTGTTGTTGTGATGATCGACTTCACACAGGATCAAAGAGCAATCATTAGTTTAGATCTAAGGAGGCTCTCTTACACTCCCCCTCAAACTCGGCTGCTTTGGAAAGGCGAGTTTGGAACGAAGGAACTCAATGCGTTGTTTGTAGAGTCCCTTTATAAACAGATCTGCAATTTTATCTACGGAGGGAACAAACTGCACCCGATGACTGCCGGACAATATATATGTTAGTGATAGTGTATAGTGTTGAGATACACATACCCGTAGATTACCTGTATAGGATACCCCTTGTTTTCTCTTGTATATATTTGGCCCTTGGCCTAATGAGAGGATTCAATTCTTCTCCCCAAAATCCCTAGCACCTCTTCTCTCTCTCTCTCTCTCTCTCTCTCCCTCTCTCTCTCTCTCTCCATTCATGCTAGTGATTCCCTGTGACATGGTATCAGAGCGGACGACCCATCTCTCCTCGACGTCCGACGATCGGACTTCTGATTATCACCCTTGATCTCCGGTTAGATCTGCACCAGGTTCGGTCGCCACCAGATCCTCTGAGATCTGGCCCTGAGCAGCTCCGGACAGCAGCCTCGAGCACCCCCTCCAGATCTCGACTAGATCCAGCCTGCGCAGCTCCGACCAGATCCCTGTGCAGCTCCGGCCAGATCTCGACCAGATCGTGGCCCTGCGCAGCTCCGACCAGATCGTGGTCCTCCAAGATCTGATCCAACCAGATCCCTGCGCAGCTCCGGTCAGATCCCTGCGCAGGTCCGGCCAGATCTCGACCAGATCGTGGCCCTGAGCAACTCCGACCAACCGCCTCGAGTACCCCCTCCAGATCCGACCAGATCTGGCCAGATCTCGTAGGATCCTTGCGCTGCTCCTCCCAGATCTGGTCCTCCGAGATCAGATCTGGTCCTCCGAGATCTGATCCCTGCGCTCCGAGTGATGTCCGGCCACTCCTCCCACCAGATCCTGTAAGATCTGGCCTTGAGCATCTCCGGCCAGCAGCCTCACAGGTCCTATGTGTTAGGATTGATGTGTTCTAAGCTTGTAAAACTTTATGTTTTGGTCTAATAAAGATTGATAGTTATTATTACATGAGATGCATATAGGTGCGTAACATAGTTACGTGTTCTTTAGAGAATAGAGAGCCATGGTTATATGGTAGTCCACTGAGTTGAAGACTAAGTGGATTGGTCCCGTATAACCTAAATATGTTCGCAGCTATGATCAGGTTGGTCGCCTTATCATGGTAAGCTGTTGGCGATGACAGTTCATGGGATGTCTTCACCATGGTCATCACCAGGCACAGTGTCTGTGGCTGAACGGAACTAACACAGTGTACAGATCAGTGAGCAGACACTGGTACACTAAGCCGTGTTTCTGCTTAGGGTAAAACGGTCCTAAACCCTGAGGAACCACGACTGATGGACTAACCAGTTGCATGGTGCTTTGGCGCACCAATGTGTGAGGGTCCATATGCAGTGATCCAAAACCACGGTGTACTGGGTTACCCGGCTGGCGTTGCATTAGCGTGTCACTCCTGTAGGCCATCCACACCCCTGATGGGAGGTGCGTTCCTTGGTGTGACTTACACTGTACCAAACCCAGGCCTGGTGGTCATCAGTTTGACTGTTGACCGGGTTCGGTTACTCGACGGGGTAATCAGAGGTACGATGTATAGGTCAACCTGGAAGGAACCAAGTCATATGATCATTCGAGTCTGACGGTAGTCTTCACCGCTCGAAGTGAATCATGGCATCAAGTGGAGGGACAGCGGGTTTACCACTACTAAGCGGAGAGCAGGGGTATGATGGAGAACATAGTAAGTCTGGGTGAATTGGAGTGCAGCCTGCGTCGCACTCTGGGTGGCTATGCAGGTTAACTCGAGCTCAAAGAATCGATGGTACACTCGGGTAGTGTGTCGATCGAGCTTGAGTTGGAAGCCATGAACCCCGGTCCCTGATGGTTCCACCTTATCAACATTATGTACGGTTCTTGAACCGTCTCCTCGGAACACCATAAGCATGAGGAAGAAAGAAGTATACGCTCCATGTGTGCATGGCACTAGAGCACGGTAGATGCGTAACTACATACGAGTACTAAGGGTTGAGCCCGAGACTAGTGCAGAGTCGTATGTAGTAATCCCTAGCCATAAGTGAACTTCGCTGCATAGGTGCGATGCACCGGGGTATGTTGCGAGTTGACTAGTTGACTTTGCTAGAGGCACCCTCCGGTGGCCTCAGTTAATAGTAGGTAACTAGTAAAGATCACTTAAGTAATGGCCGCTAGGCATCGCACGCTAGAAATGGTCAAAATGAGGCGTCGGGGCGTTTTGGTAAAAACCTCACTCTGCCGGACCTCACTGTTGGCCGACCTCACTGGTGTGACACCTTGCTAGGGCCGGCCCTATGATGTAGGGATAAGAATCCCTCATCTATAGGGCCGGCCATATGGATAGGGATGGGGCGATAAAAACGGTTAAGATCGAGCCTTAAAAAGTAGGAAAACGGATAAATACGCGGAGAGATAAAAAGGAGATAATGGAGAGATGAGATAAGGGGGTCATTATCCCCTTGGATCCTTATCCAAGGGGGGGTGGCCGGCCCTATAAAAGCACCTATGGGCGCCGGCCCCAGGTGATGCAAAATCCGAACCCCCTCCTCTCTCTAATCTCTCTAGTTCTCTCCCTAATCTCTCTCCGTTTCCCGCTTGCTACTTCGTCTTCCTCGCGTGGAGTTCTGAAGAAGGAGAAGGGTCGTTCTTCGGAGGCACTCAGAGATCCGAGAGCGACATTTCGTGCATCGTGTGAGATCGGGTGAACAAGAAGGTAACATCTCCATTCGTACCGTCGGCATCTTCGCGAACGATCTTCCGTCTCCATCGACAAAGAAGACAATTCTCCGCGGTTAAAAGATCCGTACGAAAGGTATGTGTAATCTAACATGTAGATCTAGCGAGCATTATGATTTGCATCCATGCTAGTTAATCATTACGCTAGATTGCCGTTAGGGGTTTTCGATTCTCGTTCATACACATGCACACATATGTAGATTAGTTTCCATGAAAAGTTAAATAGTGTAACGTGCACCATGAACGGTCTTTCGACCGCCAAATCGTTTTCGCTGCGAGCCTCTGACCCGGATTAGATTCCAACAATTGGTATCAGAGCCGCATTATTGGTGTGTGTTTCACATTTTTTTATGAAACTAACATGTGTGCGCATGATGAATGCGTGAGATCATCGGGGTTCTTACGCTTAGATCATGCATATGTATAGATTGTGCTTGTTCTATTTATCATTCTTGCAGGGCGCCGCTATAAAAAATCTAGATCTATGATTTGTGCTTGCTACCGGGGGTCGGACCCCGAGATAGCAAATGTCTGGATTTGCTTTCTATGTGTGGATTTGTAATTGAGCCGTAGATTGGGTGAGTGATGGGGGTTGACCATCCTCGGTTTCCCATGGCTTTTTCCTAGGTGTGTTTTCTTTTCTTTCTAGGAAATTGTGTACGACCGAGCACTTGCTCGTAGCGTACTAGACTTTTTCGGTTACAGATCGAGAAGAAAGATGTGCCAAAGAAATCCACCATCGGGAGCGGAAGCGGAACCCTGGAGGATGATGACGATCCGGCAAAGTGTTCGCGAGCGCGACGGAGGAGCCGGACCGAGGAACCTTGCGAAGAAAGCTAGAGGCCTGCGCTGTGCTAATTAGGTTCAGGGGTCGGACCCTGAACTTAATTCAGTTTTAATGGTTGCTTTCTTTAATTAGTTCTTTAAGCTTCATATCGAACCCCGATGAGATAATGTCATTATCAGTTTTCAGAGGGATGCCTTTCCCCTCCGGTCTAAGTGACTGTTTGAGGTTAGGATCCCGCTAGATGACGCCTATTATTTAGTTGACTTTTGATGTTAGTGGGATCCCATCACATATGGTTATGCCACCATTAGGAGAGCACCCGACTAGTCGGGTGTGCCTATTTGGCCAGCATCGAAATCAAAGATGAGATGGAGATCCATTGAACATCAATTGTCAAATCTATAAGCGAGGCGCCATGATTAGTGGGAGTCCTTTCCAGTGAGTCTGACTCTAGGATTAGCTCCAGAGCATTAGCGTGATAACCAATTTTGCAAAGCATCGATATTCTTGGAATATGTAATGTGACCCTTGAATGGAGAAATCCACTTGAGGCAGGGACTATGATATTCCGAGAGTGATTAATGCTAGGCGAAGGGCTTTAACGCTAGTGGGAGCATGGTGTGACCAGGGTCTAGTATTTAGGAGGTCGCTACCTTTGCATTTGCATAAATTCATACTCACAAAATAACCCTCAGAATTATAAGGGATGCAAGAGAGGACTTTTATAAGATCCTCTGGCCTCCACGGCCAGTCGTTTTGTGTTTGGGTAGGGATGCATAACTTCACACCCCCTAGGGTGGGAGCTGTGTGTTTCCATGCCAAATTACTTAATGACCTCCCTGCGGATATGGCGATTACGGGGCCAGGAGAGAAGGGCTTTTCATCCCACCCTAGTGGGGGCCGCATGAACTCCCATGTCGTAATTGCTTAGGCTCGTGGGTAAGCATCCTAGGTACACATGAGGTATTCGTTGCGAAGACAACGGTGATCACGTGGTACTGGCCGAAAGATAACCATGGTCCATCACAGCCCTTAGTTGGCAGATTTGGATAGGGTCAAGGAAAAGGCCCGTGTGAGCGGATTGACGCTGTATGATGCCCCCTAGGGCAGGTACAGTCGATTCCGAGATCTTACATACATGGTTAATTAATCCATGGTAATGACTTCGCTTGAGGGTAGCGTTGACATATGGATATAATTAGCTTGTTTTAAAAATCTATAAAATAAGTTTTTATGCATACTCATTATTCAATCTTTATTTTCAGATGACTAAGTTAGACCCCCTGTCCGCTATCCTAAATGACCACAAACTTACCGGTCCCAACTATAAGGACTGGAAGCGCAACCTGTACCTGGTCCTAAGGATTGGTAAACATATGTCAGCCCTTAATGACCCTGAGCCAGATTTGCCAGGACCCAATGCCACAGAGGCACAGTTAAAGGCATTCACTGACTGGAAGGAATCTAATGAGATATGTAAATGCTATATAATAGCATCCTTGCAAACAACTCTGCAGAAGCAAGTCGAGGAGATGCCCGACGCTTCTGACATGATGTTGTATTTGAAGGAGATGTTTGAAGGTCACAATCGCGTTACGCGATACCTTACCATCAAGAAACTCGTCGGCACTAAGATGTCCAATGGGACGCTGGTTCGGGAACACATGATGAAAATATTTGGGTTCCAAAACGAACTAGCTACCATGGACATTGTGCTAGAAGGCGAGGTGATGACAGACATCTTCCTCTCGTCACTGTCTGGAGCCTTTGAAGGCTTTGTCACCAACTTTAATTTGAACAAGTTGGCTATGACCAATGCAGAGCTTCTGGGAGCTCTCCAGGCAGCTGAGGATGGCTTCAAGCAGAAGAGCGAAGCACTTCACGTGCAACGCAGATCCTTCAAGAAGCCTGGCAAACCTCAGGGCAAGAAACATAAAAAGAAACCTAAGTCACTGCCTGTGCAGGACTCTGCTGGAGCCTCTGGGTCTGGAGAATCAAAGAAACCGAGCACGAAGTGCTTCCGGTGTGGCCAGAAGGGTCATTGGAAGAAGGACTGCAAGAAGCCTCAGAATGCTGGTGAAGGTAATCTACAACTCTTAGTTGTTGAATCATTTCTTTCAAGTAATAGTACTTTTGCTAGTTGGATTGTGGATTCTGGATCCACTAACCATGCCTGTAACTCTCTTCAGGGGTTTCGGGAAAGCAGAAGATTGCTTGATGGAGAGGTGACCTTGAGCATGGGAACTGAGGCCGTGGCTGCTGCTGAAGCTATTGGAGATGTTAATCATAGTTTTTCGAATAATAAGACTTTGACACTTAGAGATGTCTTTTATGTACCGTCCTTGCGACGTAATTTAATTTCTGTTTCTTCTTTAGTTAATGAAGGTTATTCAGTTTATTTTGATGCTTCTGGTGTGTCGTTTAAACAGAATGGAACTTTTATAATAAGAGGAATGGTTCAGAATCATCTCTATGTTGTAAGTCCTAAATTTGAAAAAGATAACATAATAACTTCAGCATTTAATGTTAATTCATCTAAGCGTAAGAATCCTTCGGAAAATTTAACCCACCTGTGGCACTTACGACTTGGGCATATTGCCTTAGATAGGATCCATAGAATGGTGAAGGCCGGGCTTCTGGAAACAGATCCTACGGAGATCCTTCCCACCTGTGAATCCTGCCTGGAAGGCAAGATGACCAAGAGGTCCTTTAAAGGTAAAGGAGTAAGAGCCACTGAGGTATTAGAGTTAATCCATTCGGATGTCTGTGGACCCATGAACGTCAAGGCGATAGGAGGCCATGAGTATTTCATCACATTCATTGATGATTACTCAAGATATGGTTACATTTACCTGATGCATCGGAAGTCAGAATCCTTTGACATGTTCAAAGAGTTCAGGGCTGAAGTAGAAAAGCAGACAGGTAAATATATAAAAACCCTTCGATCTGATCGAGGAGGTGAATACCTATCTGACGAGTTCCTAGGGTATTTGGTGGAGCATGGGATAAAATCCCAGTTAACTGCTCCAGGTACCCCACAACAGAATGGAGTTTCCGAGAGAAGGAATCGAACCTTGTTGGACATGGTTCGTAGCATGATGAGTTACGCCAGTTTACCAATGACCTTTTGGGGATATGCCCTACAAACAGCAGTTTATATTCTGAATCACGTTCCGTCTAAGTCAGTGCCTCAGACCCCTAGAGAACTGTGGTCAAAGCGAAAGCCATTGATACAGCATTTCAGAATATGGGGATGCCCTGCACATGTGCGAAGGGATAAGAGGGAAAAGATGGAATCTAAAACCAGAGTATGCTTATTTGTAGGGTATTCCAAGGAGACCAAAGGTGGTCTATTTTATGATCCTGAGGAAAAGAAGGTGATCGTTTCTACAAACGCCTATTTCCTAGAACAGGATTATATTGTGGACCACAAACCTACTAGTAAGGTAGTTCTGGATGAGCTACTGGGTACTAGATCAGAGAGCGCATCCAAAAGCATAGTGGGAGCTGACATTACAGATAATAATATACTAGATACTGTAGAACCTATTAATCCTGTAACACCACCACCACCTCGTCACAGTGGAAGAAACATCAGAGCTCCTAATAGATACTATGGAGAAACCTTATTGGTTGATCCAGAGGGTCAGGAGGATGACCCACTGAGCTACGATGAGGCAGTGGGAGCTTCTGACAGCTCTGACTGGCAAAAGGCTATGGAGGCAGAAATTGAATCAATGTCCCATAACGCAGTCTGGACTCTTGTTACACCATCATCCAATATTAAACCTATTGGGTGTAAGTGGGTGTATAAGAAGAAGAGAGGATCCGATGGTATAATAGAGACTTATAAAGCTAGATTAGTTGCCAAGGGTTATACCCAGAGAGAAGGGATCGACTTTGACGAAACCTTCTCGCCGGTAGCTATGATAAAGTCTATTCGGATCCTCCTATCCATTGCAGCCCATTACAACTGGGAGATCTGGCAAATGGATGTCAAGACAGCATTCCTTAACAGAAATTTGGAAGAAGACATTTATATGATTCAGCCACCAGGCTTTGAGTCAAAGGGTCAGGAACATCTAGTTTGCAAGTTGCAGAAGTCCATTTATGGACTAAAGCAAGCATCTAGAAGTTGGAACATCCGTTTTGATCAGGCAATCCAGTCGTATGGATTTAATCAAAACGAGGATGAACCATGTGTATACAAGAGGACTGATAAGACCACAGTAGTATATTTGATACTTTACGTAGACGATATTCTACTCATTGGAAATGATATAGGAACATTGTCAACGGTAAAGGTCTGGTTGTCAACACAGTTCGATATGAAAGACCTAGGTGAAGCGAGTTATGTTTTGGGGATCAAGGTAATACGTGATCGCCAGAACAGGATTCTCTCGCTGTCACAGGCCGCGTATATAGATAAGGTTATGGCTAGGTTTGACATGCAAGACTCCAAGAAGGGTTTTGTGCCATTTAGACATGGCATAAAACTGTCTAAGGATCAATGTCCTAAGACACCTGAGGAGAGAGCAGAAATGCAGAAGATACCTTATGCCTCGGCATTGGGTAGTCTAATGTATGCTATGCATTGTACAAGGCCAGATATCTGTTTCGCAGTAGGCATGATGGGTCGGTTTCAGTCGAATCCGGGTCCAGATCACTGGACAGCAGTGAAGTGTATACTCAAGTACCTTCGTAGAACAAGGGACTATGAGTTGGTTTACACTGGACAAGAACTGACGCCGATTGGATATACAGATTCTGACTTTATGTCAGATTTGGAATCCAGGAAATCGACATCAGGTTTTGTGTTTATGTTAGGGGGAGCAGCGGTTAGTTGGCAGAGTGTGAAGCAGAAATGCATCGCAGACTCTACCACAGAGGCTGAGTACGTTGCAGCGTGCGAGGCAGCCAAAGAGGCGGTATGGCTCAAGAAATTCCTTACGGATTTAGGGTGCGTACCAGAGGCCCAGTTACCTATTGTGCTTTACTGCGACAATAGTGGGGCGGTAGCACAAGCTAAGGAGCCAAGACATCACCAAAAGGGGAAGCACATCGAGCGCAAGTTCCACTTGATTCGGCAGTTTCAAAAGCAAGGGTGAGTAGCGGTGACACAGATTGCATCTACAGATAATGTTGCTGATCCTTTCACAAAGGCAATACCTACCAAGGCATTCGAGCGACATGTGGACGCGATGGGAGTCAAAACCGTTTTGCTTCGCTAGACCAAGTGGGAGATTGTTAGGATTGATGTGTTCTAAGCTTGTAAAACTTTATGTTTTGGTCTAATAAAGATTGATAGTTATTATTACATGAGATGCATATAGGTGCGTAACATAGTTACGTGTTCTTTAGAGAATAGAGAGCCATGGTTATATGGTAGTCCACTGAGTTGAAGACTAAGTGGATTGGTCCCGTATAACCTAAATATGTTCGCAGCTATGATCAGGTTGGTCGCCTCATCATGGTAAGCTGTTGGCGATGACAGTTCATGGGATGTCTTCACCATGGTCATCACCAGGCACAGTGTCTGTGGCTGAACGGAACTAACACGGTGTACAGATCAGTGAGCAGACACTGGTACACTAAGCCGTGTTTCTGCTTAGGGTAAAACGGTCCTAAACCCTGAGGAACCACGATTGATGGACTAACCAGTTGCGTGGTGCTTTGGCGCACCAATGTGTGAGGGTCCATATGCAGTGATCCAAAACCACGGTGTACTGGGTTACCCGGCTGGCGTTGCATTAGCGTGTCACTCCTGTAGGCCATCCACACCCCTGATGGGAGGTGCGTTCCTTGGTGTGACTTACACTGTACCAAACCCAGGCCTGGTGGTCATCAGTTTGACTGTTGACCGGGTTCGGTTACTCGACGGGGTAATCAGAGGTACGATGTATAGGTCAACCTGGAAGGAACCAAGTCATATGATCATTCGAGTCTGACGGTAGTCTTCACCGCTCGAAGTGAATCATGGCATCAAGTGGAGGGACAACGGGTTTACCACTACTAAGCGGAGAGCAGGGGTATGATGGAGAACATAGTAAGTCTGGGTGAATTGGAGTGCAGCCTGCGTCGCACTCTGGGTGGCTACGCAGGTTAACTCGAGCTCAGAGGATTGATGGTATACTCGGGTAGTGTGTCGATCGAGCTTGAGTTGGAAGCCATGAACCCCGGTCCCTGATGGTTCCACCTTATCAACATTATGTACGGTTCTTGAACCGTCTCCTCGGAACACCATAAGCATGAGGAAGAAAGAAGTATACACTCCATGTGTGCATGGCACTAGAGCACGGTAGATGCGTAACTACATACGAGTACTAAGGGTTGAGCCCGAGACTAGTGCAGAGTCGTATGTAGTAATCCCTAGCCATAAGTGAACTTCGCTGCATAGGTGCGATGCACCGGGGTATGTTGCGAGTTGACTAGTTGACTTTGCTAGAGGCACCCTCCGGTGGCCTCAGTTAATAGTAGGTAACTAGTAAAGATCACTTAAGTAATGGCCGCTAGGCATCGCACGCTAGAAATAGTCAAAATGAGGCGTCGGGGCGTTTTGGTAAAAACCTCACTCTGCCGGACCTCACTGTTGGCCGACCTCACTGGTGTGACACCTTGCTAGGGCCGGCCCTATGATGTAGGGATAAGAATCCCTCATCTATAGGGCCGGCCATATGGATAGGGATGGGGCGATAAAAACGGTTAAGATCGAGCCCTAAAAAGTGGAAAAACGGATAAATACGCGGAGAGATAAAAAGGAGATAATGGAGAGATGAGATAAGGGGGTCATTATCCCCTTGGATCCTTATCCAAGGGGGGGTGGCCGGCCCTATAAAAGCACCTATGGGCGCCGGCCCCAGGTGATGCAAAATCCGAACGCCCTCCTCTCTCTAATCTCTCTAGTTCTCTCCCTAATCTCTCTCCGTTTCCCGCTTGCTACTTCGTCTTCCTCGCGTGGAGTTCTGAAGAAGGAGAAGGGTCGTTCTTCGGAGGCACTCAGAGATCCGAGAGCGACGTTCCATGCATCGTGTGAGATCGGGTGAACAAGAAGGTAACATCTCCATTCGTACCGTCGGCATCTTCGCGAACGATCTTCCGTCTCCATCGACAAAGAAGACAATTCTCCGCGGTTAAAAGATCCGTACGAAAGGTATGTGTAATCTAACATGTAGATCTAGCGATCATTATGATTTGCATCCATGCTAGTTAATCATTACGCTAGATTGCCGTTAGGGGTTTTCGATTCTCGTTCATACACATGCACACATATGTAGATTAGTTTCTATAAAAAGTTAAATAGTGTAACGTGCACCATGAACGGTCTTTCGACCGCCAAATCGTTTCCGCTGCGAGCCTCTGACCCGGATTAGATTCCAACACTATGTAGCTCCTCCTAGATCTGGTCCGAGATCTGATCCCTATGCTCCGAGTGAGATACGGCCACTCCTCCAACCAGATCCTATGAGATCTGGGCTTGAGCAGATCCGGCAAGCAGCCTCACAGGTCCTGTGAGATCCGACTAGATCCAAAGGCCCTCTTGCACCAACGAACTCCAGGTCTAGCCCTCCTGATCTCGCGACAATCTCGATCTCGATATCGCGATGATCCCTCGAGGCTCTCTCGATCTCGCGCCGGTGACCTCCACATATGCATCTTCGTTCTCTTGGCACCAAGTTAAGTCGCAGATTCGGCCGGTGAGCCACCATGGCCGACTCCTCCTCTGTAGATGCTCCTCCGCCCGTGCCACGAGACTCTGAGAGCCCCCTATTCGAGTGTACTCGTGACTTCTTACCGAGCTCGATGGATTTCCCTCTCGCCTCCTCCGTCGATTGGGAAGCATGGGCAGCCACCGTTCAGACCACGCTTCTCGGACGTGGCCTTCTTAATTGGATTACTCGACAGTACCACCACGGCACCGAGTCATGCTTTCCCCATCGCTCTTCAAGTGTGGCATCTTCGTGATGCACGGGTCGCCGCCTACCTTGTCGCTTCGGTCGATCGGACGATACGTGCTGACCTTGCCACCCTTGGAGCATCCGCAGCTATATGGCGCTCCTTAGTTGAGCGTTTTGTGGAGTCTAGCGGCACCCACGAGTATGCACTTCTCTCCCAGGTCCAGTCCGAACAGCAGGGCGATCGTACGATCCAGCAATTCCATGCGCAGATGCGTGGTTACTGGCGGGAGCTTCAGTCACAGGTACCTCCTGTCTCTCCCGAGTGCCGTGCTGCCCAACATGCCTTCTGGGAGCGCCGTCAGCTTTACCAGTTCCTGATGGCTCTTCGTCCAGAGTTTGGTCCACGTGCTGGCACCTCACTACAAAAAAAGTGTTTTTACCGACGAAAAATATCTGTTGGTAAAGGGAATTTTTCGTCAGTAAAGATTTATAGCGACGGAATCTATTTCCGTCGCTAGTCTATCGGGAAAAAAGTGTTGTAGCTCGTGTGTCCTTAGCGTGGATTTTCTGTATTAACATTAATAAAGATAACTTTGGTTATTGCTTTAATTAGAATACTACTCTGGTGTACGATAATACTCATATAATAAAAGGACCCTAGGGAACACAGTAAGTCACTGAGGCGCATGGAGGATCCATGCTTGGGAGACCCAGTGGACCAGTTCTGTGTAGACCTAGAACTAGATCACAGATTAGGTGATGCCGGTCGCTTCACCGAGAACAAGCTGTTGGCAGGTCGAGGATGTGGTGAAATCTCCACCACGGGAACGTGGGATTCCCATTCACCTAACCAAGCACGATAATCGTGTTGAGCAGGAACCAACACGGTGCACAGTTCAGTGATTCAGACACTGGTGGCATAAACCGTCTTACTACTATATATAATATGTCCTTAACCCTGAGGGACCATATTCACTGGGCCAACCAGTTGTGTGGTGCTTTGATGTGTCAACATGTGCGGACCTTCCATAGTCCAATACCACGGTGCGTTGGGTTACCCGGCTGGCGCTTGAGTGACATGTAATCCCTACAGGTTATCCGACGTCCAGTGATGGATGGGTGCATTTTGATGAGTCAATCTGTCGACACAGTTAACCCAGGCTTGGTGGTTGTCAGTATGACTGACGATGTTCCGGATGCTAGGCATAGCACCGGAAGATGTGTGGTATTATAGATAACAAGTCATCAAACCCTAGTCAGATGCTCGATCGGGATCTGACGGTGCTCCCCACCGCCCGAGTCGAGTCATGGCACCAGTAATAGGAGGGACTAAGGATTATCGGAGTATAGTAGAGAATAGGGTTACGAGGGAGTAACATAAGTTTAGGATCACTAGAGTTTAACTCGTGTCGCACTCTGGGTGGCTACGCAGGTTAATCGGATTAGGGCTGATTAACGGAACTTTCGGTGTGTCACCGGAATAGTTAATCAGGGATCCGGTTGGAGCTAGAGATCCTGAACCCTGAAGGTTCCACCCTGTCATTGCGTATAGGAATTGTTCTTCGACCTATTTGGATACGTTGGATGTGAAGTAGCGCGATGGCTGGCAATAAGTCTCCCTCTCCTCCAGAAAATCCGAACCCCCCTTTAGCCTCCTCCTTTGTGGTTTCGGCCAAGGAAAAGAGAGGAAGAAGAAGGAAGAAGGAAGAGGAACGAAGGAGAAGGAAGAAGAGAGAAAGAGAAGGAGGAATCCTAGCGGCTCGCCATCGTCTTCGCAACGGATTCCTCCGTCGGCTCGTAATCCTTGCACTCAGAGACGGGATTTCGAGGATTCTTCAATTCGCAAAGGACAAGGTGCTATCCGACAGTTTCCCTTACAATTCAAGTGCGGTTCTTCATCATTCTGTCATCTCCGGATCATAGATCCATAAGGTATGATGATTCTAAACATCTAACTAGATGCATGCATGTCTTCCGTAGATCGTAGTATGCCTCTAGGGTGTCCGCACATATGCTAAGATCATAGATTTGCATGTAGATTGTTTTGAAGAATTAATTGTAATGGAACATACACCGTATGATCTTTGGATCTATCTTTTGCTTCCACTGCGACTCTGATAAGTGGATCCAATTCCAACAATTGGTATCAGAGCACGCTTTGGTATATGTTTCATGCATGAATTCGTGAAAACATCATGTGAATATATGATGACATATCTTTTCGTCGGGGTTCGGCGTAGATCATGCATATGGATTGTGCTATGTATCGTCTTTTTGCAGGTGCCGCGCTGAATAGTAATCTGCGATTGCATGCATTCGGGGGTCGGATCCCGGATTTAATTTTGCATTGATTATTATTGTGCTTGTTGATTTTAAGGCTCTAGATGGGCGAGGGTGGGGGTTGACCATCCTCGGTTCCCTGGCCATATTTCTAGGATTGTCTTCTTTTCTTTCTAGCGAAATTGTACACGAACGAGCACTTGCTTGGAGCGTGTTAGTTTTTTAGTCACAGGAAGAAGGAGATGATGCTTCATCCATGGTTCGGGCAAGCGGTACCATGGCGTGCAAAGACCCGGTGAAAGCGTGCACGTTGGCGATGATGGGGATCGTCGTCAAAGATCGTGCAGAATGAAAGAGCATGATATCTTGGCTGTGCTATTCAAGTTCAGGGGTCGGACCCTGGACTTGATTCAGTTTGGATATTTTTCTGTTGTTTCTCTTTATTTAGTATTTAGAGAACCCCGATGATAATATGATTATCTATCTTGCTTGTGAGTTTGTCTCTAGATCAGGCTTAGGGTTAGTACTAAACTTATGGATTCATCAGTGTCTCTATATGGTTCTAACACGTGTGAATCCGGTGGCTAGCTAAAAGGAAAGGTGGTAACCGCCCTTGTGGTAGTTCAGGTAGCCAAGTATTGTGCACCGAGATAGATGCAGTGTTAGATTTGTTTAGAGATAATTAACTAATGTCTCCATAAGAAGTATGATAACCCTAGTGGGATGCCCTTTCCCCACGTGGTCCTAGCGACCAAGTTAGGTTAGGATTTCACTATGTGATACCCGTTTCTAGATGACGTTTGATGGTAGTTTGAACTCATCACGATTTGGTTATGCCACCATTAGGTTGAGGTCCAACGGAGGTTGTCGGATGTCCCTATTTGGCTAGTATCGAAACCTGTAATGAGATAATGTCTACTATGACATCAGGCATCAAATTGTGAATGAGGCATCATCGTAGTGGGAGTTCTTTCCACGTTGACCTTAGGCTAGGCTTCAAATCTTAGGATTATGGGCAAACTAGTGAAGTATCGGGATCCTTGTAATCTATGTAATGTGATCCTTGCAAGAAAGACGAAAGCTGAGTATTCAAGGTAGGGACTATGATATTTTCAGAGGATACTAATACTTTGCGGAAAGGTTTGTAATCCTAGTGGGAGCACGGTAGACCAGGGTCTAAGTCTAGGAGGTCGTGACCTTTCTAGATATATATAAAACCTCATAAAGAAGGGATGTGTAAGATGTTCCCTCCAAAGGGGTGCCCCTGGCCTCCACAATCAACCGGCTAAGGGTCTGGGTGGGAGGTACGCAGTTCGATATTCCCACCGGGTGAGAGCTGTGTTTCCATCCATGCTGGTTCACCTAGTGGTTTTCTTCGGGACATGGAGGATGCCGGTGGCAGTGGGTGACGGTTTTTTCCTGCACCGCGGGAGCCTATGAACCCCCCCTGCCGACACCACCTAGATTTGTAGGATGCATCCGAAAGCTTGTGTGAAGCCGCTGTTGCTGCGCACGCGGGTCACATAAAGCTGGCCAAAAGGAAACTGGGAGGTCTTTTAGTTTACCATGGGTAATTCTGATGAAGACTGGGTCGTAAAAACTCCGTTGGAAGAAGCGGTTGCATGCTCTCACCGAGATGCTGTCTCCAATTCAAGGCCGATAGTCACAGTGCTCGAGCCTAGGGAATTTAGATTCCTGGATGTCTCCACTTGAGGTAGTGAAGACATAGCGGCTGGAGTAAACATTATCTATTTCTAAATTCTATGAAATAGATTATAGTAAACCCTAATTTTGTTTTGAACCATTGTTTACAGAAATCATTACCAAGCTCGACCCCCTTGCCTCCATACTTAATGATAACAAACTTATGGGACCAAACTACGAGGACTGGAAGCGTAACTTAATGCTCGTCCTAAGGGTTGACAAACACACAATTGCCCTAAGTACCCCTCAACCGGCCATGCCGGGACCAAGTGCGACTGAGGCCCAATTAAAGGAATGGAAAGACTGGCTAGATGCTATGAGATGTGCAAGTGCTATATAGTGGCATCATTGCAGACCGTCCTTCAGAAGCAAGTCGAAGACATGACCTTTGCTTCAGACATGATGCACTACCTAAAGGAAATGTTCGAGGGTCGTAGTCGGGTAACTCGTTACCTGACCATCAAGAAATTAGTGTCCACGAAGATAGCAGAGGGGACTTTAGTTCGGGATTATATGCTGAAACTGTTTGGCTATGTGAACGAGCTTGGTTCCTTCAATATCATCTTGGATGCAGAGATCCAGACCGACATTTTTCTCGCGTCTCTGTCAGGAGTGTTTGAGGGCTTCGTTACCAACTTCAACCTTAACCGGTTAGAGATGTCTAACGCAGAGCTCCTAGCGGCGCTTCAGGCGGCAGAGGACGGGATGAAGGCAGGAGCCCAATCCCTGAGCGTGGAGCAGAATTCTTCTCTGAAAGCCAAAGTCAAGTTTCAGAAAAGAAAGTCTAAGAAGCCCGTGAAGATGGGCCAGGTACAGTTGCAGGTTCCTAAGCAGAATGGTCCGGCAAAGCCCAAAGGAAAATGTTTTCGATGCGGCAAGAAGGGGCACTGGAAAGGCGACTGCCGCGCGGCACCCAAGAAGGCTGAGACAGGTATATCTCAAATCCACATAGTGGAATTCCTTGTAGCATCCAGTAGTTCTCCAGTTTCATGGATTGTGGATTCTGGTTCCACTAACCATGCTTGCAATAATTTGCAGGGGTTCAAGGAGACAAGAAAACTGGGTGATGGGGTGATGATCCTAAGCATGTGAACTGAGGCCTTGGCAGAGGCTGAAGCAGTTAGAGATGTCATCTTGCAGTTTCTTGATGGAAGAAGTTTATTACTTAAAGATATACTTTATGTACCGTCCTTGAGACGAAACTTAATTTCTGTTTCCTTATTGAATAATGAAGGTTTTTCAGTTTTATTTGATACTTCTGGTGTGTCAATTAAATTGAATGGTTCCTTTGTTTGTAAGGGAAAGATACAAAATGGTCTGTATGTAATTAACTCCGATCATAAGCAGGATAACATAACTGAGGCTTGTATGGTTAATTCATCTAAAAGGAAAAATCCCTCAGATAATCCAACACTCCTTTGGCATCTAAAGCTTGGACACATAGCCTCAGACATGATTCACAGGTTGGTTAAGGTAGGACTCTTAAGTCCAGATGTTTCAGAAAGCCTACCGACATATGAGTCTTACCTGGAAGGCAAGATGACTAAAAGATCTTTCCGAACCAAAGGTTGCAGATCTAAGGAGGTATTAGAGTTAGTACACACTGATGTATGTGGGCCCATAAGTGTCCGTGCTATAGGAGGCTTCGAGTATTTCATCACCTTCACGGATGATCACTCGAGATTTGGATACATATACCTAATGCGGCGGAAGTCTGAATCCTTTGATAAGTTCAAGGAGTTCAGAGCTGAAGCAGAAAAGCAGACGGGTAAAAGTATCAAGTTTCTTCGATCGGATCGAGGAGGCAAATACCTATCGGATGAATTTATTGGGTACCTGCATGAGCATGGGATCGTATCCCAGTTGACTACACCAGAGACACCACAACAAAACGGTGTATCTGAGAGGAGAAACCGAACTTTGTTAGACATGGTTCGGATTATGATGAATTATGCAACATTGCCACCTAGTTCTTGGGAATATGCCCTAGAGACGGCAGCATATACTTTGAACTTTGTTCCATAAAAGTCAGTACCTCTAACTCCTTGGGAGCTGTGGTTGAAGCGAAAGCCTAGCCTATAGCACTTTAGGATTTAGGGTTGTCCAGCACATGTGCGGAAGGACGAGCGAGATAAAATGGAGTCAAAAACTAAGGTATGTCTATTCGTTGGGTATCCAAAAGGGACAAAGGGTGGTTTATTTTATGATCCTAAGGATAGAAAGGTTGTCGTCTCGACGAACACCATATTCCTGGAGCAGAATTATTTAATAGACCATAAGCCCACCAGTAAAATAGTTCTTGAAGAATTGCTTGGTACTGATGGGAGTACGCAGACAGAAAACGTAGTGGGAGCCGATACCACTACGATAAACGATACTGTAGAATCGACTCCTATGGAACCACCGCAGGCTCATCGCAGTGGGAGGACCACAAGTGTTCCTGATAGATACATTGAAGAAGCCTTTATGGTGGATCCAGAGTTTCAAGAGGATGATCTTCTGAACTATGATGAAGCGATGGTATCCTCTGACCATGCAGCATGGCAGGAAGCCATGGAGGCAGAACTGACATCGATGTCCCAAAATTCGGTCTGGACACTTGAAACACCACCTCACAACATTAAACCTATTGGGTGTAAGTGGGTGTACAAAAGAAAAAGAGGTCTAGATAGTACCGTTGAGACTTACAAAGCTAGACTAGTCGCTAAGGGTTATACCCAGCGAGAAAGGATCGACTATGACGAAACCATTTCGCCAGTGGCTATGCTTGAGTCTATCCGGATCCTCTTGTCCATTGTAGCCCATTATGATTAAGAGATCTGGCAAATGGACGTTAAGACCGCATTCCTCAACGGTGATTTGAAAGAAGACATCTACATATCTCAGCCTCCAGGCTTTGTCGCAAAAGGTCAGGAAAGTTTGGTGTGCAAGTTGCAAAGGTCCATTTATGGACTGAAGCATGCATCCAAAAGTTGGAACATGCGTTTTGATCAGGCTATCCAGTCTTATGGATTTGAGCAGAATGTGGATGAACTATGTGTTTATAAAAGGAGCGATAAGACTGCAGTAGTTTTTCTAGTGCTTTACGTAGACGATATCCTGCTCATCGGAAACGATGTTGGAACATTGTCTACAGTGAAGGTGTGGTTATCCTCTCAATTTGACATGAAAGACTTGGGTGAAGCGAGTTATATTCTGGGGATCAAGGTAACTAGAGATTGCCAGAAGAAGATTCTCTCGCTGTCACAGTCAGCCTATATAGATACTATCTTGGTCAGATTCAGTATGCACAACTCTAAGAAGGGACTAGTTCCATTCAGACATGGAATGAAATTGTCCAAGGATCAGGGTCCTAGGACTCCTGAGGAGAGGGCAGAGATGCAGAAAATACCTTATGCTTTGGTTGTAGGGAGTTTAATGTATGCTATGCAGTGCACAAGACCAGATATATGCTATGCAGTAGGCATGATGGGCAGGTATCAGTCAAATCTGGGTCCAGGGCACTGGACTGCTGTGAAAAGTATACTCAAGTATCTCCGTAGGATGAGAAGTATACTCAAGTATAGTCCGGAAGAACTAAAGTATCGCAAGCCTCTACCTGCCTACGTTCAAGCGCAAGCACCAAAGCAAAGCAAACACCAGAGCCACGCCAAAGCAATGCCAAAGCCAAAAGCCAAAGCCAAAGCCGACGCCAAAAGCACGATCGACGCCGCGAACCGACGATCAAGGACGTCGAGGTCTAGCAAGGATTGAGAAAGACACGAAGACCGAGGAACGAAGCCCAAAACCTCTCTAGCCGAGAAAGCGTGAAGCACGGATGGAACAAAATCAACGGCCGATATTCCTTAGAGTCTCAAGAAACCCTCACCCTGTAAAGACCTCTGTCCTGGGCAACCCCTTCAGAGGTCTCGCACGAATACCACGTGGAGACGCGGATCAAAGGGACCCTCCAGAGGATCTCTCCCATAATCTCCTGATCAAATATTCACCGCACCCGGACTCACCACACCCGAGCCCCGGGTCCAGGCATCTGTAATCGTGTGCTCGCAATAAAGATGGCCCGTATCTTTTTCTGCGCCCATAAGCATCTATTAACCCATGCATATCATATGTTTCTGTTTCTGTTTCTGTTTCAGTAGAATTTTGAGATTGAACATAAGTTTCCTCTGGCATCTTCCATGTTCTATAACCTGGTTCTATACCGAACCGAAACAAATCAGCAATTACATCATCGTGTGATTGATATTGGGCAGTTCTGCGGCTTTTATAAGGACAACGAATCATATCCCCAAGTGTTTCTCTGCTAAATAGATAGTCAATAAAATAATTGACCCCATTCCTATAATTAGCACTGGCTCTATTACTGTCAACCCAACTCATATCCATAGCGTAAGGTACCTTTAAATAGCATAGAAAGATTAATAATAATCAGATAATCATATGTCATACATCAACTGATTTGAACATATAGTCAATAACTGATTTTAATAAATTACTTTTGCAAATCCTATGCCACATAAAGCTGATGAATTTTTTTGAAATAGAACAATACAAAAAACATAGTGACTACTAAGAGTCCTTGTCATTCTAGCAATGATCAATGGGACTACTCATATATAAATTCACATATACTGTGATAGATGACCACTACTATCGACCAAACTATAAGGGTTCTATATATAAATAATCCCTCACCAAAGCCCATCAAGTGAATCATATAAAACACCATAAGATGCTATGAACTTGGATTGATTCTAGAACTTATACAGAAAAGTCATCTCAGATTAAAGTATGCAGTTACTTCCAGGAAAAATGGACTCCATATTTAGCAAGCTTTAACTAATAGATGACTAGTAGATAGGCCTATCAAAGGGCAGGGTTAGGGTCAAACTTGTCCTGAACATATGATGGCTTCTATTTGCTAAAACAAAAAAATAAACATAGCAATATAAACCTAGATGGTGCATATGATGGCTTCTATTTGCTAAAACCAATCAAACATTCAAATTTACCTAAGTAGCACATATACGGAGTTACGGACACATTACATGACATAACTTAAAAAGTAGGATATAGATGTAGTGGAACAGTTTAATAAATAAATATATCCAACAAATGATATTATTAAATATAGTAATCAATGAGTATTAATTGATATCAATAAATATAAAGACGAGATATCAAACAAATATAAAATTGACATACAAGAAAATATTATGAGAAAAGCATTGTCAACAGTAAATTCATAGCAGAACATGACTTACAAACTTAACATCCATCATTTTTTGTCATTTAAAATCAATATCCCTATTAAAGAAAGCATCCTCCAAAACAAAAAAAGACTACAAAGTGCATGTATTCAATTTAATCCAACTTCAGTTAGTGTGATTCAAACCCTCCATATCACTTTTTTTGTTTTTAAAAACTTCAAATGAAACCCATAGGTACGCAAATCATCTTCAAGCCTTCAACAACGATACTCAAATATTAAAATGAAAATAACATGAAAAAAAAAATGCAAATCATCCTCAAGCCTTCAACAGCGCAGATGATTTGCATTTTAAATGGATCATCGCTTGAAGATCCACCAAGATGGATCAAGCGCAGATGGGGTACGCTGTTACCAATCCATACATACCTCAAGCAGCAAAATGGGAATGAGATGGCCGGGGCTCTCAAACCAACGCTAGGGTCGGTCGATTTCGGAGAGCTCGATCGCAGGCAAAAGGTCCAGAGGAATCTTGCCAAACCTGGATATCGATGGAGACGATCGATCGATCGATCGATCGTGTGGAGTTCGTGGAAGATCGCGTGCGTATGCAAAAAATACTCCCAAATTTGCAAGATTTCGCGCGGGTTGCAAAATTCCCAAATCGGCGGCCAAAAATTCCATATGTGGCGGCCTTGATTTGCGGCGGAGCTCAACTGCCCGTCGATTCCCCCTTCTTTTGCGGTGGAGCCGAGATGACCGCCGATTCCCATCCTCCTCTGCGGCGGATTGAAGATGGCCGCCGGATTCCCATCCACCTCTGCGGCGGAGCCGAGATGACCGCCGATTCCACCTTCATTTGTGGCGGAGAGGAGATGGCCGCCGATTCCACTGCCGCAAACGATCAGATCTATTGTAGTGGGAATCATGTAAGTAACTGGATAATATTTTTTTCTAAATCCCTATAATTTTATTTTTTAATGAAACGTACTAATTTGTTTAATTTTTGTAAAAATGACGTGAGGTATTTGTAGAGTTGGATAAGTGTTCACAGCCTGATGCAATACCCATGAGCCAAGAGAAGATGTCTATTGAAGTATTTGGTTTGAGGTCATGGTACTTGAGAGGGTTTAGAGTGGGCCCGAAACCGTCATACTCTAGGACGGTGGATCTTTTTTGACACAAACTAAGAAGGTGAGGAGCCTTAGAAACGAGATAGCATCGCTCAAAGGCCTAATTGAGAGTATATGTGGTTTTGGGTAATCTTTCTGTTATTCACCATGAGTTGTTCAATAATGACGTGCCACTGGTCACAGCCATCCACTCAGACAGTTGAATGACACTCATCCGATTGACCTGCAGGCATCAGACGGCTGTAACCCGGTGGCAGGTCAAAATATTAGGTTGGTGAGCAGTCGTGGTCAATTATATACGACGATGGAATTCTAGCTAAAAAATTTCTACCAAAATAACATACACGAAGATGAAAGGGTCTTACCGGTCATGCACCGAACACAAATCTTCGGTCGCGACTTTTGAGTCGCGGACTGAGGGAGCCGATGATCAAGCGGAAAGGAAGTGGAAGTGGGACTTCGATAGTTGTAGTCTTGTAGACGGGCAGTAGAGGGCGCCGCCGTGGGAGACGCACGTGCTGTACCGATGCGCGAGGTTTTGCTGACCGAGTGTGTGAGGAGTCAGTATTTCTGGCGGACCGGAAAAATCTGTTCAACTCTTTGGTGAACTTCCATCAAAGCCGTCCATTTCCCTCAGTCCTGACCATTAAATCGCACCTTATAAATAGGTTACCCACGCATCGCAGCCCATTGCATTGGAGAGAGAGAGAGAGAGAGAGAGAGAGAGAGAGAGAGATGGCTGTGAAGGCCAACCTTCAACCCAAGGAGGATGCGACGATCCTGTGGTCAGATGTGGTGGTGAGGGAGCCAGGGAGGAAGCCGTACTGGGGGAGGAAGTGGAGCAAGGTGGACGTGAAGAAGGCGGGGCTGGTCCTATCGATGCACGTTCTCTGCCTGTTCGCGCCCTTCACCTTCCAATGGGGGGCGCTATTGACGGCCGCTGTGCTCTCCGTGATCACAGGGATGCTCGGGATCACCCTGTCCTACCACCGCCACCTCTCCCATCGGAGCTTCACGCTTCCCAAATGGCTGGAATACTTCTTTGCCTACTGCGGCGTCCTCGCCCTCCAGGTAATTCATCATTCATCATCCTGGCCTTCTCCATCCATTCTGGCTATTTCTCGTTATCACTAGGGCTAAATTGTAATTTCTCTTTCAATCTGTACGTCCGGCAGGCGGACCCGATGGACTGGGTGAGCACGCACCGGTACCACCACCAATTTACCGACACCGAGCGAGATCCCCATAGCCCCACCCTGGGCTTCTGGTTCAGCCACATTGACTGGATCTTCGACGATGCTTATTTACTCGAAAAGGTGAGTTTTAAGTTGCATGGTGGCACTCAGCAGCTTTCATGGGTGCAAATAAGAAATGACCATTGATGTTGGGAGGTTCCTTGGTTGATGCTTTGGTGGTGGGTGCAGTGCGGCGGGAAGACCAACGTCGGGGACCTACAGAAGCAGCCCTTCTACCGGTTCATTCATCGCAGCTACATTGCCCACCCGATCGCCCTTGCGCTCCTCCTCTACACGGTTGGAGGGTTCCCCTACGTCGTCTGGGGAACGGTAAGACTCTTAATTTCCACAGCCGCCGCCGTCCGTTACGTTTCAGCCATTGATCGATCACGTACTCATATATATGTTCCACACGATGCATGGGTGCAGGGGGTAAGGACTGTCTGGGTGTACCACAGCACATGGCTCTTGAACTCGGTCTGCCACCTCTGGGGCCGCCGGCCTTGGAACACCCGCGATCTATCAAGGAACAACTGGTGGGTGGGGCTGTTGTTTTTCGGAGAGGGGTGGCACAACAACCACCACGCGTTCCAGTACTCCGCGCGACACGGCCTGGAGTGGTGGGAGGTGGATATGACGTGGTACGTGGTGTGGCTCCTCCAGGCGCTGGGCCTCGCCAGCAACGTCAAACTGCCGTCCAAGCTTCATATGCAGAGGATGTCCCAGGCTGCCGCGGAGTCTACCAGCAGCGCCGGTCGGGATGACGATCAGGGCCGGCTCGACCACAAGACCATATAGGCGGATTATACACGATCGATTAATTTTTTTAGATATTGTATTGCTGTTTCTTTCTATATTTCATTTTTTTTCTGGGGCATTTCCCGAGTGTAATACAAGTTAAAAAACTTCAATAAAGGATAATATTTCAAATAGTTGCATTTAAATTCCTAACATAAGATATTCTTAATGTACAGAACCTCGAAATATCCTATGTACACCATGTCTTTCATGAAACATATGCACTTAAAGTCGTCTCCTCCGTTGACTTTTTTGATCTTCATTAAATAAAAAAAATATTTTTAATTAAAAGCATATATTACTCTTCACTGTAGTAAAAGATAGCTAGAGTGTATTGTGAATTTTTAATCTTTACAATAATGATTTAACTGTAGCGATTTTTTAAAAGCCATACTTTTTTAAAGCGATACTTTAAAATGAAGGTAGTTGGTTAAACCAAGGAACCATGATCTTGGTGCTTGTTTGAGGCTATAATTCACCTTATGAGAACGACACACATATGAAAGTTTACTAGGGTCCACATACCCTTGTAGTTGTAAACTTATTCAAAGATAACCCCATGTAAGAATTCATTATGGAAAGGTGGTGAATAAGCCATTCAAGTCGAGTACGTGGCGATGGTAAGAACCATTCGTATAGTTGTATATTTGACAACGGGATTGAACGTGTCGCCATAGTCAGTTGGGCTATTGATGAAAGGCTTTTGCTACAGGGCGAGCCTTGTAACGTTCAATGGAACCATCAACCTTGTGTCTAACTTTGAAAATCCTTAGATGTTTTGACCTGGTTGTCCAGATCCCTTGTCATTGTAATGCATCAAATTCTGAGGCCATAGTTGCTTGCCATTCATCTGATTTTGCTGCCTGAGTGTAACTTGTTGGTTCCAATCGAATGGGGGACAAGGTAACGCAGTCGGCAATGGGTGTTTATTGGATAACAACGCTTTGGGTTTAAAAATACCCGGCATGGCCTTGTATGCATCTGTTGGCCTAGTTATAGCTGAGGTACCAGCTGGTTGTGGTGGTGGTGTTGGAGATGAGCAGGGAATGGGCTTAGGTGAATGGACATAGCATAAAAGTTTGACGAGAAAAAATAACGGGTCGTATGCACGACTTGGTTTGGCAGCATGTCGGTGAGGCAGTTTCATCGTGGTGCTTCTTCGCATGTCATGCTCTACTACGCAAGGGCCACTGCAACAAATTACATATTTTCCGACGAGAAAATACGTTGGAAATAATCAACAAAACGTCGAGAAAACGCTTTTCTGACACAATCTCCAACGTCGGCATCGCGTTGGTAATAGTGTATCTGGAAAAGTATTTACCGGCGTGGTAATAAAGCATTGGTAAAATATGGACTTTTGCCGATGCATAATGCATGAGTCGACAAAAATATATTTTTTCTGGTGCAAGAGCAAAGCATCGGGAGAACGTTATCAATAGTAAAAATTATTTTAACAATATATCATTTTCTGGCACATAATACGTCGGCAAAAATTATATTTTTTATTTACTTTTATTTTGAAAAGAATCCTGCAAAAGTAACAGGCTTGTACGGCTGTACTATTCAGCAAACAAACAAGAACCTATACCATTCAACCATTCTAATAAAACGCAACATATATTCAATTAGAATCTAATTTATCCATTTAAAACTTCAAGTGCGATTAAAAACAAAATCAAGTTTATTTCCAACACATCCAACCATTGTAACCATTCCAATACATCCCAACAAAGTCCAACATATCCATTCAAAAGTTCAAGTATGATTAAAAGTAGAATCGTGTTTATTTTCAACACATCCAACCATTCTAATCCTTCCAATACATCCCACCAATCATCCAAATAATCTAATTATCCAACAAAAAATTAACTCTCATTATTTGTTGATAACCACATCACTAGAGATGAAGGTTCCCGAGATCCTATATGTAGCAATCGGCAAGGCGAGTCCAACAGGAGGAAACCAAGGATCATCTACAGTTTCAAGTACAAATTAGTCAATACAAAACAACACTATATTAATGGAAAAAGAAGCATGATACAAGAGGCTCTAATTCTAAAACACCCAAGACTCACAATAAAAAACCACACTCAGCCTAGCACTGACTGACTACCTAGAACTAATTGCTCATACACGTGACCCAACACAAAACCAAGACCCCAATAGATCATGTGGGTGTGTAGGATTAGTGTGTGTGGTTGGGTGTGGGGTGTGGGGTGTGTGTAGGTGGATGTGTGAGTTTGATGAGGTGTGAGAGCTAGGGTTCTGTGAGTTGGTTGGGGTGTGTATGGCAGCTAGCCTCCTTTTGTGTTGCTGCAGTGCAGATGTTTATAGACAAAGAAGTAAAAAAACTAAAACGGCGATTTTATGCTGATTAGGATATAATGGATGCTAACTAGGACAAGCTGATTGGACAAAAATGAACCAAATAGATCTAATCATTCATTCAAAAATCAACATACGATTTTTATTTTTCCGTCAACCAACTCCCTGTTGGAATTGGACTCGCTTATCAGAGTCGCAGCGGAAGCAAAAGAAAGATCCGAAGATCATACGGTGTATATTTCATTACAATTAATTATACAAAACAATCTACATGCAAATCTATGATCTTAGCATATGTGCGGACACCCTAGAGGTATACTACGATCTACGGAAGACATGCATGCATCTAGTTAGGTGTTTAGAATCATCATACATTTTGGATCTATGATCCGGAGACGATGGAACGATGAAGAACCGCACTTGAATCGTAAGGGAAACTGTCGGATAGCACCTTGTCCTTTGCGAATTGAAGAATTCTCGAAATCCCGTCTCTGAGTGCAGGGATTACGAGCCGACGGAGGAATCCATTTCGAAGACGATGGCGAGCTGCGAGATTTTCTCCTGCTCTTTCTCCTTTCTTCCTTCTCCTTCCTTCCTCTTCTCCCTTCTTCTTCCTCTCTTTTCCTTGGCCGAAACCACAAAGGAGGAGGAGAGAAGGGGGTGTTCGGATTTTGGAGGAGAGTGAGCCTTGGGGTCGGCCCCTCCCTCTCCCTATTCTCTTATAGGGCTGGTCTCCCATGGCTTCAAGGAAGCTAGGGCCGGCCCTAATAAGATTAGGATAGAGGGGGGTCGGTTTTTAGGGATTTCCAGTGTCTATCGTAAAGCCTGGACGAAAACGCCCTTCACGAAAAGTGGAAAACTGAAAGAGAGACTGAGCGAGGTGCGCTACTCGGAATCGAGTTCCGTCAGCGCCTATGAGCTTCTGGAATTATTCCCCTCATTCTAAGATCCATATTCAATGTGTTCTAAGCCATATTTCAGTATTTACCAAAATACCCCTACGGCTCGTAACACATATGAATTAGGTTCTTAGGCTCCGGGCTTGCGCTCCATCGCGCTACTTCGCATCCAACGTATCCAACTAGGTCGGGGAACAATTCCTATACGCAACGACAGGGTGGAACCTTCAGGGTTCGGGATCTCTAGCTCTAACCGGATCCCTGATTAACTGTTCCGGTAACACACCGAAAGTTCTGTTAATCAGCCCTAATTCGATTAACCCGCGTAGCCACCCAGAGTGCGACGCGAGTTGAACTCTAGTGATCCGAAACTTATGTTACTCTCTCGTAACCCTGTTCTCTACTATACTCCGATAATCCTTAGTCCCTCCTATTACTGGTGCCATGATACGACTCGGGCGGTGGGGAACACCGTCAGATCCCGATCGATCATCTGACTAGGGTTTGATGACTTATCATCTATAATACCACACACCTTCCGATGCTATGCCTAGCATCCGGAACATCGTCAGTCATACTGACGACCACTAGGCCTGGGTTAACTGTGTGGACAGATTGACTCATCAAAACGCACCCATCCAACACTGGACTTCGGATAACCTGTAGGGATTACATGTCACTTAAGCGCCAGCCGGGTAACCCAACGCACCGTGGTATTGGACTATGGAAGGTCCGCACACGTTGGCACATCAAAGCACCAAACAACTGGTTGGCCCAGTGAATATGGTCCCTCAGGGTTAAGGACAGATTATCTATAGTAGTAAGACGGTTTATGCACCAGTGTCTGAATCACTGAACTGTGCACCGTGTTGGTTCATGTTCAACATGATCATCGTGCTTGGTCAGGTGAATGGGAATCCCACGTTCCCGTGGTGGAGACTTCACCACATCCTCTACCTGCCAACAGCTTATTCTCGGTGAAGCGACCGGCATCACCTAAGCTGTGAACTAGTTCTAGGTCTACATAGAACTGGTCCACTGGGACTCCCAAGCATGGATCCTCCATGCGCCTTAGTGGCCTACTGTGTTCCCTAGGGTCCTTTTATTATACGAGTATTATCATATACCAGAGTAGTATTCTAATTAAAGCAATAACCAAAGGCATCTTTATTAATGTTAATACAGAAAATCCACGCTAAGGACACACGAGCTACAACACTCCCTCCCCTTGATTTCAAATCCCGGCCCATTTAAACTGTACTAACCCCCTAAAATCCCTGCCCATTTAAATTGCAGTAAACCTGACCGTCCATCCCGTGATCTTTGTTCGTTTCAACGGCTATAAACCCGTCCGCTGAAATTCCGGCTATCCCAAAACCATCAAGTCGATCTCGAGGAATCTATTCGAATAAAGACAGTTGTGATTGATCGATTATAGGGGGAGGGAATCCGCTTCGTGCCAATCGGCACGGGCAAGGAAATGAGTGTCCCTATGAATGTCGGTGTTGTTGTCGAAAGTTTTTGTTGCCGAAGGCATTCAGGTGTGTTGCCGCCGAAGACATCCCGCTGCAGTGCCGATATATGTGTTGCCGCCGAAGGTGATCGATCCGCTGCAGGGCCGACAGGCACGGCATGCACTAATAATATAACATTAAACTTACCCCTTTAAATGCAATAAAGCAAATCATTCAGACCAACTAAGAATCACGGGAATGCCATCATTACTACCTATAGATCACAACTCAGCAGGTCTCCTTACCAACTGAAGCGGGTCTGAAGTTGCCACATATACCACGGCCTAAGATGAAGGTATGCATGCTTGGGGATGCTCAACATATGGAAGAGGCAGAGAAAATGGGGCTGGACTACATGGATGTTGAAGGGCTTAAAAGGATGAACAAACAAAAAGTAGTTGGTCAAGAGGCTCGCAAAGAAGAGAGATGCTATTCAGCCCAAAGATTTTCCCGATTTTGCCTGCCCGATTGATGTGGTAGCGTGCAAATGGTGCTATTAAATATTTTTAAATCGTTAGTGGGTTTCAACCACCAGTTGTACGCTACCACGTCAATCAGACCGGAAAATTCAGGACAAACCTTCGGACTGAACAGCATTTCTCCGCAAAGAAATACCATGCTTTCCTGGCATCAGAGGCTATTATTAAGCAGATCATCTCATAGGCCCTGGTCTTAGCAAGGCAGCTTGAAAATTTCCCACATTGGTAAGTCATCAGGAGTAATAGAGGCTAAAGTTAATGAGACAAAGGCAATTGTTAAGTTTCAATTCATGATCAAAAAGGTTTTGTGCATGGGTATTGCAGTTGATAATTAAGGGATGTAGTAATGTTTTTCAAATATGAACACACACAAGATATGATGCCAATGGCATTAGCTATTCATTAGAAGAAATCGATCGATATCTCGTATTGCTATAGAACAAGAAGAACACCCACCCTAACCTACACCACTAACATCCAACAACTGTATCTCACCACATTCTAAACAGAGCCCTAAACCAACAGCCGAAATAGAGCACTCAAACCCTATCATAACCCCACACACATAAAACAAACAAAATAATACTAAACTGAAATCACCTCGAAAATAACCAAAACCAAATAACCTATACACTAGCTAAAGCCTTAATGTCTTACCTCATCCTGATAAGAAAACTCCACCACCACCAATCGTTGGAGGCATATCGCGTGCTAACAACTGATGCACTTAAGACTCAAGGTCGGCAGTCTTCTGAGCTTGCGTAGCCATCTGCTCACCTTGCATAGTCGCTTGCTCCTTCAAGGCTGCGACCTCAGCATCTCACGCAGTTGACTCTGCGGTAGTCCTAATAAATGAACTCCCCTTATAGTGGATCCTATACCCCTTAAAGTAATCCAATATTTTCTCAAGGATTTCAACGGAGATTTCTAACTCGGTCATGGGCGATGTGACTTCAAAATGAGACTGTTCGATAGTCTTGATGACCAACCGCTCCTGTCGTTTTTAAAATATAAAACCAATATCATTTTGTATATGAATTTATTTATATCGATTGATTTAATGAAAGTAAATTTAGGGATATGTACGTGGGTATCATTTGTCGTCTCATTTACCCAATCATCCTTCTTTTTACTGTAGTGAGTTTCTTTATAGAAGTCCGAAAAAGTGGGAGCTTGTCTATCATTCACTACAACAGAAATGGTTTTTTCCGGCGGCATAAGCGGCGGTCGGCTTCCACTCACCGAAAAAAGTAAGCAAATACGACGGTCGATTCCACCCGCCGAAAAAAGTAAGCAAAAGCGGCGGTCGATTTCACCCACAAAAAATTAAGCAAAAGCGGCGATCGGCTTCCACCCGCCAGAAATCGTATGCAAAAGCAGCGATCAGCTTCCACCCGCCGGAAAAAGTAAGCAAAAGCAGCGGTCATCTTCCATCCATCGGAAAAAAGTGCTCAAAACGGCGGCTACTCCCGACACCGAAAGCAATTTAAACAATGACATCGTAAACGTGATTTCAAAAGCAGCAACAGCTCCTAAAATGACCGGCGCTCGTGCCCATCATCACTTTCTCCGAGCCCACGTCCGGCGATCTTCCCCACAGAGAGAGAGAGAGAGAGAGCCACAGACCCCCAATTTGTGCCCAGTCAATAGTCGCTTTGAAAAGTTGTGTACTGAAGGTGGATATTTTATACGAGAGGTTGGAAACTAAAGACCTGTTTAGTTCCATATCGGAAAGTGCTAGTACGGAGGTGGATATTTATACGAGAGGTTGTTTTGGTATTCTTGAACGTGAAGTGAGGTTAATGCGGATCGACTGAAGAGATCATGCGGCTTTGGTTGTGTACATGTGTTTCCCTTGTGTGGTTGTGATTGGTGGGGTGGGGTGGGGGTTCTCTTTTGGGCGTATGCCACTATAAATTTTTAACTTTTTCGGTGGCTGGTTCAACCGACCCAAAACTAAGCGGAATCGGCAACCACAACCGTCGCATAAAATATGTTATATACGGCGGTCAACGCCCTATTAAGCTTTTACGACGGAGGCAATTACGGCTTCCAACTGTGGCGACCAAGCCGCAGCAAAAAGCCTAATTCGGCTATTTTTGGCCCCCGAAATAGGCAGTGCCTGTTGTAGTGATTCTTTGCTTTCTAAAATTTCATAGATAATTATTTATAGTTTGGTTAAGAAAAAGAAACTTGTAAATAATAACTTACTATTAGGGACATTGCTGCTGAAAATTATCGGGAACCAACTGTATTGTTGTAGGACATTTTTGATCGACTATGTTTCACTTTAGAAGATTTTATCTACAAAAAAATATAAAATATACTTGTAAAATCAATCACATAAATATAAAAAATAGAATTAGTCATAATAAGTAAAATAGAATTATCTTTCAAGAATTAGTCTCTCACACCTTATTGATCATCAAAACCCAATCATTCAATTTCACCAGGTCAGGTGAGTGGTTCTTAGGATCTGGAGCCCTCTCTTCTAATAAAGCAAGATAATAGGCATATAACTCATACCTCCAATCTCTTTATAGCCTCATGCACATCTTTCTCACGGATTCCTGAATGGCTTGATCATTCTCATAGTCTCAGATATCAAATCTTTGCTGCGATTGAAATTAGCATAAATATTTATAGTAAACATGCTTGTAATTAAAATTGTATGAATTAATAAACAATGTCCGAACTCTCATAATTATTGACTCTCAAAACCCAGGATCAATATCATCTTAGCTATGATTGCGAAATAGTGCAGATAATCAAATTTCTTTCCTGAGCTCGTTTGCAAAGATGTCGTATGCTCCCCCTCTGGCACTTCGCTTGAGGAAGAAATCGTAATTGGTATTGTGTACATGACCCATTTTCCTTACTAATTTCTCTGTCGCCTTCCCTCGTGTAACATCGCGTACACATCTAGAGGTCGAGGCTATGACAGATCCTCCAAAGGCCACAATGTTAATTGAAATAGATTTTATATAGAAGACAAGAAAATTTGATATATAAAGAGTTTATGCTTTTCATCAATGTTGCTCCCGATCTAGCTGGTTAGGCTGGGTCACCGATGCTGGCTCGAGGTGGGGTGGCTCGCGCTAGTTAGGCTGGGATGGCTGGCTCAAGGTAACCTCCATCCCCCTCTCATGCTCACAAGCTGATGTCAGCCAGACATGTTTGGACTTCCTTCCTGAAGCCATATGTGTCACCTGTCATAACGGAGTAAAAATAATTATTAGTACACAGAATGATAAGAAAATAATAATGAGCAATGACAATTACAAGTAATTACCGGTAATGTGATGTAAAAAGAAATAATGACAAGTAACGAGAAATGCGAGTAACTACAAGTAAGTAATGATAAGTGCGAGTAATGACAAACACACTCAGGTATTTCCTCTTCCAAATCATCAATGTCATCTGCACTCGATGAGCTAAACAGATCATCACTCTTAGGCAATATGTAGTCATCATCCTCACCAACGTACCTTTTTCTTTTCTCCTATACTTGTTCTCGTATGCACTGGCACCATCCCAATAAAAGAACTTATGAGAGGCCGTATCCTCAAAGCACTCATTTTTACTATATTATCACCTATTATCTTCTTTCTTTTCTCCAAGTATATTTCTGTTATTTTTCTGGTTGACCTAGGTTTGACCCATAATTTCCTACATTTTTGTATATTTGATAACTAAGATTTGAATATACAAGTATGGGTAAAAAAATAAATTACACACTATATATACATGCGACAAGCTGTAACATACAAAATAATTGTAATAATGAATGACAGAATGTAAAACATCTAAAATAGGATATGAACCAAGTACTTTATTATCTCATGACATTTACTCATTTAGAAAGAAAAAAATAAGTTACATATCATAATCCATGCATATCAGGATCTATATCTAGGTCGGACTGACTATGCATATTATTTTCATCGTCTGCATAATCTGTTATTGTCTCATCCTCATCACCACCATGCATGATTTGTATTTGGCTCAATACTTAGAACGATATCAGGATCAATATCATCCCTATAATAAGGAGCATTAGTACTTTTGGTTTAGGTTCTTTGATGGATGATTTATTTTGTCTTTTTCCAAATTTTTGTTTTTTATATTCTATGATGATTATGAATGGAAATTTCTCTATATTGTAGCATCGGAGACTAGCTCATATCTCCATAAAGCGTCTAAAAAGGTTAGTGAAAGATGGAGTCTTAAATATTCTTAACTTTATTGATTTTGGGACTTATGTAGACCGCATAAAGGGAAAGCAGACTTACAAGTCCACTAAGGGTATCACGAGTAATAATAAAAAATTGGAAATCGTACACACTGATCTCTGTGGACCATTTAGTACACTATGTCTGAGCGATCAAAAGAATTTTATTACCTTTATAGATGAACACACTCGATACATGTATCTCTACCTCTTAGATGATAAGGCTGAGGCATTCGATGCCTTCAAAATCTATATTATGGAGGTAGAGAAGTAATATGAAAGAGTATCAAAATTGTAAGATCAGATAGAGGTGGGGAATAATATGGAAGGTACACAAAAAGTGGACAAAGATCTAGTCAATTTGCAAAGTTCTTGAAAAAACACAATATTATGGCTCAGTACACAACATTTGGCACACCGCAACAAAATGATGCTCCTGAAAGAAGAAACTGTACTTTGATGGACATGGTGAGGAGCATGATTTGTAACTTCTCTCTTCCTCTAAATATGTGGAGTGACGCTTTAAAACCGTTATGTATGTACCGAATATGATGCCATCTAAAGTTGTCCGAAAATACCCTTTGAGTTGTGGAATGGATGAAAATCTAGTTTAGGACACATGCACATATGAGGTTATCCGGTTGAGGTCAAGGTATACAACCCATATGAGAAAAAGCTTGACCCTAGGACTGTGAGTGATTTTTTCATCGGTTAAGCTGAGAAGACCAAGGGTTATAGGTTCTATTGTTCTTGGCACACTTCTAAAGTCGTAGAAGCTACAAATGCTAAATTTTTTAAAGATAGCAACCTCAGTGGGAGCGACCCAATACAATCAATTGTGTTTCAGGAAATACATATTCCAGTAATTATATCCATAATTAAATATGATTCCATCTAAAGTCATTCGTAAAATACCCTTTGAGTTATGGAACGGATGAAAACCTAGTTTAGGACACATGCGCATATGGGGTTGTTCGGTTAAGGTCAGGGTGTACAACCCACATGAGAAGAAGCTTGATCCTAGGACTTTGAGTGGTTTCTTCATCGGTTATGCCGAGAAGTCTAAGGGTTATAGGTTCTATTGTCCCTCGCACACTCCTAAAGTCATAGAAAATAGAAATGATAGATTTCTTGAGGATGACAACCTCAGTGGGAGAATCCCAATATAATTAATTGTATTTGAGGAAATACGGGTTTCGATAATTATACCCGTAATCGAGGGTGGGCAGATTGCTAATCAAAAAGAACCACCTCAAGTGATTCACGAGCAACCAGCCCAGGACCTCCCAGCCCAAGAGGAGTAGGTTGCCATAGAACCTATTGAAGTTGTTATTCCAGAACCATAAGTTGTTATACAGATAGAAACTAGGAGATCCTTAAGAAAAAGAAAACATATAATTTCTAATGACTAAGATGTTGGAATTGGATCCTCTTATTAGAGTCGCAGCGGAAGCAAAAGATAGATCCAAAGATCATACGGTGTATGTTTCATTACAATTAATTCTACAAAACAATCTACATGCAAATCTATGATCTTAGCATATGTGCGGACATCCTAGAGGCATACTATGATTTATGGAAGACATACATACATCTAGTTAGGTGTTTATAATCATCATACCTTGTGGTTCTATGATCCGGAGAGAATGGAACGATGATGAACCGTACGTGAATCGCAAGGGAAGCTATCAGATGGCACCTTGTCCTTTACGAATTGAGGAATCCTCGAAGTTTTATCTCTGAGTGCAAGGACTACGAGCCGACAGAGGAATTCGTTATAAAGATGATGGCGAGCTGCGAGATCTCCTCCTTCTCTTTCTCTTTTCTTCCTTCTCCTTCCTTCCTTCTTCTTCTTTCTTCTTCTTCCTCTTTCTTCCTTGGTCGAAACCACAGAGAAGGAGCGAGGGGAGGGAGTTCGGGTTTTTGGAGAGGGGAGGTACTAGGGCTGGCCCCTCCCTCTCTTTTCCTCTTATAGGGCCGGCCTCCTAGTGCTACAAGTAAGCTAGGGCCGGCCCCTAGTGGATAGGGATGAGAGGGGGCAGTTTTTAGGGTTTCCACAAGCCTATCGTGAAGCTTGGATGAAAACGCCCTACACAAAAAGTGAAACACTGCGAGAGAGATTGAGTGAGGTACGCTACTCGGAATCGAGTTCCGTCAGCGCCTATGAGCTCCTGTAATTATTTCGCTCATTTTAAGATCCATATTCAATATGTTCTAAGCCATATTTCATTATTTACCAAAAGACCCCTACGGCCCCTAACACATGTGAATTAGGTTCTAAGGCTCCGGGCTTGCGCTCCATCGTGCTACTTCGTATCCAACGTATCCAACTAGGTCGGGGAATAATTCCTATAAACAACGACACAGTGGAACCTTCAGGGTTCAGGATCTCTAGCTCCAACCGGATCCCTGATTAACTGTTCCAGTGACACACCGAAAGTTCCGTTAATCAGCCCTAATCCGATTAACCCACATAGCCATCCAGAGTGCGACGCGGGTTGAACTCCAGTGATCCTAAACTTATGTTACTCCCTCGTAACCCTGTTCTCTACTATAATCTGATAATCCTTTGTCCCTCCTATTACTGGTGCCATGATGCGACTCGAGCGGTGGGAAACACCATCAGATCCCGATCGATCATCTGACTAGGAATTGATGACTTGTCATCTATAATACCACACACCTTCAGGTGCTATGCCTAGCATCTGGAACATCGTCAGTCATACTGACAACCACCAAGCATGGGTTAACTGTGTGGACAGATTGACTCATCAAAATGCACCTATTCAACAGTGGACGTCGGATAACTTGTAGGGATTACATGTCACTCAAGTACCAGCCGGGTAACCCAATGTACCGTGATATTGGACTATGGAAGGTCCGCACACGTTGGCACATTAAAGCACCACACAACTAGTTGGCTCAGTGTACATGGTCCCTCAGGGTTAAGGATAGATTATCTAAAGTAGTAAGACGGTTTATGCACCAGTGTCTAAATCACTGAACTGTGCACCGTCATGGTTCCTGTTCAACACGATCATCGTGCTTGGTTAGGTGAATGGGAATCCCACGTTCCCGTGGTGGAGACTTCACCACATCCTCTACCTGCCAACAGCTTGTTCTCGGTGAAGCGACCAGCATCACCTAAGCTGTTAACTAGTTCTAGGTCTATACACAACTGGTCCACTTGGTCTCCCAAGCATGGATCCACCATGCGCCTCAGTGGCCTACTGTGTTCCCTAGGGTCCTTTATTATATGTGTATCAATATATACCAAAGTAGTATTCTAAATAAAACAATAACCAAAGTCATCTTTATCATGTTAATACAGAAAATCCACGCTCAGGACACACAAGCTACAATAATCTCCCACTTGGCCCAGCGGGGAACAACAGTCTTAACTCCCATGGCATCCACGTGATTCTCAAAAGCCTTGGTTGGTAACGCCTTTGTGAAAGGGTCCGCCATGTTATCTGCAGACGCCACCTGAGTCACTGCAACCTCCCCTCGCTTGTGCAAGTCCCGGATAATATAATATTTTTGCTCGATATGCTTACTCTTCTGGTGATATCTTGGCTTCTTAGATTGTGCTACCACTCTATTATTGTCTCAGTAAAGGACAATAGGATCTTGACCTCTTGGTACACATCCTAAGTCCGTGAGGAACGTCATGAGCCACACCGCCTCCTTGGCTGCTTAGCACACCACAACGTACTCTGCCTCTATCATCGAATCCGCGATGCATCCCTGTTTCATGCTCCTCCAACTGACAGCTTCTCCTCCCAATGAAAATACAAACCCTGACATCGATCTCCTGGATTCCGGATCTGATGCAAAATCAAAATCCATATACCAAATCGGTATCAGTTCCTGTGAAGAGTAAACTAACTCATAATCTCTCGTTCTACGGAGATACTTGAGTATACTTTTCACAGCAGTCCAGTGCCTTGGACCCGGATTTGATTGATACCTGCCCATCATGCCTACTACATAGCATATATCTGGTCTCGTGCACTGCATATCATACATCAGACTCCCTACAATAGAAGTATAAGGTATCTTCTGCATCTCTGCCCTCTCCTCTGGAATCTTAGGACCCTGATCCTTGGATAATTTCATTCCATGTCTGCATGGAACCAGTCCCTTCTTGGAGTTGTGCATACTGAATCTGACCAAGATAGTATCTATGTAGACTGACTATGATAGCGAGAGAGTCTTGTTCTGGCGATCTCGAGTTACCTTGATCCCAGAACATAACTCGCTTCACCCAGGTCTTTCATGTCAAATTAAGAGGATAACCACACATTCATTATAGACAACGTTCCAACATCTTTTCCAATGAGCAGTATATCGTCCACGTAAAGTACTAGAAAAACTACTGTAGTCTTATCACTCCTTTTATAAACACATGGTTTATCCATGTTCTGTTCAAATCCATAAGACTGGATAGCCTGATCAAAACGCATGTTCCAACTTTTGGATGCTTGCTTCAGTCCATAAATGGACCTTTGCAACTTGCACACCAGACTTTTCTGACCTTTTACGACAAAGCCTAGAGGCTGGGACATATAGATGTCTTCTTCCAAATCCTCATTGAGGAATACGGTCTTGACATCCATTTGCCAGATCTCCCAATAATAATGGGCTGCAATGGACAAGAGGATCCGGATTGACTTAAGCATAGCCACTGGCGAAAAGGTTTCGTCATAGTCGATTCCTTCTCATTGGGTATAACCGTTAGCGAGTTGTCTAGCTTTGTAAGTCTTAACGGTACCATCCGGATCTCTTTTTCTTTTGTATACCCACTTACACCCAACGGGTTTAATGTTGTAAGGCTGTGTTACAAGTATCCAGACCGAGTTTTGGGACATCGATGTCAGTTCTGCCTCTATGGCTTTCTGCCATACTGCATGGTCAGAGGATACCATCACTTCGTCATAGTTCAAAGGATCATCTTGCTGAAACTCTAGATCTACCAAGAAGGCTTCTCCAATGTATCTATTAGGAGCACTTGTGGTCCTCCCACTGTGAAGAGCCTGCGGTGGTTCTATAGGAGTAGATTCTGCAGTATTGTTTATCTTAGTGGTATCGGCTCCCACTATATTTTCTATCTGCGTACTCCCATTAGTACCAAGCAATTCTTCAAAAACTACTTTAATAGTGGGCTTATGGTCTATTAAATTATCCTACTCCAGGAATACGTCGTTCATCGAGACGACAACCTTTTTATCCTTAGGATCATAAAATAAACCACTCTTTGTCCCTTTTAGATACCCAACGAACAGACACACCTTAGTCTTTGACTCCATTTTATCTCGCTTGCCTTTCCCTTACAAATAAAAAAACCATTCAATTTAATTGGCACACCAGAAGCATCAAATAAAACTGAAAAACCTTTATTATTCAATAAGGAAACATAAATTAAATTTTGTCTTAAGGACGGTACATAAAGTATGTCTCTAAGTAATAAACGTTTTTCATCAAGAAACTGCAAGACGACATCTCCAACTGCTTCAGCCTCTGTCATGGCCTTAGTTCCCATGCTTAGGATTACCTCCATATCTCCCAGTTTTCTTGTCTCCTTGAACCCCTGCAAATTATTGCAAGCATGGTTAGTGGAACCAGAATCCATAATCCATGAAACTGGAGGATAACTGGATGCTACAAGGGATTCCACTATGTGGATTTGAGATATACCTGTCTTAGCCTTCTTGGGAGCCGTGCGGTAGTTACCCTTCCAGTGCCCCTTCTTGCCATATCGGAAATATTTTTTTTGGGCTTCGCCGGACCATCCTGCTTAGGGACTTGTGACTGCACTTGGCCCATCTTCACGGGCTTCTTAGACTTTCTTTTCTGAACCTTACCTTTGGCTTTTAGAGAAGCCTTACGCTCTACGTTCAGGGATTGGGCTCCTGCCTTCATCCCGTCCTCTACCGCCTAGAGCGCCGCTAGGAGCTCTGCGTTAGACATCTCCAACCGGTTAAGGTTAAAGTTGGTAACGAAGCCCTCAAATGCTCCTGATAGAGACACGAGGAAAATATCGGTCTGGATCTCTGCACCAAGATGACATCGAAGGAACCAAGTTTATTTACATAGCTAAACAATTTCAGCACATGATCCCAAACTAAAGTCCCCTCTGCCATCTTCGTAGACACCAATTTCTTGATGGTCAAGTAATGAGTTACCCGACTACGACCCTCGAACATTTCCTTTAAATAAAGCATCATGTCTGAAGCGAAGGCCATGTCTTCGACTTGCTTTTGAAGGACGGTCTGCAAGGATGCCACTATGTAGCACTTACACATCTCATCAGCATCTAGCCAGTCTTTTTATTCCTTCAACTGAGCCTCAGTAGCACTTGGTCCCGGCATGGCCTGTTGAGGGGTACTTAAGGCAATTATGTGCTTGCCAACCCTTAGGACGAGCATCAGGTTACGCTTTCAGTCCTCGTAGTTTGGTCCCGTAAGTTTGTTATCATTAAGGATGGAGGCAAGGGGGTCGAGCTTGGTCATGATTTCTGTAAACAATGGTTTAAAGCAAAAATTAGGGCCTACTATAATTTATTTTATAGAATTTAAAAATAGATAATGTTTACTCTAGCCGCTATGTCTTCACTACCTCACATGGAGACATCCAGGAATCTAAATTTCCTTGGCTCGAGCACTGAGACTATCAGCCTTGAATTGGAGACAATATCTCGGTGAGAGCATATAACCAATTCTGCCAACGGGGTTTTTACGACCAAGTCTTCATCAGAATTACCCATGGCAAACTGAAAGACCTCCCAGTCTCCTTTTGGCCAGCTTTATATGACCCATGTGCGCAGCAATGGCGGCTTCACACAAGCTTTCGGATACTTTCGATAAATCTAGGTGGTGTCGACAGGGGGGTTTATAGGCTCTCGCGGTGCAGGAAAAAACCGTCACCCACTGCCACCGGCATCCTCCATGTCCCGAAGGAAACCACTAGGTGAACCAGCATGGAAGGAAACACAGCTCTCACCCTATGGGAATATCGAACTGCATACCTCCCACCCAGACCCTTAGCCAGTTGATTGTGGAGGCCAGGGGCTCCCCTTTGGAGGCCGGGAACCTCTTATACATCCCTTCTTTATGAGGTTTTATGCATATCTAGAAAGGGCACGACCTCCTAGACTTAAACCCTGGTCTACCGCGCTCCCACTAGGATTACAAACCTTCCCACAAAGCATTAGTATCCTTGGAAAATATCATAGTCCCTATCTCGAATACTCAGCTTTCGCCTTTCTTGCAAGGATCACATTACATAGATTCCAAGGATCCTGATACCTTACTAGTTTGCCCATAATCCTGAGATCTGGAGCCTAGCCTAAGGTCAACGTAGAAGGGACTCCCACTAGAATGACGTCTCGTTCACAATTTGATACCTGATGTCATAGTAGACCTCATCTCATTATAGGTTTCGATGTTGGCCAAATAGAGACATCCGACAACCTCCGTCGGACCTCAACCTAATGGTAGCATAACAAATCATGATGAGTTCATACTACCATAAAACGTCAACTAGAAACGAGTATCACTTAGTAGAATCCTGACCTAACTTGGTCGCTAGGACCATGTGGGGAAAAGGCATCCTACTAGGTTATCATACTTCTTATGGGGACATTAGTTATCTCTTAACAAATCTAACACTGCGACTATCTCAGTGCACAGTACTTGGCAACCTAAACTACCACGAGGGCGGTTACCACCTTTCCTTTTAGCTAGCCACCAGATTCGTACGTGTTAGAACCATATAGAGACACCGATGAATCCATAAGCTTAGTACTAACCCTAAGCCTGATCTAGAGACTAACTCGCAAGCAAGATAGATAATTAAATAATTATCGGGGTTTTCTAAACACTAAGAAAGAGAACAACAGAAAAACATCCAAACTGAATCAAGTCCAGGGTCCAACCCTTAAACCTGAATAGCATAGCCAAGATATCTTATTCTTTTGTTCTGTACGATCTCTGACAACGATCCCGATCATACCCAACATGCACGCTTTCATCGGGTCTTTGCAATCCATGGTACCGCTTGCCCGAACCGTGGACTCATCATCTCCTTCTTCCTGTGATCGAAAAACTAACACGCTCCTAGCAAGTGCTCGTTTGTGTACAATTTCACTAGAAAGAAAAGAAAACTATCCTAGAAAACATGGCCAGGGAACCGAGGGTGGTCAACCTCCACCCCCGCCCATCTAGAGCCTAAAAATCAACAAGCACAATAATAATCAATGCAAAATTAAATCCGGGGTCCGACCCTCGGAGGCATGCAATCACAGATTACTATTCAGCACGGCACCTGCAAAAAGACGATACATAGCATAATCCATATGTATGATCTACGCCGAACCCCGACGAAAACATATGCCATCATATATTCAAATGATGTTTTCATGAATTCATGCATGAAACACACATCAAAGTGTGCTCTGATACCAATTGTTGGAATTGGATCTTGTTATCAGAGTCGTAGTGGAAACAAAAGATAGATCCAAAGATCATAAGATATATGTTTCATTACAATTAATTCTACAAAACAATCTACATGCAAATTTATGATCTTAGCATATGTGCGGACACCCTAGAGACATACTACGATCTATGGAAGTCATGCATACATCTAGTTAGGTGTTTAGAATTATCATACCTTATGGATCTATGATCCGGGAGAACAGAACGATGATGAACCGCACATGAATCGCAAGGGAAGTTATCGGATGGCACCTTGTCCTTTGCGAATTGAGGAATCCTCGAAGTCCTATCTCTGAGTGCAAGGACTACGTGCCGATGGAGGAACTCATTGCGAAGACGATGACGAGCCGCGAGATCTCCTCCTTCTCTTTCTCTTTTCTTTCTTCTCCTTCCTTCCTCCTTCTTCTTCCTTCTTCTTTCTCTTTCTTCCTTGGCCGAAACCTCAGAGAGGGAGAGAGGGGAGGGAGTTTGGGTTTTTGGAGAGGGGAGGCACTAGGGTCGGCCACTCCCTCTCTTTTCCTCTTATAGGGTCGGCCTACTAGTGCTACAAGCAAGCTAGGGCCGGCCCCTAGTGGATAGGAATGAGAGGGGGCGGTTTTTAGGGTTTCCACAAGCCTATCGTAAAGCCTCGACGAAAACGCCTTTCACGAAAAGTGAAACACTGTGAGAGAGATTGAGTGAGGTGCACTACTTGGAATCGAGTTCCGTCAGTGCCTATAAGCTCCTAGAATTATTTTGCTCATTTTAAGATCTATATTTAATATGTTCTGAGCCATATTTCAGTATTTACCAAAATACCCCTATGACCCTAACACATGTGAATTAGGTTCTTAGGCTCCGGGCTTGCGCTCCATCTTGCTACTTCGCATCCAACGTATCCAACCAGATCGAAAAATAGTTCCTATACACAATGACACGGTGGAACCTTCAGGGTTCAGGATCTCTAGCTCCAACTGGATCCCTGATTAACTGTTTCGATGACACATCGAAAGTTTCATTAATCAGCCCTAATCCGATTAACCCACATAGCCACCCAGAGTGTGACGCGAGTTGAACTCTAGTGATCTTAAACATATGTTACTCCCTCGTAACCTTGTTCTCTACTATACTCTGATAATCCTTAGTCCCTCCTATTACTGGTGCTATGATGCGACTCGGGCGGTGGGGAGCACCATCAGATCCTGATCGATCATCTGACTAGGAATTGATGACTTGTCATCTATAATACCACACACCTTTCGGTGCTATGCCCAGCATTCGGAACATCGTCAGTCATACTAACAACCACCAGACCTGGGTTAATTGTGTGGATAGATTGACTCATCAAAACGTACCAATCCAACACTGGACGTCGAATAACATGTAGGGATTACATGTCACTCAAGCGCCAGCCGGGTAACCCAACGTACCATGGTATTGGACTATGGAAGATCTGCACACATTGACACATTAAAGCACTACACAACTGGTTGGCCCAGTGGATGACAGATTATCTATAGTAGTAAGATGGTTTATGTACCAGTGTCTGAATCATTGAACTGTGCACCGTCTTTGTTCCTGTTCAACACGATCATCGTGCTTGGTCAGGTGAATGGAAATCCCAAGTTCCCGTGGTGGAGACTTCACCACATCCTCTACCTGCCAATAGCTTGTTCTTGGTGAAGCAACCAGCATCACCTAAGCTGTGAACTAGTTCTAGGTCTACACACAACTGGTCCACTGGGTCTCCCAAGCATGGATCAACCATGCGCCTCAGTGGCCTACTGTGTTCCCTAGGGTCCTTTATTATATGTGTATTAATATATACCAAAGTAGTATTCTAATTAAAGCAATAACCAAAGTCATCTTTATTAATGTTAATATAGAAAATCCACGCTCAGGACACACGAGCTACAATATAAGAGGTATTTTTGCAAGAGTCCGATGACTCAGTTGGGCTTCAAAGCCATAAACGTTTTCATAAGCCATGAGTGGAGGTAACTCCATGAAATGATATGATTCCATACTGGAAGAATTGAAATCCATAGCTGACAATCAAGTCCGGGATCAAGTAGAGTTACCCAGATGTGGTAGGCCAATTGGCTATAAATGGGTCTATAAGACCAAAACGGATGTCTCTGGGAACATCGAAAGATATATGGCAAGACTTGAGACCAAGGGTTTTATTCAAAGGATCGAAATTAATTATCATGACACCTTCTCCGGTTTCTAAGAATGATTCATTAAGGATAATCATGACTTTGGTAGCTTATTATGACCTAGAGTTACAACAGATGGATGTGAAAATGACCTTCTTGAATGGGGATCTTGAGGAGGAAGTATACATTCTCCATCCTGAAGCCTTTAATTCAGATAAAGGGAGTCAGCTAGTTTGTAGACTCAAGAAGTCTATATATAGACTAAAACAGGCTTCCCAATAGTGGTAGTTTAAGTTTCATAATATCATAACTCCTTTCGGTTTTGTGGAGAATATTATGGATGAATGTATATATCTTAAGACTAGTGGGAGCCGTTATATATTTTTGGTCCTATTTGTAGATGATATTCTGCTTGCCAGCAATGACTTGGAGATGCTACGTGAGACGAAGTAGTTTCTCTTACAGAACTTTAATATGAAAGACTTAGACGAGGTATTCAATGTTATAGGGATAAAGATCCATTGGGATCGATCCCAAAGAGTTCTAGGATTGTCTCAAAATGTCTATATTATCAATATTCTGGAAAGGTTTAATATACAGAACTGCTCGTCCAATATTGCTCCCATTGTCAAGAGTGTTAGATTCAGTTTGTCCCAATGCCTAAAAAACTCTCTTGAAAGAGTGGCTCTGGCTAACATTCCCTATACATCTGCAGTTGGCAGTTTGATGTATTTGGAGGTCTATACAAGACCAGACATCGGATTTGCAGTAGGTATGTTAGGAAGGTACCAGAGTGATACTAGCATGGATCACTGGAGGGCTGCTAAGAAGGTTATGAGATATTTACAAGGGACTAAGGATTTCATACTTACATATAGTCATACTGATCATTTGAAGCTGATCGGGTACTCTGATTCAGACTTTGCAGGTTGCATTGACTCTAGAAAGTCGACATCAAGTTATATCTACCTTTTGGCTGGTGGTGTTGTTTTCTGAAAGAGCACCAAGCAGACTATTATGGCAATATCGACTATGAAGGTAGAGTAAATTATACTTTACGAGGCAACCACACAGGCATCTTGGTTAAAAAATTTTATCACAAGGATAAGAATCACGGATTCCATATCCAGACCTTTAAAGATCTAATATGATAATCTTGCTATAGTGTTCTCCAAAAACAACAAAAGTGAAAGTCCAAACCAACACATTAAAATACCTTGTTGTTAAAGAAGATGTAACAAAAGATAAAGTTTAGATTTGAGCATATTGGTACTAACTTATGGTGGCTGATTCACTGACCAAAGGATTGCCACCAAATCTTTATAGGGGTCATGTGGATCGGATGGATCTAGTTAGTTTATTGTATTCTTAAAGATTATGCATTATGAGCCTATTGTTTCTTTTACTGCAGTGAATAACGTATAATTATCTCTATTTGTGCACTAAAATTTGAGATATAAAGTTTTGACACAGAGTGAAGTATGCATTCACTAATAAAGTAATTAACCACATAAAGTGTTCTAACTAGACTAATTGTACTACATAGTAATATATGGAAGGAAGTGTAGTTGATGTCTTCAGTTTAAAGATACCACAAAAGGCATTACATGTGCTTTTGTTTTTCAGAATTTTTTGTATGCACATACTAAACTTTTTTTTCGCTTTTGGCCCATTAGAGTTTTGATTTCTTTAAAACCAATGATTGTTTTTCAAATGTGTGTTTGTAGGTCCAAGTGGGAGAGTGTTGAGTTAGCCACTTGCGTCATAAGGATGGCCCGGTACAAACCCACAATGGGTTTTTGGGTTTAAAACCTAATGGATCTTAACTAAAACTATACTCGTTAATGATGTGGTTAAGTGATGAGTCCTAGCCCTTAGATCAATCCAGTGGATGGTTGGATTGATTTCGGTTATTAGGGTTTTGGGATGGTGTCCAACTTTAGTTATAAATAAGATGCCTTCCATATATTAGGTATCTATTTTATGTCATCTAATTCACTACAAAAAAAACAGTTATTACCGACGGACAATATCCGTCGGTAATATTAGTTTTTCGTCGGTAATACTTTATAGCGATGGAAGAGATTTCCGTCGCTAGTCTGTCGGAAAAAAAGGTATCGGGAAAAAGATGCGACGGACTAAATACTTCCGTCGGTAATAATAATTAATACCGATGGTAATATTAGAGCCATCGGTAATATTTAAATAATTAATAATAAATATAATATATTATGGCCGACGAAAAATAATTACCGTCTGCAATATATATGATTTTTACCGACAGTTATTATATTTATCGTCGGTAATTATATATATATTACCGACGGATCTATACCTTACTGTCGGTAATTATATATATATTACCGACGGATATATATTATCCGTCAAAAATTTATTAATAATTTTAAAAAAAAACAAATATTATTACTGATGGAATATTTTATTTCCATCGGTAAAAAGTATGTTTTTTTTATAAATAAAATTACCTAAATAATGTTATTTAATTCCTGTGATTTACAACAATACCATAATATATTACCATAATTTATCAACTATTACCATAATTTATAAAATATTATCGCAAATTATCAAATATTACCTAAATTTATAAAATATTACAGCAAATTATCAAATATTACCACAATACCCGACAATTATAGACAAGAACAAAAAAAAACCACATATTACAAAATAATTTTTACACAATCTAAAACTGAGAGATAATGCATGCCCTATCTCAATCACCCCACGCGGCCCGCCACCAACGCTGGTGCTCTCATCCCCTGACGCCGCCCGGCTCCTGCAATTAACATGTATTTGTAAAAAAAATGGTTTATATCTATAACTGAGTCTAAGCGTTAAAAAATCATAAGTTAGCGTGTTTCGGATTTGAAATAGGTTTGGATTCGATCGGATCGGCATCCGATCGAAGTTGCGAGCGAGTTATAATTGGATATTTTAACAATTTATGCTCCGATTGAAATAGGTTCGGATTTGAAATAGGTTTGGATTCGATCGGATCGTCATCGGATCGGCATTCGATAATTAGAACTTATAATTATTCTGTATTTCGGACTTGCGAGCGAGTTCTAATTGGATATTTGAACAATATATGCTCTGATTCACCGATTTAGAGTCTAAGTATTGGAAAATCATAAGTTAGCGTGTTTCGGATATGAAATAGGTTTAGATTCGATCGGATCATCATCGGATCGGCATCAGATAATTCAAACTTGGAATTATTTCGTATTTCGGACTTGCGAGCGAGTTCTAATTGGATATTTGAACAATTTACGCTCCGATTCACCGATTTAGAGGCTAAGTGTTGGAAAATCATAAGTTAGCGTGTTTCGGATTTAAAATAGGTTTGGATTCGATCGGATCGTCATCGGATCGACATCCGATAATTCGTACTTGGAATTTTTTTGTATTTCGGACATGCGAGCGAGTTCTATTTGGATATTTGAACAAATTACACTCCGATTGACCGATTTAGACTCTAAGTGTTGGAAAAATCACAAGTTGGCGTGCTTCGGATTCGAAATAGGTTTGGATTCGATCGGATCGGCATCCGATAATTCATACTTGCAATTATTCCGTATTTCGGACTTGCGAGCGAGTTCTAAATGGATATTTGAACAATTTACGCTTCGATTCACCGATTTAGAGTCTAAGTGTTGGAAAATCATAAGTTAGCGTGTTTTGGATTTGAAATAGGTTTGGATTCGATCGGATCGTCATCGGATCGACATCCGATAATTCGTACTTGAAATTATTCCGTATTTCAGACTTGCGAGCGAGTTCTAATTGGATATTTGAACAATTTACGCCCCGATTGACCGATTTAGAATCTAAGTGTTGGAAAATCATAAGTTAGCGTGCTTCGGATTTGAAATAGGTTTGGATTCGATCAGATCGTCATCGGATCGGCATCCAATAATTCGTACTTGCAATTATTCCGTATTTCGAACTTGCGAGCGAGTTCTAATTGGATATTTGAACAATTTACACTCCGATTCACCGATTTAGAGTCTAAGTGTTGGAAAATCATAAGTTAGCATGTTTCGGATATAAAATACGTTTGGATTCGATCGGATCGTCATCGGATCGGCATCCGATAATTCGAACTTGGAATTATTCTGTATTTCAGACTTGCGAGCGAGTTCTAATTGAATATTTGAACAATTTACGCTCCGATTCACCGATTTAGAGTCTAAGTGTTGGAAAATCATAAGTTAGCGTGTTTTGGATTTGAAATAGGTTTCGATTCGGTCGGATCATCATCAGATCGGCATCCGATAATTCGAACATGGAATTATCCCGTATTTCGGACTTGCAAGTGAGTTCTAATTGGATATTTGAACAATTTACGCTCCGATTCACCGATTTAGAGTCTAAGTGTTGGAAAATCATAAGTTAGCGTGTTTCGAATATGAAATAGGTTTGGATTCGATCGGATCGTCATCAGATCGGCACCCAATAATTCAAACTTGGAATTATTCCGTATTTCGGACTTGTGAGCGAGTTCTAAATGGATATTTGAACAATTTACGCTCCGATTCACCGATTTAGAGTCTAAGTGTTGGAAAATCATAAGTTAGCGTGTTTCGGATTTGAAATAGGTTTGGATTCGATCGGATCGTCATCGGATCGGCATCCGATAATTTGTACTTGGAATTATTCTGTATTTTGGACTTGCGAGCGAGTTCTATTTGGATATTTGAACAATTTACGCTCCGATTGACCGATTTAGAATCTAAGTGTTGGAAAATCTAATGTTAGAGTGCTTCGGATTTGAAATAGGTTTGGATTCGATCGGATCGTCATTGGATTGATATCCGATAATTCGTACTTACAATTATTCTGTATTTCGGACTTGTGAGCGAGTTCTAATTGGATATTTGAACAATTTACGCTCCGATTCATCGATTTAGAGTCTAAGTGTTGAAAAATAATAAGTTAGCGTGTTTCGGATATAAAATAGGTTTGGATTCGATCGGATCATCATCGGATCGTCATCCGATAATTCATACTTGCAATTATTCCGTATTTCGGACTTGCGAGCGAGTTCTAATTGGATATTTGAACAATTTACGCTCTGATTCACCGATTTAGAGTCTAAGTGTTGGAAAATGATAAGTTAGCGTGTTTCGGATATAAAATAGGTTTGGATTCGATCGGATCATCTTCGGATCGGCATCCGATAATTCGAACTTGGAATTATTCCGTATTTCGGACTTGCGAGCGAGTTCTAAATAATATTTGAACAATTTACGCTCCGATTCACCGATTTAGAGTCTAAGTATTGGAAAATCATAAGTTAGCGTGTTTCGGATATGAAATAGGTTTGGATTCGATCGGATTGTCATCGGATCGGCATCCGACAATTCGTACTTGGAATTATTCCGTATTTCAGACTTGCGAGCGAGTTCTATTTGTATATTTGAACAATTTACGCTCCGATTGACCGATTTAGACTCTAAGTGTTGGAAAATCATAACGTAGCGTGCTTCGGATTTGAAATAGGTTTGGATTCGATCGGATCGTCATCGGATCGGCATCCGATAATTCGTACTTGCAATTATTCCATATTTCAGACTTGCGAGCGAGTTCTAAATGGATATTTGAACAATTTACACTCTGATTCACCGATTTAGAGTCTAAGTGTTGGAAAATCATAAGTTAGCATGTTTCGGATTTGAAATAGGTTTGGATTCGATCGGATCGTCATCGGATCGGCATCCGATAATTCGTACATGAAATTATTCCGTATTTCGGACTTGCGAGCAAGTTCTAATTGGATATTTGAACAATTTACGCTCCGATTGACCGAGTTAGAATCTAAGTGTTGAAAAATCATAAGTTAGCGTTCTTCGGATTTGAAATAGGTTTGGATTCGATCGGATCGTCATCGGATCGGCATCCGATAATTCGTACTTGCAATTTTTCCGTATTTCGAACTTGCGAGCGAGTTCTAATTGGATATTTGAATAATTTACGCTCTGATTCACCGATTTAGAGTCTAAGTGTTGGAAAATCATAAGTTAGCGTGTTTCGGATATGAAATAGGTTTGGATTCGATCGGCTCGGTATCAGATCGGCATCCGATAATTCGAACTTGGAATTATTCCGTATTTCAGAGTTGCGAGCGAGTTCTAATTGGATATTTGAACAATTTACGCTTCGATTCACCGATTTAAAGTCTAAGTGTTGGAAAATCATAAGTTAGCGTGTTTCGGATTTGAAATATATTTAGATTCGGTCGGATCATCATCAGATCGACATCGATAATTCAAACTTAGAATTATTCCGTATTTCGGACTTGGGAGCGAGTTCTAATTGGATATTTGAACAATTTACGCTCCGATTCACCAATTTAGAGTCTAACTGTTGGAAAATCATAAGTTAGCGTGTTTCGGATATGAAATAGGTTCTGATTCGATCGGATCGTCATCGGATCGGCATCCGATAATTCGAACTTGGAATTATTCCGTATTTCGGACTTGCGAGCGAGTTCTAAATGGATATTTAAACAATTTACGCTCTGATTCTCCAATTTAGAGTCCAAATGTTGGAAAATCATAAGTTAGCGTGTTTCAGATTTGAAATAGATTTGGATTCGATCGGATCGTCATCGGATACGCATCCGATAATTCGAACTTAGAATTATTCCGTATTTTGGACTTGCGAGTGAGTTCTAATTGGATATTTGAATAATTTATGCTCCGATTCACCGATTTAGAGTCTAAGTGTTGGAAAATCATAAGTTAGCATGTTTCAGATTTGAAATAGGTTTAGATTCTGTCGGATTGTCATCGGATCGACATCCGATAATTCGAACTTGGAATTATTCCGTATTTCGGACTTGCAAGCGAGTTCTAATTAGATATTTTAACAATTTACGCTCCGATTCACCGATTTAGAGTCTAAGTGTTGGAAAATCATAAGTTAGCATGTTTCGGATATAAAATAGGTTTGGATTCGATCGGATCGGCATCCTATAATTCGAACTTAGAATTATTCCGTATTTTGGACTTGCGAGCGAGTTCTAAATGGATATTTAAACAATTTACGCTCCGATTCACCGATTTAGATTCTAAGTGTTGGAAAATCATAAGTTAGCGTGTTTCGGATTTGAAATAGGTTTGGATTCGATCGGATCGTCATTGAATCGGCATCCGATAATTCGTACTTGGAATTATTCTGTATTTCGGACTTGCAAGCGAGTTCTAATTGGATATTGGAACAATTTACGCTCTGATTCACCGATTTAGAGTCTAAGTGTTGGAAAATAATAAGTGTGATAATATGATCTAAACTCAAATTAGTAAGATTCATATTTTTTACTAATATTATAAAGATTAGTAAGTACGTGATCATGAGCATGAGCCACCGCTAGACCAGCTTATGAAGTCATTAAACCGACGCTCCAGTTCCCTGCGAGCTTCTCTTTCCTCATCGAGGGCCTTCTTCTCCGCCTCAACCCTACGCTCGTGGGCCTGCCTCTCCGCCTCAACCTTCTGCTCAAGGGCCTACCTCTGCTCTCGCTCCGCCTCAACCCTCTGCTCGAGGGCCTTCCTCTGCTCTCGCTCCGTGTCTAGCACAGACTGCAACTGAGTGATAGCACCGGTCTGGGTGTCCCGTGCCCTCGAGCGCATACCCTTTCGTCCAAAGTAGGAGGAGGCGTGACTCCAAGGCTCGTACAGAGGCACGGCCGTACGTGGCAGGTCTGAGCACAGTATCCATCACTAAGTCGACAGATACTGAGCTAGAGGAGGAGCCGGCCTCGCCCGACGGGGTCACCAGAAGTCGCATCCTCTCCTATATGAAAACAACCAATGATATTTTATGCATACGTATAAGAATATATTAACAGTAATTTAATTACTTACCACTTGCGAGGCAACCCTGTCGTCCAGAAATGCCCCATCGGTACGCCGCCTCCTAGAGGCCTCAAAAAGGTCAATCCGATTAGGCTCGTGGCCCAAGGACTGTGTCTGTTGGACATACAAAATAAATAGATGAGTTACACTACAAGAAATAGGGTCTTTACCGACGGATATTATTATCACCGTCGGTAATAATACACGTTTTATCGACGGTGACAATAATATCCGTCGGTATTATAACTTCAATTTTTTAAATTTTCTTTGCATATTTATACCGACGGTAAACATATTTACCGTCGGTAATATCCTTTATACCGACGGCTACATATAGACCGTCGGCAAAATCTTATCGTCGTGATATTTTACCGACGGAAATTGTATTTCCGTCGGTATAACCAATTTTACCGACAGCCATAATATGTCCGTCGGCAATATACCGACGGTAATTAAATATCCGTCGGTAAAATTGTCCCGACGAAACTCAGTGTAAAAACCGAGCCTCTGGAAAAAAATAGAACGTTGTTTTTCGTCGTGCTTTTTACCGACGGACGTTAAATTTCCGTCGGTATAACTAATTATACCGACGGAATTTATATGTCCGTCGGTAATATACCGACGGTAATTAAGTTTCCGTCGGTAAAATGTCCCGACGAAACTCAGGGTGCCAAACCGAGCCTCTGGAAAAAATTGAACTTGTGGTTTTGTGGTGGAGTTTTACCGACGGATAGTTATTTACCGTCGGTAAAAAGATTAGTTTTACCGACGGAAGGCAAACTTCCCGTCGGTAAAAACCCTGTTATAAATTAAAAAGACGAGATCCCCTTTGATCTCTTCTGTTTCGATCTCTCCCGGCCGCCCCTCTCTCTCTCTCTCTCTCAATCCCCCCCCCTCCCCGGCCACCCTCCCCCCCTCCCCGGCCTCCCCCCCCTCCCCGGCCACCCTCCCCCCCTCCCCGGCCTCCCCCCCCTCCCCGGTCTCCCTCCCCCCCTCCGACCGGCTGGCCACCCCTCCCCTCTCGTGCGCACCGGCGAGCTCCGCCTCCTCCTCCTGTGGACTCCGGTGAGCTCCTCTCGTGCGCGCCGGCGAGCTCCTCCTCCTCCTCCTCCCCCCGGTGAGCTCCTCCTCCTTGAATGCAAATGCCCTGGAGTTCATTCATCTTACCCATGCATTGCTGATTTTTTTTTTTTCATATTTCGATCATGAATGAAGTCTTTCATTTAATTAGACATGCTTTCCCATATTTCAAAATACTCCTCTTACTGATTTCAAATATCTATTTTGTTGATTTATTTTTCATAGTTAGAGCAATTCAATAGTCTTCACTTAATGGATTTCTATCCATATCCATTTTGCTGACATTGCTGATTTTCACGGATGGTGGATGCTGCCACAATTCTATAATGTCATGTTAAAAAAGGTTATGGCTGGTTAAAAATCCTATATATTTTGCTTGAAAACTCGCAGAGTCAACTCTACACTCGGCCGAGTCGACTCGACTCGGCTGAGTTTCGATCCGACTCGATCCAAAACTCGAGTTTCGATCCGACTCGGCTGAGTTTCGATCCGACTCGGTTGAGTTTCGATCCGACTCGAGTTTTGTCGGGTTTTAGCCGAGTTGTCGAGTCTACTCGACTCATTAAGGTTTCGAGTCGAGTCGAGTTTTCGTGTTTTAATTAAAACATTGAATTTTTATATCCTATCAAAACTGAATTGAATGGGGGAATGGGGGGCAAAATGTAGTTTTTAGACTAGGGTGAGCGTCGGTTTTGTCGGTCGGTTTCGGTGTCGGTTTTGTCGGTTATATTTTTTTCGGTTTACGAAAAATCAAAACCGAAACCGAAACCGAAACCGAAATAGTCGGTTTTTGTCGGTTCGGTATGATATGAGGTATGCTAAAGCCATAAATCTACTCGAGTGACAGAGAGAACCGTCAGACCCCAAGTGTTTACTTGATGAGGCTCCCTGACTTGTTGACTTACTATCGCATAACTTTGGTGCTATGCCTAGCATTCGAACTATCAGCAGTTCAAATGCTGGCCACCAACCCTAGGTTTACTATGTGACTAGTCTACTCATCATAATACACCCATCCATTAGGGATGTGGATGGTCTGTAGAAGTTTTGGTTCGGTGTTCCATACTCGGGAACCGAAACCGAAATTGTGCGGAGTCTTATAACATTGTTTGAAATTATATGTCAGGTGTTGTATAGCCAGATAGACGAAGATGTCTTCGATCGATAAGAGTTGGATGCGTAATTCGAATCGCATGAGCCAAGAGTACAGAGAAGGAGTCAGGAAATTTCTGGATTTTGCATTTGAGCGTCTTGCACCGCTTGATGGAAAAATTATGTGTCCCTGTATAGACTGCGGAAGGGTGATTAGGAAGGTTCGAGAGGAATGTGAGGTTGATCTGGTAATGCGTGGCATTGACATTACCTATACCCGTTGGTTCTCGCACGGTGAGGAGCTAGATGCAGTCCCCATGGCAGCTCACGGTGAAACTTCAAATACAGTGATCGCTGATGATAATATTAATACAGACGATGACGATGACATGCAGGGTATGATACATGATTTGCAAGGTGGAATAGGCACGGAAACACCGTCAGGTGATCAGCCCAATATCGAAGCGGACAAGTTCTACAGATTGCTTAAAGATGCCGAACAACCTCTATACCCGGGGTGTGAGAAGTTTTCAAAACTCTCTTTTACTGTAAAGCTTCTACATTTGAAGTGCCTCAATGGTTGGAGTAATAAGTCATTTAATATGTTGGTAGAGTTACTGCAAGAGGCTTTTCCTATGGGTGAGACAGTACCGAAATCATTCTACAAGGCGAAGAAGACAATTAAAGATCTCGGTCTGGGTTATGAGAAAATTGATGCATGCGTGAACGATTGTATGTTGTACCGGAAAGAGTACGAACATGCGCGGTCATGCCACATATGTGGAGCAACGAGATATAAAGAGACGGATGCCGAGTCTAGTACCAGTCGAAGGAAGAAAAATGTATCTGCAAAGGTTCTCCTATACTTCCCGCTCAGGGACAGGCTTCAGAGGTTGTTTATGTCATCGAAGACTGCTGAGCACATAAGGTGGCATGCACGAGAACGTACAGATGACGGGATTATGAGACATCCGGCCGACTCTCTGACGTGGAAAGATTTTGATCATACATATCCTGAATTCGCATGTGAAGTTCACAACGTCAGGTTAGGGCTTGCTAGCGATGTCTTCAATCCCTTTGGGAATATGAGTGTGTCGTACAGCATTTGGCCAGTTGTCCTAGTTCCATACAATTTGCCTCCCTGGATGTGCTTAAAAAAGCCATACACAATGCTCTCCTTGCTCATTCCCGGACCCAGGTCGCCTGGTAATGATATTGACGTTTACTTGCAGCCGTTGATTGAGGAGTTGAACGAGTTATGGGAAGTTGGGGCCGATACGTATGATGCCTCGTTGCGCCAGAATTTTCGGATGCATGCGGCACTTCTATGGACCATCAACGATTTTCCTACATATGCCAACTTATCCGGGTGGAGTACTAAAGGAAAATTGGCGTGCCCTACATGCAATAAGGAGACAGATTCATTACGGTTGAAGAACGGAGGTAAGTTCTGTTATATGGGCCATCGAAGATTCCTTGTTGACGGCCATAAGTGGAGGCAGAACAAAAGAGCTTTCAACGGCAAGAAGGAACTTGCAAAGGCCCCGGAGTAGCTTTCGGGGGTAGAAGTCTTGTGCGAATTGGATCAGCTTGATGCCGTGGCACTTGGAAAAGGTAAAAAGAAGAGAACGCATGAAGATTCTACGCGTGAGCATAACTGGAAGAAGAAGAGTATTTTCTTTAAACTACCGTACTGGAGCAGCCTACTCTTGCGGCATAACTTGGATGTCATGCATATCGAGAAAAATGTGTGTGACAACATTATAGGAACACTGCTGAATCTCGACGGTAAGACGAAGGATAATCTTAAATCTCGTCTCGATCTTAAGGAGTTGGGCATCCAAAAATCACTTCATCCCCAAGAGATTGGGGATAAGTATGTGTTGCCAGTTGCATGCTACACCATGAGCTCACAGCAAAAGGCAGCCTTATGTGCATTCCTACGGTCTGTGAAAACGCCAGACGGTTATTCTTCGAATATCGCACGATGCGTGCAAGAGAACGGCCGGAAGTTGTCTGGATTAAAGAGCCACGATTGTCATGTTCTTATGCAGCGATTGTTATCTCTTGCTATACGTGGGAATTTAACCGAAGAGGTGTCCGGTCCGTTAATTGAGCTCAGCACTTTTTTCAGACAGTTGTGCTCGAAGGTACTTAGAGTGGACCAACTTGAACAGATGGAGAGGGATATTGCGCTCACATTGTGCAAGTTAGAGATGATATTTCCACCTTCCTTCTTTGATGTCATGGTGCATTTGACCGTTCACTTGGCAAATGAGGCCAAACTCGGCGGCCCAGTTCATTACCGGTGGATGTATTTTATCGAGAGGTAATCGTCTCGTCTCATTCGCACAATGTATTTGATCGTTCTTGATATATTCATCCAAATATTTTTTTCTCAAATTAGGTACTTGCGAACATTGAAATCATATGTTCGTAATAAAAGTCGTCCGGAGGGATCAATTGCTGAAGGATACCTAGCAGAAGAATGTCTAACATTCTGCTCAAGATACCTACATGGTATAGACACGCGATTCAATCAACTTGAGCGGAACTATGACGGTGGTCCAATAGACTTCGATGGGGGTCTGTCTATATTTGCCGAAATGGGTAGACCTGTAGGAGGAGGTAAAACCCGTCGATTGTCTGTAGATGAGATTCAACAGGCACATATGTATGTGTTGCGCCAATGTGATGAAGTGTGGCCATTCATTGAGTAAGCATTTTACGATCATTTACTCATTCTTTCAGTCCATTCATTAAGTATATGTGCTAATTATAATCTAATTCATAACCGGTAAAATAGGAAGCATAAAGCCATCATTAATAATCGGGGTACTCGAAATGCTCCCCAAATTCATGATCGTGAATTCCCATCGTGGTTCGAGAAATACGTAAGTATTCACATCATTACTGAATTTCATTGATATCCATTACCGAACAATAATTATGTGTTCATATCATGAATGTCGTGTGGTTATTATAGGCACAGGAGCTGCACGACAACCACGATCCGCTGATGAATGAGGATCTCTGGCGCTTATCTTGTAGTCCTTTGCAAGACGCAATATCGTACGATGGTTATATCGTGAACGGTTATAGATTTCGGATGAAAGATAGTGAAAAATCACGAAGAACCCAAAATAGTGGGGTTGTCGTCAACGGTGAGCAAAAAGAATTAGAAAATATCGACTTCTACGGCGTCCTCAACGAGATTCTCGAGATTAAATTCCTTGGCCAAAATCGGATCGTATTATTCAAATGCGATTCGTATGATGTTAATAATCGCGGGACTGGTTATAATATCGACAAATACGGTTTTATCAGCATCAATACTGCCAAGAGATTGAATACCCAATATGAAGATCCATTCATTCTTGCCTCTCAAGCGCAACAGATATTTTATGCACCGGATAATACCTCTTCAGGATGGCAAATTATAGTTAGGTCACCACCCAGAGATTTTTATGACATGGGAGACAAGGATGCGGGGGTCGTCGATGATGATTTAGATGCATACCAGAATGATGAGATAATCATTGTCGACGCAGTGCACGACGAAAATGAAGATATCGACAATATAAACTGGACAGCGAATGCAGATCAAATAATAGAAGAGGGAAGCGATGAGAGTGACAGAGATGAGACAGAAAATGACTAGACCGTATGTAAATCAAATTGTTTCATATTTAAATCAAATTGTTTCATATATAATTAAATCATATTGTTTTATATGTATATCATATTATTTCATATGTAAATCATACCGTTTCACCGATTCATATGTAAATCATACCGTTTCATATGTAAATCATACCGTTTCACCGATTTACGATCCGATCGATTCACCGATTTAGAGTCTAAGAGTTGGAAAATCATAAGTTAGCGTGTTTCGGATATGAAATAGGTTTGGATTCGATCCGATCGTCATCGGATCGGCATCCGATAATTCGAACTTGGAATTATTCCGTATTTCAGACTTGCGAGCGGGTTCTAATTGGATATTTGACCAATTTACGTTCCGATTCACCGATTTAGAGTCTAAGTGTTGGAAAATCATAAGTTAGCGTGTTTCGGATATGAAATAGGTTTGGATTCGATCGGATCATCATCGGATCGGCATCCGATAATTCGAACTTGGAATTATTCCGTATTTCGGACTTGCGAGCGGGTTCTAATTGGATATTTGACCAATTTACGATTCGATTCACCGATTTAGAGTCTAAGTGTTGGAAAATCATAAGTTAGCGTGTTTCGGATATGAAATAGCTAGGTTTGGATTCGATCGGATCGTCATCGGATCGGCATCCGATAATTCGAACTTGGAATTATTACGTATTTTGGACTTGCGAGCGGGTTCTAATTGGATATTTGACCAATTTACGCTCCGATTCACCGATTTAGAGTCTAAGTGTTGGAAAATCATAAGTTAGCGTGTTTCGGATATGAAATAGGTTTGGATTCGATCCGATCGTCATTGGATCGGCATCCGGTAATTCGAAGTTGGAATTATTCTGTATTTCGGACTTGCGAGCGGGTTCTAATTGGATATTTGACCAATTTACGTTCCGATTCACCGATTTAGAGTCTAAGTGTTGGAAAATCATAAGTTAGCGTGTTTCAGATATGAAATAGGTTTGGATTCGATCGGATCATCATTGGATCGGCATCCGATAATTCGAACTTGGAATTATTCTGTATTTCGGACTTGCGAGCGGGTTCTAATTTGATATTTGACCAATTTACGCTCCGATTCACCGATTTAGAGTCTAAGTGTTGGAAAATCATAAGTTAGCGTGTTTCGGATATGAAATAGGTTTGGATTCGAGCCGATCGTCATCAGATCGGCATCCAATAATTCGAACTTGGAATTATTCCGTATTTCGGACTTGCGAGCGGGTTCTAATTGGATATTTGACCAATTTACGCTCCGCTTCACCAATTTAGAGTCTAAGTGTTGGAAAATCATAAGTTAGCGTGTTTCGGATATGAAATAGGTTTGGATCGATCGGATCATCATCGGATCGGCATCCGATAATTCGAACTTGGAATTATTCCGTATTTCGGACTTGCGAGCGAGTTCTAATTGGATATTTGACCAATTTACGCTCCGATTCACCGATTTAGAGTCTAAGTGTTGGAAAATCATAAGTTAGCGTGTTTCGGATATGAAATAGGTTTGGATTCGAGCCGATCGTCATCGGATCGGCATCCAATAATTCGAACTTGGAATTATTCTATATTTCGGACTTGCGAGCGGGTTCTAATTGGATATTTGACCAATTTACGCTCCGATTCACCGATTTAGAGTCTAAGTGTTGGATAATCATAACTTAGCGTGTTTCGGATATGAAATAGGTTTGGATTCGATCCGATCGTCATCGGATCGGCATCCGATAATTCGAACTTGGAATATTATTCCGTATTTCAGACTTGCGAGCGGGTTCTAATTGGATATTTGACCAATTTACGATCCGATTAACCGATTTAGAGTCTAACTGTTTCATATTGTTTCATATTGTTTCATATTGCGAGCGGGTTCATATTGTTTCATATTGTTTCATATGTAAATCATACTGTTTCATATGTAAATCAAACTGTTTCATATTGTTTCATATGTAAATCTTACTGTTTCATATGTAAATTAAATTGTTTCAGATGGCATCACGGTCATATGTTCGTAGAGGCAGAGGCAGGGGTGGGGTAGCTCGGAGTGCTCCGGCTGCCACCTCAGGGTCCGAGGCTGAGCCGTCCGGATCTGGTAGTGCTGTTCCTCTCTCCATACTAGCTCCTGCTGTGGTCGCAGCCTCCGGAGCTTCGAGCAGTGCTCAGCACTCGGCTACAGCGTCTACGCCTACAGGTAATGTTTAGATCTAAAGTTTTATACATGTTGTAAATACTTCTTCAGTACTGATGTATATTTTATTTGCAGGGTCGACCAGGCACGTAGGCGACCGGGGCGTGATGACGGCCCGGCGCTTGTCGGCCTTACGCGAGCCGCTGTCCCTACAGTGGAGCGGTGGGACCTTTGTGGGCGAGCACGCTTCTGACGCCGCCACGTGGGTCGGCATGATAGTACGGGAGGAGAGGAATGCTACGATTGTGGGGTTAAGGGGGTGAAAGAACATTGATGCATCCTATAAGGAGAGGATGTATCAGCAGTGTTTGGTACGTTAGTTTCATTAAAGCATTTTAGAATAATATCGTACTTCTTGATAATTTGATTTGATAAAATGACTTGTTTCTAAATTGATTTTACAGGAGAAATTTAAATGGGAGAACATGGAAACCGACACCCATCGGGAGGATTTGTGGAAGGCGATGGGTGAGCGGTACAGGGATTACCGTCACGAGCTCTACAAGCTCTACGGTTACTTGGTCGGCCAGCCGGCTGAGGAGGTACAGGCTGCGGCCGGGACGAGAGACGCGCCACCGCTACACATTCTACAGTTTTTGGTCGCTCACTGGGCCACCCTTAGCTTTCAGGTATAATTATAATTTTGTTGATTCGTACTTGTTTTAATGTTATACTAAAAATTTGTATTGATGTTTCAAAATTTAATCGATTGCACAGAATAAATCTGCTATAGGCAAGCAGAATAGAAGTGCCTCGACGACACCTGCTCCAGTGAAGGGGAGGACCTCCATGCCCCAGCTTGCCCAGCAGCTGGTAAATGATACAAACATTGTTATTATTTAAAACTCTATACATGTTATATTAACTCATCTATTTATTTTATATGTCCAACAGACACAGTCCTTGGGCCACGAGCCTAATAGGATTGACCTTTTTGAGACCTCTAGGAGGCGGCGTATCGATGGGGCATTTCTGGACGACAGGGTTGCCTCGCAAGTGGTAAGTAATAAAATTACTGTTAATATATTCTTATACATATGCCATAAAATATCATTGAATATCATTGGTTGTTTTTATATAGGAGAGGATGCGACTTCTGGTGACCCCGTCGGGCGAGGCCGGCTCCTCCACCAGCTTAGTATCTGTCGACTCAGCGATGGATACTGTGCTGAGACCTGCCACGCACGGCCGTATCCTCTGTACGGGCCTTGGAGTCACGCCCTCCTCCTACTTTGGACGAGAGGGTATGCGCTCGAGGGCACGGGACACCCAGACCGGTGCTATCACTCAGCTGCAGTCTGCACTAGACGCGGAGCGAGAGCAGAGGCAGGCCCTCGAGCAGAGGATTGAGGCGGAGCAAGAGCAGAGGCAGGCCCTCGAGCAGAGGGTTGAGGCGGAGAAGAAGGCCCTCGATGAGGAAAGAGAAGCTCGCAGGGAACTAGAGCGTCGGCTTAATAACTTCATAAGCCGGTCTAGCGGTGGCTCATGATCAGGTACTTACTAATCTTTATAATATTAGTAAAAAATATGAATCATACTAATTTGAGTTTAGATCATATTATCACACTTATGATTTTCCAACACTTAGATTCTAAATCGGTGAATCGAAGCGTAAATTCTTCAAATATCCAATTAGAACCCGCTCGCAAGTCCGAAATACGGAATAATTCCAAGTTCGAATTATCGGATGCCGATCCGATACGGATCGGATCGAATCCAAACCTATTTCATATCCGAAACACGCTATGTTATGATTTTCCAACACTTAGATTCTAAATCGGTGAATCGGAGCGTAAATTCTTCAAATATCCAATTAGAACTCGCTTGCAAGTCCGAAATACGGAATAATTCCAAGTTCGAATTATCGTATGCCGATCCGATGACGATCGGATCGAATCCAAACCTATTTCATATCCGAAACACGCTAAGTTATGATTTTCCAACACTTAGACTCTAAATCGATGAATCGGAGCGTAAATTGGTCAAATATCAAATTAGAACCCGCTCGCAAGTCCGAAATACGGAATAATTCCAAGTTCGAATTATCGGATGCCGATCCGATGATGATCCGATCGAATCCAAACCTATTTCATATCCGAAACACGCTAACTTATGATTTTCCAACACTTAGACTCTAAATCGGTGAATCGGAGCGTAAATTGGTCAAATATCAAATTAGAACCCGCTCGCAAGTCCGAAATACGGAATAATTCCAAGTTCGAATTATCGGATGCCGATCCGATGATGATCCGATCGAATCCAAACCTATTTCATATCCGAAACACGCTAACTTATGATTTTCCAACACTTAGACTCTAAATCGGTGAATCGGAGCGTAAATTGGTCAAATATCAAATTAGAACCCGCTCGCAAGTCCGAAATACGGAATAATTCCAAGTTCGAATTATCGGATGCCGATCCGATGATGATCCGATCGAATCCAAACCTAATTTCATATCCGAAACACGCTAACTTATGATTTTCCAACACTTAGACTCTAAATCGGTGAATCGGAATGTAAATTGGTCAAATATCCAATTAGAACCCGCTCGCAAGTCCGAAATACGGAATAATTCCAACTTCGAATTATCGGATGCCGATCCGATGACGATCGGATCGAATCCAAACCTATTTCATATCCGAAACACGCTAACTTATGATTTTCCAACACTTAGACTCTAAATCGGTGAATCGGAGCGTAAATTGGTCAAATATCCAATTAGAACCCGCTCGCAAGTCCGAAATACGGAATAATTCCAAGTTCGAATTATCGGATGCCGATCCGATGACGATCGGATCGAATCCAAACCTATTTTATATCCGAAACACGCTAACTTATGATTTTCCAACACTTAAAGACTCTAAATCGGTGAATCGGAGCGTAAATTGGTCAAATATCAAATTAGAACCCGCTCGCAAGTCCGAAATACGGAATAATTCCAAGTTCGAATTATCGGATGCCGATCCGATGATGATCCGATCGAATCCAAACCTATTTCATATCTGAAACACGCTAACTTATGATTTTCCAACACTTAGACTCTAAATCGGTGAATCGGAGCGTAAATTGGTCAAATATCAAATTAGAACCCGCTCGCAAGTCCGAAATACGGAATAATTCCAAGTTCGAATTATCGGATGCCGATCCGATGATGATCCGATCGAATCCAAACCTATTTCATATCCGAAACACGCTAACTTATGATTTTCCAACACTTAGACTCTAAATCGGTGAATCGGAACGTAAATTGGTCAAATATCCAATTAGAACCCGCTCGCAAGTCCGAAATACGGAGTAATTCCAACTTCGAATTACCGGATGCCGATCCGATGACGATCGGATCGAATCCAAACCTATTTAATATCCGAAACACGCTAACTTATGATTTTCCAACACTTAGACTCTAAATCGGTGAATCGGAGCGTAAATTGGTCAAATATCCAATTAGAACCCGCTCGCAAGTCCGAAATACGGAATAATTCCAAGTTCGAATTATCGGATGCCGATCCGATGACGATCGGATCGAATCCAAACCTATTTCATATCCGAAACACGCTAACTTATGATTTTCCAACACTTAGACTCTAAATCGGTGAATCGGAGCGTAAATTGGTCAAATATCAAATTAGAACCCGCTCGCAAGTCCGAAATACGGAATAATTCCAAGTTCGAATTATCGGATGCCGATCCGATGATGATCCGATCGAATCCAAACCTATTTCATATCCGAAACACGCTAACTTATGATTTTCCAACACTTAGACTCTAAATCGATGAATCGGAGCGTAAATTGGTCAAATATCAAATTAGAACCCGCTCGCAAGTCCGAAATACGGAATAATTCCAAGTTCGAATTATCGGATGCCGATCCGATGATGATCCGATCGAATCCAAACCTATTTCATATCCGAAACACGCTAACTTATGATTTTCCAACACTTAGACTCTAAATCGGTGAATCGGAGCGTAAATTGGTCAAATATCCAATTAGAACCCGCTCGCAAGTCCGAAATACGGAATAATTCCAAGTTCGAATTATCGGATGCCGATCCGATGATGATCCGATCGAATCCAAACCTATTTCATATCCGAAACACGCTAACTTATGATTTTCCAACACTTAGACTCTAAATCGGTGAATCGGAACGTAAATTGGTCAAATATCCAATTAGAACCCGCTCGCAAGTCCGAAATACGGAATAATTCCAACTTCGAATTACCGGATGCCGATCCGATGACGATCGGATCAAATCCAAACTTATTTCATATCCGAAACACGCTAACTTATGATTTTCCAACACTTAGACTCTAAATCGGTGAATCAGAGCGTAAATTGGTCAAATATCCAATTAGAACCCACTCGCAAGTCCGAAATACGGAATAATTCCAAGTTCGAATTATCGGATGCCGATCCGATGACGATCGGATCGAATTCAAACCTATTTCATATCCGAAACACGCTAACTTATGATTTTCCAACACTTAGACTCTAAATCGGTGAATCGGAGCGTAAATTGGTCAAATATCAAATTAGAACCCGCTCGCAAGTCCAAAATATGAAATAATTCCAAGTTCGAATTATCGGATGCCGATCCGATGATGATCCGATCGAATCCAAACCTATTTCATATCCGAAACACGCTAACTTATGATTTTCCAACACTTAGACTCTAAATCGGTGAATCGGAGCGTAAATTGGTCAAATATCAAATTAGAACCCGCTCGCAAGTCCGAAATACGGAATAATTCCAAGTTCGAATTATCGGATGCCGATCCGATGATAATCCGATCGAATCCAAACCTATTTCACATCCGAAACACGCTAACTTATGATTTTCCAACACTTAGACTCTAAATCTGTGAATCGGAACGTAAATTGGTCAAATATCCAATTAGAACCCGCTCGCAAGTCCGAAATACGGAATAATTCCAAGTTCGAATTATCGTATGCCGATCCGATGACGATCGGATCGAATCCAAACCTATTTCCTATCCGAAACAGGCTAACTTATGATTTTCCAACACTTAGACTCTAAATCGGTGAATCGGAGCGTAAATTGGTCAAATATCCAATTAGAACCCGCTCGCAAGTCCAAAATACGGAATAAATCCAACTTCGAATTATCGGATGCCGATCCGATGATGATCGGATCGAATCCAAACCTATTTCATATCCGAAACACGCTAACTTATGATTTTCCAACACTTAGACTCTAAATCGGTGAATCGGAGCGTAAATTGGTCAAATATCCAATTAGAACCCGCTCGCAAGTCCGAAATACGGAATAATTCCAAGTTCGAATTATCGAATGCCGATCCGATGACGATCCGATCGAATCCAAACCTAGCTATTTCATATCCGAAACACGCTAAGTTATGATTTTTCAACACTTAGACTCTAAATCGGTAAATCGGAGCGTAAATTGGTCAAATATCCAATTAGAACCCGCTCGCAAGTCCGAAATACGGAATAATTCCAAGTTCGAATTATCGGATGCCGATAATTCTACGATCGGATCGAATCCAAACCTATTTCAAAACCGAAACACGCTAACTTATCATTTTTTAACGCTTAGACTCAGTTATAGATATAAACTATTTTTTTAACAAATACATGTTAATTGCAGGAGCAGGGCGGCGTCAGGGGATCGATGAGAGCACCAGCGTTGGTGGTGGGCGGGCGTGGTTGAGATAGGGCGGCGTCAGGGGATCGATGAGAGCACCGGCGTTGGTGGTGGGCGGGGGTGGTTGAGATAGGACATGTATCATCTCTCAGTTCTGGATTGTGTAAATATTATTTTGTAATATATGGTTATTTTTTGTTCTTGTCTATAATTGTCGGCCGGGAACTGTGGTAATATTTGATAATTTGCTGTAATTTTTTATCAATTTAGGTAAAATTTTAAAATTTGCGGTAATATTTTATAAATTGTGGTAATATTTGATAAATTGTGGTAATATATTGTGGTATTGAATCACAGGAATTAATTAACATTATTTAGGTAAATTTATTATAAAAAAAAACATACTTATTACCGACGGAAATTAATTATTCCGTCGGTAATAATATTTTTATTTTTTTTAAATTATTAATAATGTGCTGACGGCATATAATATCCGTCGGTAATATATATATTATTACCGACGGGTAATATATATATGCGTCGGTAATAGATATAGTATTACCGACGGTTATATAAATTTTGTCGGTAATATATATATTATTACCGATGGATAATATATATGTGTCGGTAATATATATAGTAATACCGACAGGATAGACTATACCCGTCGGTAAAATGGTTATATATTACCGACGTATTATTATTTTTCATCGGTAATACTATATTATATTAGTTTTTAATTGATTAAATATTACCGACGGCTTTAATATTACCGTCGGTATTAATTATTATTACCGACGGTAATAATTAGTCCGTCGTATTGTTTTCCCCGATGCCTTCTTTCCCGACAGCCAGCGACGGAAATATCTTCCGTCGCTATAGAACATTACCGACGGAAGTTTAATATTACTGACGGATATTGTCCGTCGGTAATAACTGTTTTTTTGTAGTGTTAATATAACATGTATAGAGCTTTAAATAATAACAATGTTTGTATCATTTACCAGCTGCTGGGCAAGCTGGGGCAAAGAGGTCCTCCCCTTCACTAGAGCAGGTGTCGTCGAGGCATTTCTATTCTGCTTGCCTTTACGTAAACTCGCCTGTGTCAATCGATTAAGTTTTGAAACATCAATACAAATTTTTAGTATAACATTAAAACAAGTACGAATCAACAAAATTATAATTATACCTGAAAGTGAGGGGTGGCCCAGTGAGCGACCAAAAACTGTAGAACGTGTAGCGGTGGCACGTCTCTCATCCCGGCCGCAGCCTGTAACTCCTCAGCCGGCTGGCCAACCAAGTAACCGTAGAGCTGGTAGAGCTCATGACGGTAATCTCTGTACCGCTCACCCATCATCTTCCACAAGTCCTCCCGATGGGTATCAGTTTCCATGTTCTCCTATTTAAATTTCTCCTGTAAAATCAATTTAAAAATAAGTCATTTTATCAAATCAAATTATAAAGAAGTACGATATTATTCTAAAATATTTTAATAAAACTAACGTACCAAAAACACCTGATACATCCTCTTCTTATAGGATGCATCAATGTTCTTCCACCCCCTTAACCCCATAATCGGGGAATTCCTCTCCTCCCGTACTATCATACCGACCCACGTGGCGGCGTCAGAAGTGTGATCGCCCACAAAGGTCCTGATGCTCCACCGTAGGGCAAGCGGCTCGCGTAAGGTCGACAAGCGCCGGGCCGTCGTCACGCCTCGGTCGCCTATGTGCCTGGTGATCCTCGACCCTGCAAATAAAATATACATCAGTACTGAACAAGTATTTATAATATATATAAAACTTTAGATCTAAACATTACCTGTGGGCGTAGACGCTGTAGCCGAGTGCTAAGTACTGCTCGAAGCTTCGGAGGCTACGACCACATCAGGAGCTGGTATGGAGAGAGAAACAGCACTACCAGATCCGGACGGCTCGGCCTCGGACCCTGGGGTGGCAGCCGAAGCGCTCCGAGCTACCCCACCCCTGCCTCTACGAACCCTCGACCGTGATATCATCTGAAACAGTTTAATTTACATATGAAACAGTAAGATTTACATATGAAACAATATGAAACAGTTTGATTTACATATGAAATAGTATGATTTATGAAATAATATGAAACAGTTTGATTTACATATGAAACGGTATGATTTACATATGAAACAGTTTGATTTACATATGAAACAGTATAAAATAATATGATATGCATATGAAACAATATGATTTATATATGAAACAATTTGATTTAAATATGAAACAATTTGATTTACATATGGTCTAGTCATTTTCTGTCTCATCTCTGTCACTCTCATCACATCCCTCTTCTATCATTTGATCTGTATTCGCTGTCCAGTTTATATTGTCGACCTTTTCATTTTCGTCGTGTACTGCGTCGACAATGATTATCTTATCATTCTGGTATGCATCTAAATCATCATCGACGACCCCGCATCCTTGTCTCCCATGTCATAAAAATCTCTGGGTGGTGACCTGACTATAATTTGCCAACCTAGAGAGGTATTATCCGGTGCATAAAATATATGTTCCGCTTGAGAGGCAGGAATGAATGGATCTTGATAATGGGTATTCAATCTCTTCCCAGTGTTGATGCTGATAAAACCATATTTGTCGACATTATAACCAGTCCCGCGATTATTAACATCATATCAATCGCATTTGAATAATACGATCCGATTTTGGCCAAGAAATTTAATCTCGAGAATCTCATTGAGGACACCGTAGAAGTTGATATTTCCTAATTCTTCTTGCTCACCGTTGACAACAACCCCACTATTTTATGTTATTCGTGATTTTTCACTATCTTTCGTCTGAAATCTATAACCGTTCACGATATAACCATCGTACGATATTGCGTCTTGCAAAGGACTACAAGATAAGCGCCTGAGATCCTTATTCATCAGCGGATCGTGGTTGTCGTGCAGCTCTTGTGCCTATAATAACCACATGACATTCATGATATGAACACATAATTATTGTTCGATAATGGATGTCAATAAACATCAGTAATGATATAAATACTTACGTGTTTCTCGAACCACGATAGGAATTCACGATCATGAATTTGTGAAGCATTTCGAGTACCCCGATTATTAATGATGGCTTTATGCTTCCTGTTTTACAGGTTTAAATTAGATTATAATTAGCACATATACTTAATGAATGGACTGAAAGAATGAGTAAATGATCGTAAAATGCTTACTCAATGAATGGCCACACTTCATCACATTAGCGCAACACATACATATGTGCCTGTTGAATCTCATCTATAGACAATCGACGGGTTTTGCCTCCTCCTACCGGTCTACCCATTTCGACAAATATAGACAGACCTCCATCGAAGTTTATTGGACCACCGTCATAGTTCCGCTCAAGTTGATTGAATCGCATGTCTATACCATATAGGTATCTTAAGCAAAATATTAGACATTCTTCTGTTAGGTATCATTCAGCAATTGATCCCTCCGGACAACTTTTATTACGAACATATGATTTCAATGTTCGCAAGTACCTAATTTGAGAAAAAAGTAATTATGGATAAATATATCAAGAACGATCAAATACATTAAAAAATAAGACGAGACGATTACCTCTCGATAAAATACATCTAGCGGTAATAAACTGGGCCACCAAGTTTGGCCTCATTTGCCAAGTGAACGGTCAAATGTACCATGACATCAAAGAAGGAAGGTGGAAATATCATCTCTAGCTTGCACAATGTGATCGCAATATCCTTCTCCATCTGATCAAGTTGGTTCAGTCTAAGTACCTTCGAGCATAACTGTCTGAAAAAAGTGTTGAGCTCAATTAACGGACCGGACACCTGTTCGGTTAAATTTCCATGTATAGCAAGAGATAACAATCGCTGCATAAGAACATGACAATTGTGGCTATTTAATCCAGACAACTTCCGACCGTTCTCTTGCACGCATCGTGCGATATTCGAAGAATAACCGTCTAGCGTTTTCACAGACCGTAGGAATGCACATAAGGCTGCCTTTTGCTGTGAGCTTATGGTGTAGCATGCAACTGGCAACACATACTTATCCCCAATCTCTTGGCGATGAAGTGATTTTCGGATGCCCAATTCCTTAAGATCGAGACGAGATTTAAGATTATCCTTCGTCTTACCGTCGAGATTCAGCAGTGTTCCTATAATGTTGTCACACACATTTTTCTCGATATGCATGGCATCCAAGTTATGCCGCAAGAGTAGGCTGCTCCAGTACGGTAGTTTAAAGAAAATACTCTTCTTCTTCCAGTTATGCTTACGCGTAGAATCTTCATACGTTCTCTTCTTTTTACCTTTCCCAAGTGCCACAGCATCAAGCTGATCCAATTCGCACAAGACTTCTACCCCCGAAAGCTGCTCCGGGGCCTTTGCAAGTTCCTTCTTGCCGTTGAACACTCTTTTGTTCTGCCTCCACTTATGGTCGTCAACAAGGAATCTTCGATGGCCCATAGAACAGAACTTGTCTCCATTCTTCAACCGTAATGAATTTGTCTCCTTATTGCATGTAGGGCACGCCAATTTTCCTTTAGAAGTGCCGCATGCATCCGAAAATTCTGGCGCAACGAGGCATCATACGTATCGGCCCCAACTTCCCATAACTCGTTCAACTCGTCAATAAACGGCTGCAAGTAAACGTCAATATCATTACCAAGTGACCTGGGTCCGGGAATGAGCAAGGAGAGCATTGTGTATGGATTTTTTAAGCACATCCAGGGAGGCAAATTGTATGGAAATAGGACAACTGGCCAAATGCTGTATGACACACTCATATTCCCAAAGGGATTGAAGCCATCGCTAGCAAGCCCTAACCTGACGTTGCGAACTTCACATACGAATTCAGGATAGGTATGATCAAAATCTTTTCACGTCAGAGAGTCGGCCGGATGTCTTATAACCCCGTTATTTGTACGTTCTCGTGCATGCCACCTCATGTGCTCAGTAGTTTTCGATGACATAAACAACCTTTGAAGCCTGTCCCTAAGCGGGAAGTATAAGAGAACCTTTGCAGATACATTTTTCTTTCTTCGATTGGTACTAGACTTTGCATCCGTCTCTTTATATCTCGTTGCTCCGCATATGTGGCATGACCGCGCATGTTCGTACTCTTTCCGGTACAACATACAATCGTTCATGTATGCATCAATTTTCTCATAACCCAGACCGAGATCTTTAATTGTCTTCTTCGCCTCATAGAATGATTTCGGTACTGTCTCACCTATAGGAAAATCCTCTTTCAGCAACTCTACCATCATATTAAATGACTTATTACTCCAACTATTGAGGCACTTCAAATGAAGAAGCTTTACCGTGAAAGAGAGTTTTGAAAACTTCTCACACCCCGGGTATAGAGGTTGTTCGGCATCCTTAAGCAATCTATAGAACTTGTCCATTTCAATATTGGACTGATCACCTGACGGAGTTTCTGTGCCTATTCCACCTTGCAAATCATGTATCATACCCTGCATGTCATCGTCATCGTCTGTATTAATATTATCATCAGCGATCACTGTGTTTGCAGTTTCACCATGAGCTGCCATGGGGACTGCATCTAGCTCCTCACCGTACGAGAACCAACGGGTATAGCTAATGTCAATGCCACGTATTACCAGATCAATCTCACATTCCTCTAGAACCTTCCTAGTCACCCTTCCGCAGTCTATACAGGGACACACAATTTTTCCATCAAGCGGTGCAAGACACTCAAATGCAAAATTCAAAAATTTTGTGACTCCTTCTCTGTACTCTTGGCTCATACGATTCGAATTACGCATCCAACTCTTATCGATCGAAGACATCTTCGTCTATCTGGCTATACAACACCTGAAGTAATTTCAAACAATGTTAGAAGACTCCGCACAATTTCAGTTTCGGTTCCCGGGTATGGAACACCGAACCAAAACTTCTACAGGCCATCCACATCCCTAATGGATGGGTGTATTATGATGAGTAGACTAGTCACATAGTAAACCTAGGGTTGGTGGCCAGCATTTGAACTGCTGATAGTCCGAATGCTAGGCATAGCACCGAAGTTATGCGACAGTAAGTCAACAAGTCAGGAAGCCTCGTCAAGTAAACACTTGGGGTCTGATGGTTCTCTGTGTCGCTCGAGTAGATTTATGGCTTTACCTCATATCACACCGAACCGACAAAAACCGACCATTTCGGTTTCGGTTTCGGTTTCGGTTTCGGTTTTGATTTTTCGTAAACCGAAAAAAATATAACCGACAAAACCCACACCGAAACCGACCGACAAAACCGACGCTCACCCTAGTCTAAAAACTACATTTTGCCCCCCATTCCCCCATTCAATTCAGTTTTGATAGGATAAAAATTACCAAATGAGGGAATGAAGTAGATGACAAAAGGGGTATTGTGCAAACTAGGACTATCAATTGGGCCGGGCTAGCCCGATACCCACCCGTCCGACCCGAAAAAATTTGGGCTGAGCCTTAAATGGGTTTGGGCTGGGCCGAGTTCGGACATAATTTTATACCCGAAAATCAATTCGGATTGGGCTCAGGCCAGGTTCAGCCCATCCCATATTCAGCCCGAACCTGAATGCATATATATTCAATTAAAAAACCCATACCCTTTCCCAATTTGGGATTCCCATTTCCCCCATTCAATTCAGTTTTGATAAGATAAAAATTATCAAATAAGGGAATTCAGTAGATGACAAAAGGGGTATTGTGCTAATATTTCAAACTTTAGTATGCAATTTGGAACAAATTAACCTAAGGGGGAAACGGAGAAGGAGGAGGAGCTCACCAGAGATGGTCGGCAGGCCTCGAGGAGGAGGAGGAGCACTGGCGTCGCAGTCGGTGGTGCGAGAGAGGGGAGGGGTTGCCGGAGGTGCAAGGGAGGGGATGGGCGGCCGGCCGGAGGGGGGTTTAGATCGAGAGAGAGAGAGGGGAGGGGAGGAAGTAGAGAGAGAGAGAGAGAGAGAGAGAGAGAGAGAAAGAAGGAAGGGAGGCCGGGGAGGGGAGGAGGAAATAGAGAGAGAGAGAGGGCCGGGAGGCCGGGGAGGGGCGGAGGTCGGGAGGGGGATGGGTGGCTGGGAGGGGGATGGGTGGCCGGAGGGGATCGTCGGGCTACCGGAGGGGGACGGGGTCGCCGGACGTGGGTCGGGTCGGTGAGAGAGAGAGAGATCGAGAGAGGGGCGCCGGAGGGGTTAGGTCGAAACAGAAAGAGAGAAACGGCTCGCTGGGGTGTTTAGTTACAGGGTTTTTACCGACGAATATTATTATACCGTCGATATAAAGTTATTATACCGACGGTAAACTAATGCCCGTCGGTAAAAATGTACGACGAAACACAGGGTTCCATTTTTTTCCAAAGAGCCGAAAAAAACCCTGAGTTTCGTCGGCGAGTTTTATCGACGGACATTATAATACCGTCGGTGTAATAACTTTATACCAGCGGTAACATAATGTCCATCGGTAAAACTCGACGACGAAACTCAGGGTTCCATTTTTTCCAGAGAGCCAGTAAAAACCCTGAGTTTCGTCGTTACATTGTACCGACGAAAATTACGCGACCGTCGGTATAAAGTCATTATACCGACGGAATTATATTTCCATCGGTATAAAGTAATTATACCGACGGACATATTAGATTCCGTCGGTAAAGACGACTTTACTGACGGATAGTATATCACCGTCAGTAATAAATATGCAAAAAAATTAAAAAATATCTTAGTTATAATACCAACGGAAACTACGGTTTTCGTCGGTAAAATGTATATTATTACCGACGGAAATAGAAATTTTCGTCGGTAAATAACCTATTTCTTGTAGTGATTCCTTGACGGCCAAGAACTAAACTAGAAATACCTCTCCCTCTCCTCCCTTCTCTTCCGATCTTGCAACGGCTTTGGCGTGAGGAGAACGACGAGGATTTCGGCTACGTGGGAGACGCATCGCATCGAAGAGTCATCGATCTACTTGCGGTTCGTCACCTGGCATGTTATGGCCGGAGGTATATCTCTTCGCTTCTGCTATGGGTAGATCCGATCTTCGTATCGGATCTCATTTGATTTGATGAGATCTCCATGTGAAGATTATCTTACATATTTACCATGAGCTGTTCGTTGTAATCCCGAATTGACATGCTAACAAACACTTAGGATGATCTAGTGTTTCGGTAGGAAACCTGACAGCTTACTCCGAAAGCAATATGATAGAGACTGATTCTGTTTGAAGGGAGAGTGAGCTGAATGCATTGGTACTTAAATTATGGAAAAAGATACTCCCGCATGTGCTAAGATCGAGCAGCTCCACCCGGCTCCTTCAAATTGAAGACCGACCAGAGGAATAAAAGATGGTATATATCCTTTTGAAGGCTTTTTTTGATTTCAACCAGTCTTCCTTCAAACTTGTCTCCTATAGTACAAATTTCATCTTACAAATGTTTTAATAATCTTAAAGTTACCCTCTTACACTTTGAATAATGTTTTGAAGGCCAAAGTTCAACCTTCAAATATGAAGACCCGAACCCCTTTTTTTTTTTTTTGAACGTGGAAACAAAGATCGGTTGGAGCTGTTTCTATTTTTAAATTGAAGAAATGAGAGACAGTTAGAGATGCTACAAGAGCATCAACCAGGGACACCTTGACATGCCACTGGATCACAGCCACCCACTCGGACCGTTGAATTGCACTCAACCCACCAGCAGCCCGTAGTGGTCAATTATATATGAAGATGAAATTCCAACTATAAAATATATACAAAGATCGAAGGGTCGCGGACTAATTGTGGCGGTCTCAATTGCCGCTTTATCATCCGCCAAACAATCGATAGCCGTTGGTTTTGGCTGACGATTCACCCGTAGAGCGGGGGTGTAACGAACGGCTGTAGTTTGTGGGGCGGATTATCAATCTGCAACTGAGGTGTAGTCGCCATATTTAATGGCGATAGAAGATCAGATTAGCGTTCTCACCTGTCGGTCGGTGTGTAACGAAGGGCTGTAGCTTGTTAGGTGGATGATCAAGCGGCAACTAAGTCCGCGACATTTAATGCCGAAGAAAGATTTGCGTCCTCACTCACCTCTCCGGCGGGAGCGTAACGAACGGCTGTAATTTATGGGGCGGATGATCAAGCGGCAACTGAGATATTTAATGGCGACTGAAGAGTGAAGATTTGCGTTCGCACGATGATGGATGGACGGGAAAGGCAGCGGAAGTGCGACGTTGCCGGTAGTAGACTTTCAGTAGAAGGGCAGTAGAGGGCGCCGCAGTGGGAGACAAACGTGGTATCCCGATACACGATATTTTTCTGGCGGACCGTCAGAGTGGGAAAATCCGTTCAAACTTGGCCAATTTCCCATCACAGCCGTCCGTTTCCCCAGGCCGTCCAGTAAATCGCACCTTATATATATCTACCCACGCATCGTAGCCCATTGCATACAGAAGAGAGAGTGAGAAGGGAGTGAGAGTGAGATCGAGAGAGAGAGAGAGATGGCTGTGAAATCCAACCTTCAACCCAAGGAGGAGGCGAAGATCCTCTGGTCGGACGTGGTGGTGCGGGAGCCAGGGAGGAAGCCGTACTGGGGGAGGAAGTGGAGCAAGGTGGACGTGAAGAAGGCGGGCCTGGTCCTGTCGATGCACGTCCTCTGCCTGTTCGCGCCCTTCACCTTCCGATGGGGGGCGCTATTGACGGCCGCGGTACTCTCCGTGATCACGGGGATGCTGGGGATCACCCTGTCGTACCACCGCCACCTCTCCCACCGGAGCTTCACGCTCCCCAAGTGGCTCGAATACTTCTTTGCCTACTGCGGCGTCCTCGCCCTCCAGGTAATTCATCATCCTGGCCTTCTCCATTCTCGCAAGCTTCTCCAATTCTGGTTATCACTAGTATATACTAACTTGTAGTTTATCTTCTAATGTGTACATCCGGCAGGCGGACCCAATGGACTGGGTGAGCACGCACCGGTACCACCACCAATATACCGACACCAAGCGGGATCCCCATAGCCCCACCCAGGGCTTCTGGTTCAGCCACGTTGACTGGATCTTCGACGATGCTTATTTACTCGAAAAGGTGAGGTTTAAGTTGGTGGCACTCAGCAGCTTTCATGGGTGCAAATAAGAAATGACCTTTGATTTTGGGTGGTTCCTTGGCTGATGCTTTGGTGGTGGGTGCAGTGCGGTGGGAAGACCAACGTCGGGGACCTACAGAAGCAGTCCTTCTACCGGTTCATTCATCGCAGCTACATTGCCCACCCGATCGCCCTCGCGCTCCTCCTCTACACGGTTGGAGGGTTCCCCTACGTCGTCTGGGGCACGGTAAGACTTGGGACTGCTTTCCGGCCGCCGCCGCTGATGTTACGTTTCTACCATTGATCACTCATCGATCTGTTCCACACGATGCATGCATGCAGGGGGTGAGGACCGTCTGGGTGTACCACAGCACATGGCTCTTGAACTCGGTCTGCCACCTCTGGGGCCGCCGGCCTTGGAACACCCCCGATCTATCGAGGAACAACTGGTACGTATGGTTGCTTATCTCGATTTCCTTCTGTTTTCGGGAGGCGACTGGAGTAACAAGATTGGATTCAACATGTACAGGTGGGTGGGGCTGTTGTTTTTCGGAGAGGGGTGGCACAACAACCACCACGCGTTCCAGTACTCGGCGCGGCACGGACTGAAGTGGTGGGAGGTGGATATGACGTGGTACGTGGTGAGGCTGCTCCAGGCGCTGGGCCTCGCCACCAACGTGAAGCTGCCGTCGAAGCTCCATATGCAGAGGATGTCCCAGGCTGCCGTGGAGTCTAGTAGCACCCCCGGTCGTGATGACGATCAGGGCCGGCTCGACTACAAGGCCATGTAGACGGATTATTTGAATATCCACTAATTATACATGTTCTATTATTATTTTTAGATCTTGTATTACTCTTTCTTTTTAATTTTTATTTTTTTTTCTGGGGCATCGCCGGGTGTAATACTAGCTGGATCTATCTATGAGGCACATTTGCAAATTTCCCATAAAGGATAGCCATAATTTCAAATAGTTGCATGTTTTTTTTTTGGAGTGATTAGACTAAGGCCCTTCTAACTAGGGGGTGGCAATGGGTCGGGTCGGGTCGGGTCGGGTTCGGATCGGGTTGAGACGTATGTATAAGGACAAAACACTCAACCCGAACCTGACCCGTTTAATAAACGGGTCAAAAACTTAAACCCAAGCCCGACCCGCCTAATAAACGGGTTGACCCGACCCGACCCGTTTAACCCGTTTACTAAACGGATCGGGTCGTGTCGGGTTGGGTTGGCTCGGGTTGGGTCAACAGAACCCATGTAAACCTGTCGGGTTGGGTCAAGACAAGTCGGATTAGGCCGGGTTTGATCGGGTTGGGTCGGGTTGGCTCGAGTTGGTTCGGGTTGGCTCGGGTCGGGTTGACACGACCCATTTGTTAAACGGGTCAAGTCGGGTCAATCGGGTTATAAGTACAAACCCGAATCCGACCCATTAAATAAACGGATCAATCGGGTCGACCCGTTTATGACCCGAACCCGTTTAGGCCAAACCCAAACCCGCTAACTTTGGGTCGGGTTGGCGGGTCGGGTCAAGAATTGCCACCCCTACTTCTAACTAACTATGTAATTTGTAAACCCCATCTAACTGTATGTTTCGTAGTGTGTTAGGTCCATCACTTTATTTTTTTAATGATCATTTTACCCCTCCAACTATCCCTGTACAATCCGATCTATAGTTTATTTTTAAATGCATTGTATAGTTGAAACCCCAATAGTTGACCCAAAAACACATACGGTGATTTCACTATAGGAGTTATTAAGTTTTGGATTAAAAATTCGAGTGCTACAATAAATCACGGTAGTAGCTATTGTGATTTCACAATAGCACTCGAATTTATACTCTATAAACAACTGAATTTATACTTCATAAATGCTATAGTGATTTCACTATATCTGTAACATTTCTGAAATATAAATTTGGTTACTATAAGGGAATCAATGTACTGCTACAGTGATTTCACTGTAGGAATCGAATTTGAACTCAATGGCCATTTAATATTTTTGGTGAAGATCCGTGGCCTTTTTAGAAGATATACTAGAAGTGAACCAGTGCCTTGCACAAGATGAAATAATAAAAAAAAAAAATTATTGTCCCGTAGATCTAATTGAACATAAGATAGCTAAAGGCACACATCGTCCTTTACAAACAACATCCAAATACATGAATATAGGATGGAAAAGATTTTTTTAGAAACTAACATTTAATTATTAAAAGGTAAAAATAAGAAGGAGAAGGGAGAAATATACTGCCAATCTATTAATCTAAAATAAAAAAAAATGATTTATATTGTATAAACAACAGTGAACTAATAGATCCCATATGAAACTCATATATATATATATATATATATATATATATATATATATATATATAGGGGCATGCTATAATGCGGCATGCGGTAAGTGCGGCACCACACCGCAGCCGTCGAATGCACCCGCTGTGTGCATCGCATGCACGCAGAGGTGCATCAGACGGTTGTAGTGTAGTGCCGCACTTACCGCATGCCGCATTATAGCATGCCCCTATATATATATATATATATATATATATATATATAATTACACAATGATCAAGCTAAATATCCCCCCCCCCCCCAAATTTCCGTGTTAGATTCTAGATACAGCCTCTTCAAATTCTCAAGCTCCTCAACAAATTGTGCGCCCCTCGTGCTGCTCTCTCATCACCACCTCATCACTGCTCGAAGGATAAAAAACCCTTGAAGAAAGAAACACTATGGAGAGAGAGAGAGAGAGAGAGAGAGAGAGAGAGAGAGAGAGAGAGAGAGAATTAAGTATCAACTCGCCCCCATCTCATTGGAACCCACGGTTGCTCAGTTCACTTACCAAACTCAAACCCTGCGATGTTCGGGCTGCATCACTGATGATCTCGGAGCTTATATGTAGCCTTGAAGCATCATATGCCTGCAAAAGAGAACAGAAATAAGAAAACCTAAGAAAAAAAATCAAAATTGTATAAATCATCTGGTCCATCACTCGAAGAACCTACATTCTCCACTATTTGGCACTGCCCCGTTGCACTGACCGACAACCACTACTGTCTTCGTCCCCACCAAGCTCCATGAACCTCGAGTTTGAGCATATTTTTGAGATCTGAATGAATTTAAAGTTTCAGAATAATCGATTTATGTTACAGGGTGCAAATCGACCATTCGGTTTCTATACAATTTAAGAGAAAGAAACTTTTCCCCCCCCTTTCTTCTCCAATTTCTTATAAAAATCATAGATGCCTTCCAAAAAGATAGAGTAAGTGAGAAAACTACGACTTCACTCTTGAGAGAGCCATAAATATAATCTTCTCATTCGATTCTGAGATGCACATAAAGGAAAGCTTAGGAAGATTGAGACAACTAAGCACGTGAAGAAAGTTCTGATCTGCCTCTTCTTTGGAAAGCATTACGAGCTTCAATTGTGAAAAAACATAGGTACCCTCACGGATACCATAGTTAGCATCACCGATGATCCTTTGATTATTGCCTTAAAAACCATGAAATACAGAGCGGAGGATTCATGCCCTAATGTATCATGTTCAAGTGAATGGTTGTGATCATGTTTTCATAATACAATCATTTATTATAGAAAGAATAAAAAAGATAGTAATAAATGCATTTGATATCTCATTTGTTTAAGGGAAAATTTCTACTCCTATAAGTTTTGAAGCCTGATGTGCAACATGCATTCGATTGACGGGAATACGGAGAGACACGCCTCATCTTGAACGGAGATTTGTGACGGGTATTCCCATGCGCGACGTGTCTGGACAGGCCAGTTATTGGATTTTTGGAAAGCATATTCGGAGAAAAAAAGCGGAGCTGCGTTCACACACAATTGAGGATTCTCGTTCTTCAAAAGACATCCACGTGTCATAGCATGGGAGATATCTTATGTATATTCAAAGAGAGAATGCCTTCAAACACTCAAATATATAGAGCCTCCCTCACCTCCATTGTGTTTCTCTAGTAGTGCCTTATAGTGCCCCCAGAATAACCTTTGGTATGATGTTCACCTTTCCATGATTTTATAACAAAAAAATTTATCAAAATTAAGGTATAAACATGTTTATGATAATGCAGGAGGATAACTGTTGTTAAGATTCACATCGTGTAACCACTATGGTTAAGATAATTGCTGTTAAGATAACTGCTGGCATGTGTAACCATCCCACTATCTATTGTAACCGATCCCACTATCTATTGTAACCGAATGAGTTATAAATGATGGACGTCAGATGCAATGAAAAATAATCTGAACGTATTAAGTTTCTTCAACATCTCTTCTTCTCTTTACTGTTTTTTACAAATCTATCATGGTATCAGAGCCATGGTGAAAGCTCTTGAACCAACGTTCATCTCTCATTGATCTCTCTTCCCTTCAACATAACATGGCATCAGCTTCTTCCTCCACCACTGAATCATCACTATCCATCACCCCTTCTTCACCACCGAATATTTCCTCCTCCCCTCTTTTTCACCTCATTCGCAATCTTACCTCTCTTATCACCATAAAACTTGAGATCAACACGGATAATACGTCCAACTATCTCTTATGGCGCGCGCAGGTTTTCACTACGCTTCGTGCATATCAGGTGGATTCTCTTCTAACTCAACCTCCACCATCTTCTATCCTTTTGAATGATCAAGGCATCTCTGCTCCCAATCCCGCTTTTCTTGATTGGACTTTGTCTGATCAACAACTTCTTGCGGCTTTGTTTGCTACTCTTTCTTCTCCTGTCCTCCAATCAGTAGTTTCTTTCTCTCACGTCCGCGACGTTTGGGTAGCTTTGGAGAAGCGGTTTCTCTTATCCAACCGCTCCAATATTATGCACCTAAAATCTCAGCATCAACCCTCAGCCCTACCATGGTATGGATACAGTCACAGTGGGCAATGGCCATTCTCTCTCTGTTTCTCATATTGGTGATGGTGTTCTTCCCACTCCCTCTGTCTCTTTTAATCTTCGTAATATTCTACATGTCCCTCACATCTCTTCCAACCTTCTCTATGTCCAAAAATTTTGTCAGGATAATAATTGCCGTCTTATCTTTGACTCCGATGCGTTCTTTGTTCAGGACAAGTTTACGAGGAAGATGCTTTTTCACGGGTGCAGTGAGCATGGACTATACCCATTTTCCACACTCTTCTCCTCTCCTTCGTCGTCTTCCGCTGCCGCCCTCACCGCGTCTTCCACTGCATCTTCCACGTGGCATGCTCGTTTGGGTCATCCGTCACAAGCTGTTCTTCGGCATCTTCAGCATGGCCTCTCTGTGCCTCGTCTTTTGTCTTTAGATTTTCATTGTGTCGCATGTAATCTTGGAAAAAGTCATAAATTGTCTTTTCCTTTATCTTCTTCTACTGTCTCTCGTCCTCTTGAATTAGTGCATTCGGACATTTGGGGACCTTCCTATGTTATTTCTGTTTCTGGCTATCGATTTTATATTATTTTTGTTGATGATTATTCTTGATTTACTTGGTTATTCCCATTAAAAAATAAATCTAATGCTCTACATGTGTTCTGTTTCTTTCGACGAATGGTTGAAAACCTATTTACCTCAAAAATTGGTACTCTTCGCACCAATGGCGGTGGAGAGTTTATCAATCATGCTTTTGCCTCTGAGCTCTCCGCTCATGGTATTTTTCACCAAGTTTCATGCCCCTATACCCCAGAACAAAATGGTGTTACCGAACGCAAACATCGTCACCTAATTGAAACAACTGTCACTCTTCTCCAACATGCATCGATGCCCCACATCTATTGGGTTGATGCTCTCTGCACCTCCACCTACCTCATCAATCGTGTCCCATCCCCTAATCTTGGTCACAAATCCCCTTTTGAACTTTTATTTCTTCGCAAACCTGATTACACCATGTTGCGCGTCTTCGGGTCCCTCTGCTTCCCGTGGTTGCGCCCTTATTCTGCACATAAATTTGATGCTCGTTCCGCCCGTTGCGCTTTCATTGGCTACTGTGCTCGCTCAAAAGGCTATCGCTGCCTCGATATTGCTTCTGGCCGTGTCTTCGTTTCCCGTCATGTTGTTTTCCATGAGCACCTATTCCCCTTTTACAATGCTACACCATCACTACCTAGACGCACTCCTGGTGATATATCTCCATATCACGTCTTCTATCCCCCTGTCTTTTCTTCTGCCCATCCACAGCTTGAAGCCATCCCGGTGTCCTCACATCGGCCTGCATCTGAGCCCCCGCCTGCTCCTCAGCAACTGCCATCGCTCGCATCTGCCCTGCCTCGTCCTCCTTCATTGCCTCGCAGCCCCCGCTACACGGTGCCTCAACGCCGTGGCACCCAGCCTTCTGTTTCCTCTGCTCCACCTTTGCCCCTTTCCCCGCATACTATCATCCCAGCTACCACTGTCTTATCGCAACCAGAGCCGTCGGTTCATCCATCTAACTCTCATCCGATGGTCACCCGGTCTAAGTTGGTCTAAGTTGGGCATTTCTAAGCTAAAGACACCTACAAGCCTGCTCGCGTCCTCTACCTCATCTGATGCGACTGAACCATCTAGCTCACTACAAGAAATACCTTATTTACCGACGGACATTTTAAGTACCGTCGGTAATAATGTTTATTTTACCGACGGTTACAATAACATCCGTCGGTATTATAACTTCGATTTTTTTAATATATTTTGCATATTTATTACCGACGGTTATATATAATCCGTCGGTAAAATGGTTTATACCGACGGAAATATATTGTCTGTCGGTACAATTAGTTTATACCGACGAACAAATAACGTCCGTCGGTAATATGTTACGACCCTGAGTTCCGTCGTGACATTTACCGACGGAACTTAGTTTTCCGTCGGTATATGCCGACGGATATTATATCTCCGTCGGTAAAAATATTTTCGTCGTGACATTTACCGACGGAACTTATTTTTTCGTCGGTATATGCCGACGGACATTATATCTCCATCGGTAAAAATATTACAACGAAACTCAGGGTAAAAACCGAGCCTCTGGAAAAAAATGGTACCCTGAGTTTCGTCATGACATTATACCGACGGACCTGATGTTTCCGTCGGTATAAATCCATTATACCGACGGAACTTATTATTCCGTCGGTATATACCGACGGACGTTAACTGTCCGTCGGTAAAAAGGTCACGACAGGGTTACGTCGTGGATTTGTACCGACGGATATTATTATGCCGTCGGTAAAAAGGTTATTATTACCGACGGAACATAACATTCCCGTCGGTAAAAACCCTGTCTTAAATCAGATTCAGCGATCCCCCCTTCTGTTCTGTTTCGATCTAAACCCCTCCCCGCCTCTCTCTCTCTCTCTCAATTTCCCCCCCTCCCCGGCCTCCCCCCCCCCTCCCCGGCCGGCCACCCCTCCCCTCTCGTGCGCGCCGGCGAGCTCCGCCTCCTCCTCCTCCTGTGGACTCCGGTGAGCTCCTCTCGTGCGCGCCGGCGAGCTCCTCCTCCTCCTCCTCCTGTGGACTCCGGTGAGCTCCTCCTCCTCCTCCTCCCTCTCTCCCATACATTGAAACACTTCGCATCCATAACATCAATTTCTGATCTCAACGAACACAGATGATGAGTGATTGGCGTCGGAGCACGACTCCGGTGCTTCCTTCAATGGTCAACCCTCGTCTATATCCCTCTAGTATCATCTCCGATCTTGACGACAACTTCTCTGACTCCAGCGCTTCCATAAATATGAGTTGGAGGAGTCGTAATCGGGGTCGGAGATTATGCCAGCACCTACCAGAATCAGATTGGGGTTGGCCATTGATTAAATCACCGGAGCCCAGGATTCATCGTTGATGTTCCTGAAGGGGGAGCGACGACACAAATCACTCGCCATTTGTGCACATTAAGGTAAGTGGTGCGTCATTCACGATACAATTGTACCTAGTTTCCCTAATTAATGGTAATTGAGTGAACCCAAACCGAGAGAACTCAAGTTGTGCTACTGCTCTTTTTCATCTATTGGGGACCACATAGCAAACAAGGCATTGCAGCCATCCATGGAAAGCTAGTACCCAGAATAAGTGATTGCATTCAACACACCACACCGGATGGCAGTGATGTCATTTATGCCCCCTGGTGGACCATTTTCAAGAAAATGGAGTAACATAAGAGGAGTCCCGGAAGTAAACGAAAGCTCACGGAGAGAGATTCTAAGTTAGGAGGGGGTGACATGCAATTTGTTTTCCTCTGTATTGTGTCAATTATATCCTCGGCTTTGCATTTATGTAAGTGGCTGTGATCCTAAGGGACAGCTGAACCTTTTTCCTCATAGTGCAGCCAACAGATGCAGCCAATACAGTATGCCACTCAAGAAATTTTCAAAGTCTCAGGGGGGGCAACTGCCCCTCTCACAACACGGGAATTAATGAGGGCTTCATTTAAGTATTATACTATTAGATATTGTGACATGTACATACGTATGCAACCTAGTTTCGTGAGCCCCCGTGGGATCGGGGCAGCAAACGAATCTTGATGCACAACTGTGATGTTAGAATGACGGCGGTCCATATGCACAGTGCACGTACATATCCTATGGCGCTCGCGGCTTGGATATTGCGCGCACTTTACATACACGCCATATATGCGTAGCATTATGAATGTCCTGTAGAAGTTTCGGTTTCGGTTCCGTGTTCCATACCCGAATCTATTTAGCTCGAAAATATTTTAGCTCAAAAATTTAGCTCAAAAAATTTAGCTCAAAAATATAAAGATTTATCCCATCCATTAGGGATGTGGATGGCCTGTAGAAGTTTTGGTTCGGTGTTCCATACCCGGGAACCGAAACCGAAATTGTGCGGAGTCTTATAACATTGTTTGAAATTATATGTCAGGTGTTGTATAGCCAGATAGACGAAGATGTCTTCGATCGATAAGAGTTGGATGCGTAATTCGAATCGCATGAGCCAAGAGTACAGAGAAGGAGTCAGGAAATTTTTGGATTTTGCATTTGAGCGTCTTGCACCGCTTGATGGAAAAATTGTGTGTCCCTGTATAGACTGCGGAAGGGTGATTAGGAAGGTTCGAGAGGAATGTGAGGTTGATCTGGTAATGCGTGGCATTGACATTACCTATACCCGTTGGTTCTCGCACGGTGAGGAGCTAGATGCAGTCCCCATGGCAGCTCACGGTGAAACTTCAAACACAGTGATCGCTGATGATAATATTAATACAGACGATGACGATGACATGCAAGGTATGATACATGATTTACAAGGTGGAATAGGCACGGAAACACCGTCAGGTGATCAGCCCAATATCGAAGCGGACAAGTTCTACAGATTGCTTAAAGATGCCGAACAACCTCTATACCCGGGGTGTGAGAAGTTTTCAAAACTCTCTTTCACTGTAAAGCTTCTTCATTTGAAGTGCCTCAATGGTTGGAGTAATAAGTCATTTAATATGTTGGTAGAGTTGCTGAAAGAGGCTTTTCCCATGGGTGAGACAGTACCGAAATCATTCTACGAGGCGAAGAAGACAATTAAAGATCTCGGTCTGGGTTATGAGAAAATTGATACATGCGTGAATGATTGTATGTTGTACCGGAAAGAGTACGAACATACGTGGTCATGCCACATATGCGGAGCAACGAGATATAAAGAGACGGATGCCGAGTCTAGTACCAGTCGAAGGAAGAAAAATGTATCTGCAAAGGTTCTCCTATACTTCCCGCTCAGGGACAGGCTTCAGAGGTTGTTTATGTCATGAAGACTGCTGAGCACATGAGGTGGCATGCACGAGAACGTACAGATGACGGGATTATGAGACATCCGGCCGACTCTCTGACGTGGAAAGATTTTGATCATACCTATCCTGAATTCGCATGTGAAGTTCACAACGTCAGGTTAGGGCTTGCTAGCGATGGCTTCAATCCCTTTGGGAATATGAGTGTGTCGTACAGCATTTGGCCAGTTGTCCTAGTTCTATACAATTTGCCTCCCTGGATGTGCTTAAAAAAGCCATACACAATGCTCTCCTTGCTCATTCCCGGACCCAGGTCGCCTGGTAATGATATTGACGTTTACTTGCAGCCGTTGATTGAGGAGTTGAACGAGTTATGGGAAGTTGGGGCCGATACGTATGATACCTCGTTGCGCCAGAATTTTCAGATGCATGCGGCACTTCTATGGACCATCAACGATTTTCCTGCATATGCCAACTTATCCGGGTGGAGTACTAAAGGAAAATTGGCGTGCCCTACATGCAATAAGGAGACAGATTCATTACGGTTGAAGAACGGAGGCAAGTTCTGTTATATGGGCCATCGAAGATTCCTTGGTGACGGCCATAAGTGGAGGCAGAACAAAAGAGCTTTCAACGGCAAGAAGGAACTTGCAAAGGCCCCGGAGCAGCTTTCGGGGGTAGAAGTCTTGTGCGAATTGGATCAGCTTGATGCCGTGGCACTTGGAAAAGGTAAAAAGAAGAGAACGCATGAAGATTCTACGCGTGAGCATAATTGGAAGAAGAAGAGTATTTTCTTTAAACTACCGTACTGGAGCAGCCTACTCTTGCGGCATAACTTGGATGTCATGCATATCGAGAAAAATGTGTGTGACAACATTATAGGAACACTACTGAATCTCGACGGTAAGACGAAGGATAATCTTAAATCTCGTCTCGATCTTAAGGAGTTGGGCATTCGAAAATCACTTCATCCCCAAGAGATTGGGGATAAGTATGTGTTGCCAGTTGCATGCTACACCTTGAGCTCACAGCAAAAGGCAGCCTTATGTGCATTCCTACGGTCTGTGAAAACGCCAGATGGTTATTCTTCGAATATCGCACGATGCGTGCAAGATAACGGCCGGAAGTTGTCTGGATTAAAGAGCCACGATTGTCATGTTCTTATGCAGCGATTGTTATCTCTTGCTATAAGTGGGAATTTAACCGAACAGGTGTCCGGTCCGTTAATTGAGCTCAGCACTTTTTTCAGACAGTTGTGCTCAAAGGTACTTAGAGTGGACCAACTTGAATAGATGGAGAGGGATATTGCGCTCACATTGTGCAAGTTAGAGATGATATTTCTACCTTTCTTCTTTGATGTCATGGTGCATTTGACCGTTCACTTGGCAAATGAGGCCAAACTCGGCGGCCCAGTTCATTACCGGTGGATGTATTTTATCGAGAGGTAATTGTCCCGTCTCATTCGCACAATGTATTTGATCGTTCTTGATATATTCATCCAAGTATTTTTTTTCTCAAATTAGGTACTTGCGAACATTGAAATCATATGTTCGTAATAAAAGTCGTCCGGAGGGATCAATTGCTGAAGGATACCTAGCAGAAGAATGTCTAACATTCTGCTCAAGATACCTACATGGTATAGACACGCGATTCAATCAACTTGAGCGGAACTATGACGGTGGTCCAATAGACTTCGATGGGGGTCTGTCTATATTTGCCGAAATGGGTTGACCTATAGGAGGAGGCAAAACCCGTCGATTGTCTGTAGATGAGATTCAACAGGCACATATGTATGTGTTGCGCCAATGTGATGAAGTGTGGCCATTCATTGAGTAAGCATTTTACGATCATTTACTCATTCTTTCAGTCCATTCATTAAGTATATGTGCTAATTATAATCTAATTCATAACCGGTAAAACAGGAAGCATAAAGCCATCATTAATAATCGGGGTACTCGAAATGCTCCCCAAATTCATGATCGTGAATTCCCATCGTGGTTCGAGAAACAAGTAAGTATTCACATCATTACTGAATTTCATTGACATCCATTACCGAACAATAATTATGTGTTCATATCATGAATGTCATGTGGTTATTATAGGCACAGGAGCTGCACGACAACCACGATCCGCTGATGAATGAGGATCTCTGGCGCTTATCTTGTAGTCTTTGCAAGATGCAATATCGTACGATGGTTATATCGTGAACGGTTATAGATTTCGGACGAAAGATAGTGAAAAATCACGAAGAACCCAAAATAGTGGGGTTGTCGTCAACGGTGAGCAAGAAGAATTAGAAAATATCGACTTCTACGGCGTCCTCAACGAGATTCTCGAGATTAAATTCCTTGGCCAAAATCGGATCGTATTATTCAAATGCGATTGGTATGATGTTAATAATCGCGGGACTGGTTATAATGTCGACAAATACGGTTTTATCAGCATCAACACTGCCAAGAGATTGAATACCCAATATGAAGATCCATTCATTCTTGCCTCTCAAGCGCAACAGATATTTTATGCACCGGATAATACCTCTCCAGGTTGGCAAATTGTAGTCAGGTCACCACCCAGAGATTTTTATGACATGGGAGACAAGGATGCGGGGGTCGTCGATGATGATTTGGATGCATACCAGAATGATGAGATAATCATTGTCGACGCAGTGCACGACGAAAATGAAGATGTCGACAATATAAACTGGACAGCGAATGCAGATCAAATAATAGAAGAGGGAAGCGATGAGAGTGATAGAGATGAGACAGAAAATGACTAGACCGTATGTAAATCAAATTGTTTCATATTTAAATCAAATTGTTTCATATATAAATCATATTGTTTCATATGTATATCATATTGTTTCATATGTAAATCATACCGTTTCACCGATTCATATGTAAATCATACCGTTTCATATGTAAATCATATCGTTTCACCGATTTACGATCCGATCGATTCACCGATTTAGAGTCTAAGAGTTGGAAAATCATAAGTTAGCGTGTTTCGGATATGAAATAGGTTTGGATTCGATCCGATCGTCATCGGATCGACATCCGATAATTCGAACTTGGAATTATTCCGTATTTCGGACTTGCGAGCGGGTTCTAATTGGATATTTGACCAATTTACGCTCCGATTCACCGATTTAGAGTATAAGTGTTGGAAAATCATAACTTAGCGTGTTTCGGATATGAAATAGGTTTGGATTCGATCCGATCGTTATCGAATCGGCATCCGATAATTCGAAGTTGGAATTATTCCGTATTTCGGACTTGCGAGCGGGTTCTAATTGGATATTTGACCAATTTACGCTTCGATTCACCGATTTAGAGTCTAAGTGTTGGATAATCATAACTTAGTGTGTTTCGGATATGAAATAGGTTTGGATTCGATCCGATCGTCATCGGATCGGCATCCGATAATTCGAACTTGGAATTATTCCGTATTTCGGACTTGCGAGCGGGTTCTAATTGGATATTTGACCAATTTACGCTCCGATTCACCGATTTAGAGTCTAAGTGTTGGATAATCATAACTTAGCGTGTTTCGGATATGAAATAGGTTTGGATTCGATCGGATCGTCATCGGATCGGCATCCGATAATTCGAACTTGGAATTATTCCGTATTTTGGACTTGCGAGCGGGTTCTAATTGGATATTTGACCAATTTACGCTCCGATTCACCGATTTAGAGTCTAAGTGTTGGAAAATCATAAGTTAGCGTGTTTCGGATATGAAATAGGTTTAGATTCGATCCGATCGTCATCGGATCGGCATCCGATAATTCGAAGTTGGAATTATTTCGTATTTCGGACTTGCGAGCGGGTTCTAATTGGATATTTGACCAATTTACGCTCCGATTCACCGATTTAGAGTCTAAGTATTGGAAAATCATAACTTAGCATGTTTCGGATATGAAATAGGTTTGGATTCGATCCGATCGTCATCGGATCGGCATCCGATAATTCGAAGTTGGAATTATTCTGTATTTCGGACTTGCGAGCGGGTTCATATTGTTTCATATTGTTTCATATTGCGAGCGGGTTCATATTGTTTCATAATGTTTCATATGTAAATCATATTGTTTCATATGTAAATCAAACTGTTTCATATTGTTTCATATGTAAATCTTACTGTTTTATATGTAAATTAAATTGTTTCAGATGGCATCACGATCATATGTTCGTAGAGGCAGAGGCAGGGGTGGGGTAGCTCGGAGCGCTCCGGCTGCCACCCTAGGGTCCGAGGCTGAGCCGTCCGGATCTGGTAGTGCTGTTCCTCTCTCCACACCAACTCCTGCTGTGGTCGCAGCCTCCGGAGCTTCGAGCAGTGCTCAGCACTCGGCTACAGCGTCTACGCCCACAGGTAATGTTTAGATCTAAAGTTTTATACATGTTGTAAATACTTCTTCAGTACTGATGTATATTTTATTTGCAGGGTCGACCAGGCACGTAGGCGACCGGGGCATGACGACGGCCCGGCGCTTGTCGGCCTTACGCGAGCCGCTGTCCCTACAGTGGAGCGGCAGGACCTTTGTGGGCGAGCACGCTTCTGACGCCGCCACGTGGGTCGGCATGATAGTACGGGAGGAGAGGAATGCCCCGATTGTGGGGTTAAGGGGGTGGAAGAACAATTATGCATCCTATAAGGAGAGGATGTATCAGCAGTTTTTGGTACGTTAGTTTCATTAAAGCATTTTAGAATAATATCGTACTTCTTTATAATTTGATTTGATAAAATGACTTGTTTCTAAATTGATTTTACAGGAGAAATTTAAATGGGAGAACATGGAAACCGACACCCATCGGGAGGACTTGTGGAAGACGATGGGTGAGCGGTACAAGGATTACCGTCACGAGCTCTACCAGTTCTACGGTTACTTGGTCGGCCAGCCGGCTGAGGAGGTACAGGCTGCGGCCGGGACGAGAGACGCGCCACCGCTACACATTCTACAGTTTTTGGTCGCTCACTGGGCCACCCCTAGCTTTCAGGTATAATTATAATTTTGTTGATCCGTACTTGTTTTAATGTTATACTAAAAATTTGTATTGATGTTTCAAAATTTAATCGATTGCACAGAATAAATCTGCTATAGGCAAGCAGAATAGAAGTGCCTCGACGACACCTGCTCCAGTGAAGGGGATGACCTCCATGCCCCAGCTTGCCCAGCAGCTGGTAAATGATACAAACATTGTTATTATTTAAAATTCTATACATGTTATATTAACTCATCTATTTATTTTATATGTCCAACAGACACAGTCCTTGCGCCACGAGCCTAATAGGATTGACCTTTTTGAGGCCTCTAGGAGGCGGCGTATCGATGGGGCATTTCTGGACGACAGGGTTGCCTCGCAAGTGGAATGTAATTAAATTACTGTTAATATATTCTTATACATATGCCATAAAATATCATTGAATATCATTGGTTGTTTTTATATAGGAGAGGATGCGACTTCTGGTGACCCCGTCGGGCGAGGCCGGCTCCTCCTCCAGCTCAGTATCTGTCGACTCAGCGATGGATACTGTGCTGAGACCTGCCACACACGGCCGTGTCCTCTGTACGGGCCTTGGAGTCACGCCCTCCTCCTACTTTGGACGAGAGGGTATGCGCTCGAGGGCACGGGACACCCAGACCGGTGCTATCACTCAGCTGCAGTCTGCGCTAGACGCGGAGCGAGAGCAGAGGCAGGTCCTCGAGCAGAGGATTGAGGCGGAGCGAGAGCAGAGGCAGGCCCTCGAGCAGAGGGTTGAGGCGGAGAAGAAGGCCCTCGATGAGGAAAGAGAAGCTCGCAGGGAACTAGAGCGTCGGCTTAATGACTTCATAAGCCGGTCTAGCGGTGGCTCATGATCAGGTACTTACTAATCTTTATAATATTAGTAAAAAATATGAATCTTACTAATTTGAGTTTAGATCATATTATCACACTTATGATTTTCCAACACTTAGATTCTAAATCGGTGAATCGAAGCGTAAATTCTTCAAATATCCAATTAGAACCCGCTCGCAAGTCCGAAATACGGATCGGATGCCGATTTCGGACTTGCGAGCGATAATTCGATATGAAATATCCAATTAGAATCCGTGTCGATCCGATCCGTATCGGATCGGCATCCGATAATTTAGAGTCTAAGTGTTGGAAAATCATAACTTAGCGTGTTTCGGATATGAAATAGGTTTGGAGTCGACCCGATCGTCATCGGATCGGCATCCGATAATTCTAACTTGGAATTATTTCGTATTTCGGACTTGCGAGCGGGTTCTAATTGGATATTTGACCAATTTACGATCCGATTCACCGATTTAGAGTCTAAGTGTTGGAAAATCATAAGTTAGCGTGTTTCGGATATGAAATAGCTAGGTTTGGATTCGATCGGATCGTCATCGGATCGGCATCCGATAATTCGAAGTTGGAATTATTCCGTATTTTGGACTTGCGAGCGAGTTCTAATTGGATATTTGACCAATTTACGCTCCGATTCACCAATTTAGAGTCTAAGTGTTGGAAAATCATAACTTAGCGTGTTTCGGATATGAAATAGGTTTGGATTCGATCCGATCGTCATCGGATCGGCATCCGATAATTCGAACTTGGAATTATTCCGTATTTCAGACTTGCGAGCGGGTTCTAATTGGATATTTGACCAATTTACGATCCGATTCACCGATTTAGAGTCTAAGTGTTGGAAAATCATAACTTAGCGTGTTTCGGATATGAAATAGCTAGGTTTGGATTCGATCGGATCGTCATCGGATCGGCATCCGATAATTCGAAGTTGGAATTATTCCGTATTTTGGACTTGCGAGCGAGTTCTAATTGGATATTTGACCAATTTACGCTCCGATTCACCGATTTAGAGTCTAAGTGTTGGAAAATCATAACTTAGCGTGTTTCGGATATGAAATAGGTTTGGATTCGATCCGATCGTCATCGGATCGGCATCCGATAATTCAAACTTGGAATTATTCCGTATTTCGGACTTACGAGCGGGTTCTAATTGGATATTTGACCAATTTACGCTCCGATTCACCGATTTAGAGTCCAAGTGTTGGAAAATCATAACTTAGCGTGTTTCGGATATGAAATAGGTTTGGATTCGATCCGATCGTCATCGGATCGGCATCCGATAATTCGAACTTGGAATTATTCCGTATTTCGGACTTGCGAGCGGGTTCTAATTGGATATTTGACCAATTTACGCTCCGATTCACCGATTTAGAGTCTAAGTGTTGGAAAATCATAAGTTAGCGTGTTTCGGATATGAAATAGCTAGGTTTGGATTCGATCGGATCGTCATCGGTCCAAATATTTTACAGCAAAAACATAACTTGAGAGCATCTACATCAGATTTTTAATCTATGGACAGACCAAACCCAACCTGACCCGACCCGACCCGAACTAATCTGTCCGTTTTTTTTTTTTTTTTAATTTGAACCCTGAACTATGCTCCGCCTATGTTTAGCCCCTCTGTCAATTTTTATCCCGAAAACACCCATACCCTTATCCAAGTAAGCATAAGTTAAATATTGCTAAAATCATGAGCCTTTCGGTACCATTACCTTTATCCTAATAAGCATAAGTTAAATATTTCAAAAAATTGTGAGCCTTTTGGAAATTGATAAGTGTTTTTTTGGACAAAAAGTTTACGGAGGAAGCTAAATGCAGACGGAGCATAGTTCAGGGTTCAAATTGTTTAAAAAAACAGCTGAGGGACCAATATGAATAGAGGTGTAAAGTTCAGGGAAGGTTTTTGTAATTTTTCCCTTTACTTAATGTTCAATGGATAGGAGGGGGAGAAGGATAATATTTTCATACCTTGAAAGATAAATCTTGTGTAGGATTGTTTGTAAGTACACCAGTTTACTACTCTAGTTTGTATGTAAACCTCTTCTTAAAATAATCCAGTTCATCACCATGCACCTGTAAAAGATTCAGAAGGCTCATTTAAACACCGGACAGAGGTGCTGAACATTAGTGTTACCATTTCAGAAATATTTGTAGTACTACTTTATGACCTTATGTAACCGGTTGAACCAACAAATGGATTTCTCTTGCACCAGTATCCAGTCCATCGCCATCTCGTACTCAATCGTGTTTGGCTGTGAGCAGTGTGACGTTGCCACGGCCTTTTTCTGATAACAAAGTTCAAGTATTAGAGAAAAAAAAAGCTTCAGTGAATTTAAAATAATTTGCACTTCTCGAGGGCCTGCCTCTGCTCTCGCTCCGCCTCAATCCTCTGCTCGAGGGCCTGCCTCTGCTCTCGCTCCGTGTCTAGCGCAGACTGCAGCTGAGTGATAGCACCGGTCTGGGTGTCACGTGCCCTCGAGCACATACCCTCTCGTCCAAAGTAGGAGGAGGGCATGACTCCAAGGCCCGTACAGAGGACACGACCATGCGTGGCAGGTCTCAGCACAGTATTCATCGCTGAGTTGACAGATACTGAGCTGGAGGAGGAGCCGGCCTCGCCCGACGGGGTCACCAGAAGTCGCATCCTCTCCTATATAAAAACAACCAATGATATTCAATGATATTTTATGGCATATGTATAAGAATATATTAACAGTAATTTAATTACTTACCACTTGCGAGGCAACCCTGTCGTCCAGAAATGCCCCATCGATACGCCGCCTCCTAGAGGCCTCAAAAAGGTCAATCCTATTAGGCTCGTGGCCCAAGGACTGTGTCTGTTGGACATATAAAATAAATAGATGAGTTAATATAACATGTATAGAGCTTTAAATAATAACAATGTTTGTATCATTTACCAACTGTTGGGCAAGCTGGGGCATGGAGGTCCTCCCCTTCACTGGAGCAGGTGTCGTCGAGGCACTTCTATTCTGCTTGCCTATAGCAGATTTCGCCTGTGTCAATCGATTAAATTTTGAAACATCAATACAAATTTTTAGTATAACATTAAAACAAGTACGAATCAACAAAATTATAATTATACCTGAAAGCTAGGGGTGGCCCAGTGAGCGACCAAAAACTGTAGAATGTGAAGCGGTGGCGCTCTCTCGTCCCGGCCGTAGCCTGTACCTCCTCAGCCGGCTGGCCGACCAAGTAACCGTAGAACTGGTAGAGCTCGTGACGGTAATCCTTGTACCGCTCACCCATCGTCTTCCACAAGTCCTCCCGATGGGTGTCGGTTTCCATGTTCTCCCATTTAAATTTCTCCTGTAAAATCAATTTAGAAACAAGTCATTTTATCAAATCAAATTATAAAGAAGTACGATATTATTCTAAAATGCTTTAATGAAACTAACGTACCAAAAACTGCTGATACATCCTCTCCTTATAGGATGCATCAATGTTCTTCCACCCCCTTAACCCCACAATCGGGGCATTCCTCTCCTCCCGTACTATCATGCCGACCCACGTGGCGGCGTCAGAAGCGTGCTCGCCCACAAAGGTCCTGCCGCTCCACTGTAGGGACAGCGGCTCGCGTAAGGCCGACAAGCGCCGGGCCGTCGTCACGCCCTGATCGCCTACGTGCCTGGTCGACCCTGCAAATAAAATATATATCAGTACTGAAGAAGTATTTACAACATGTATAAAACTTTAGATCTAAACATTAACTGTGGGCGTAGACGCAATAGCCTAGTGCTGAGCACTGCTCGAAGCTCCGGAGGCTGCGACCACAGCAGGAGCTGGTGTGGAGAGAGGAACAACACTACCAGATCCGGACGGCTCAGCCTTGGACCCTGGGGTGGCAGCCGGAGCGCTCCGAGCTACCCCACCCCTGCCTCTGCCTCTACGAACATATGACCGTGATGCCATCTGAAACAATTTAATTTACATATAAAACAGTAAGATTTACATATGAAACAATATGAAATAGTTTGATTTACATATGAAACAGTATGATTTATATATGAAACAATATGAAACAATATGAACCCGCTCGCAATATGAAACAATATGAAACAGTTAGACTCTAAATCGGTGAATCGGATCGTAAATTGGTCAAATATCCAATTAGAACCCACTCGCAAGTCCGAAATACGGAATATAATTCCAAGTTCGAATTATCGGATGCCGATCCGATGACGATCGGATCGAATCCAAACCTATTTTATATCCGAAACACGCTAACTTATGATTTTCCAACACTTAGACTCTAAATCGGTGAATCGGAGCGTAAATTGGTCAAATATCCAATTAGAACTCGCTCGTAAGTCCGAAATACGGAATAATTTCAACTTCGAATTATCAGATGCCGATCCGATGACGATCGGATCGAATCCAAACCTATTTCATATCCGAAACACGCTAACTTATGATTTTCCAACACTTAGACTCTAAATCGGTGAATCGGATCGTAAATTGGTCAAATATCCAATTAGAACCCGCTCGCAAGTCTGAAATACGGAATAATTCCAAGTTGGAATTATCGGATGCCGATCCGATGACGATCGGATCGAATCCAAACCTATTTCATATCTGAAACACGCTAACTTATAATTTTCCAACACTTAGACTCTAAATCGGTGAATCGGAGCATAAATTGGTCAAATATCCAATTAGAACTCGCTCGCAAGTCCGAAATACGGAATAATTCCAACTTCGAATTATCGGATGCCGATCCGATGACGATCGGATCGAATCCAAACCTATTTCATATCCGAAACACGCTAACTTATGATTTTCCAACACTTAGACTCTAAAGCGGTGAATCGGATCGTAAATTGGTCAAATATCCAATTAGAACCCGCTCGCAAGTCCGAAATACGGAATAATTCCAAGTTGGAATTATCGGATGCCGATCCGATGACGATCGGATCGAATCCAAACCTATTTCATATCCGAAACACGCTAACTTATGATTTACCAACACTTAGACTCTAAATCGGTGAATCGGAGCGTAAATTGGTCAAATATCCAATTAGAACTCGCTCTCAAGTCCGAAATACAGAATAATTCCAACTTCGAATTATCGGATGCCGATTCGATGACGATCGGATCGAATCCAAACCTATTTCATATCCGAAACACGCTAACTTATGATTTTCCAACACTTAGACTCTAAATCGGTGAATCGGATCGTCAATTGGTCAAATATCCAATTAGAACCCGCTCGCAAGTCCGAAATACGGAATAATTCCAAGTTGGAATTATCGGATGCCGATCCGATGATGATCGGATCGAATCCAAACCTATTTCATATCCGAAACACGCTAACTTATGATTTTCCAACTCTTAGACTCTAAATCGGTGAATCGATCGGATCGTAAATCGGTGAAATGGTATGATTTACATATGAAACGATATGATTTACATATGAATCGGTGAAACGGTATGATTTACATATGAAACAATATGATATACATATGAAACAATATGATTTATATATGAAACAATTTGATTTAAATATGAAACAATTTGATTTACATACGGTCTAGTCATTTTCTGTCTCATCTCTGTCACTCTCATCGCTTCCCTAGCCTCTTCTATTATTTGATCTGCATTCGCTGTTCAGTTTATATTGTCGACATCTTCATTTTCGTCGTGCACTGCGTCGACAATGATTATCTCATCATTCTGGTATGCATCCAAATCATCATCGACGACCCCCGCATCCTTGTCTCCCATGTCATAAAAATCTCTAGGTGGTGACCTGACTACAATTTGCCAACCTGGAGAGGTATTATCCGGTGCATAAAATATCTATTGCGTTTGAGAGGCAAGAATGAATGGATCTTCATATTGGGTATTCAATCTCTTGCCAGTGTTGATGCTGATAAAAACGTATTTGTCGACATTATAACCAGTCCCGCGATTATAAACATCATACCAATCGTATTTGAATAATACGATCCGATTTTGGCCAAGGAATTTAATCTCGAGAATCTCGTTGAGGACACCGTAGAAGTCGATATTTTCTAATTCTTCTTGCTCACCGTTGACGACAACCCCACTATTTTGGGTTCTTCGTGATTTTTCACTATCTTTCATCCGAAATCTATAACCGTTCACGATATAACCATCGTACGATATTGCGTCTTACAAAGGACTACAAGATAAGCGCCAGAGATCCTCATTCATCAGCGGATCGTGGTTGTCGTGCAGCTCCTGTGCCTATAATAACCACATGACATTCATGATATGAACACATAATTATTGTTCGATAATGGATGTCAATGAAATTCAGTAATGATGTGAATACTTACGTGTTTCTCGAACCACGATGGGAATTCACGATCATGAATTTGGGGAGCATTTCGAGTACCCCGATTATTAATGATGGCTTTATGCTTCCTGTTTTACCGATTATGAATTAGATTATAATTAGCACATATACTTAATGAATGGACTGAAAGAATGAGTAAATGATCGTAAAATGCTTACTCAATGAATGGCCACACTTCATCACATTGGCGCAACACATACATATGTGCCTGTTGAATCTCATCTACAGACAATCGACGGGTTTTGCCTCCTCCTACAGGTCTACCCATTTCGGCAAATATAGACAGACCCCCATCGAAGTCTATTGGACCACCGTCATAGTTCCGCTCAAGTTGATTGAATCGCGTGTCTATACCATGTAAGTATCTTGAGCAGAATGTTAGACATTCTTCTGCTAGGTATCCTTCAGCAATTGATCCCTCCGGACGACTTTTATTACGAATATATGATTTCAATGTTCGCAAGTACCTAATTTGAGAAAAAAATATTTGGATGAATATATCAAGAACGATCAAATACATTGTGCGAATGAGACGAGACGATTACCTCTCGATAAAATACATCCACCGGTAATGAACTGGGCCGCCGAGTTTGGCCTCATTTGCCAAGTGAACGGTCAAATGCACCATGACATCAAAGAAGGAAGGTGGAAATATCATCTCTAACTTGCACAATGTGAGCGCAATATCCCTCTCCATCTGTTCAAGTTGGTCCACTCTAAGTACCTTCGAGCACAACTGTCTGAAATAAGTGCTGAGCTCAATTAACGGACCGGACACCTGTTTGGTTAAATTCCCACGTATAGCAAGAGATAACAATCGCTGCATAAGAACATGACAATCGTGGCTCTTTAATCCAGACAACTTCCGGCCGTTCTCTTGCACGCATCGTGCAATATTCGAAGAATAACCGTCTGGCGTTTTCACAGACCGTAGGAATGCACATAAGGCTGCCTTTTGCTGTGAGCTCATGGTGTAGCATGCAACTAGCAACACATACTTATCCCCAATCTCTTGGGGATGAAGTGATTTTCGGATGCCCAACTCCTTAAGATCGAGACGAAATTTAAGATTATCCTTTGTCTTACCGTCGAGATTCAGCAGTGTTCCTATAATGTTGTCATACACATTTTTCTCGATATGCATGACATCCAAGTTATGCCGCAAGAGTAGGCTGCTCCAGTACGGTAGTTTAAAAAAAATACTCTTCTTCTTCCAGTTATGCTCACGCGTAGAATCTTCATGCATTCTCTTCTTTTTACCTTTTCCAAGTGCCACGGCATCAAGCTGATCCAATTCGCACAAGGCTTCTACCCCCGAAAGCTGCTCCGGGGCCTTTGCAAGTTCCTTCTTGCCGTTGAAAGCTCTTTTGTTCTGCCTCCACTTATGGCCGTCAACAAGGAATCTTCGATGGCCCATATAACAGAACTTGCCTCCGTTCTTCAACCGTAATGAATCTGTCTCCTTATTGCATGTAGGGCACGCCAATTTTCCTTTAGTACTCCACCCGGATAAGTTGGCATATGCAGAAAAATCGTTGATGGTCCATAGAAGTGCCGCATGCATCCGAAAATTCTGGCGCAACGAGGCATCATACGTATCGGCCCCAACTTCCCATAACTCGTTCAACTCCTCAATCAACGGCTGCAAGTAAACGTCAATATCATTACCAGGCGACCTGGGTCCGGGAATGAGCAAGGAGAGCATTGTGTATGGCTTTTTTAAGCACATCCAGGGAGGTAAATTGTATGGAACTAGGATAACTGGCCAAATGCTGTACGACACACTCATATTCCCAAAGGGATTGAAGCCATCGCTAGCAAGCCCTAACCTGACGTTGCGAACTTCACATGCGAATTCAGGATAGGTATGATCAAAATCTTTCCACGTTAGAGAGTCGGCCGGATGTCTCATAATCCCGTCATCTGTACGTTCTCGTGCATGCCACCTCATGTGCTCAGCAGTCTTCATGACATAAACAACCTCTGAAGCCTGTCCCTGAGCGGGAAGTATAGGAGAATCTTTGCAGATACATTTTTCTTCCTTCGACTGGTACTAGACTCGGCATCCGTCTCTTTATATCTCGTTGCTCCGCATATGTGGCATGACCGCGCATGTTCGTACTCTTTCCGGTACAACATACAATCGTTCACGCATGCATCAATTTTTTCATAACCCAGACCGAGATCTTTAATTGTCTTCTTCGCCTCGTAGAATGATTTCGGTACTGTCTCACCCATAGGAAAAGCCTCTTTCAGCAACTCTACCAATATATTAAATGACTTATTACTCCAACCATTGAGGCACTTCAAATGAAGAAGCTTTACAGTGAAAGAGAGTTTTGAAAACTTCTCACACCCCGGGTATAGAGGTTGTTCGGCATCTTTAAGCAATCTGTAGAACTTGTCCGCTTCGATATTGGGCTGATCACCTGACGGTGTTTCCGTGCCTATTCCACCTTGCAAATCATGTATCATACCCTGCATGTCATCGTCATCGTTTGTATTAATATTATCATCAGCGATCACTGTGTTTGAAGTTTCACCGTGAGCTGCCATGGGGACTGCATCTAGCTCCTCACCGTGCGAGAACCAACGGGTATAGCTAATGTCAATGCCACGCATTACCAGATCAACCTCACAATCTTCTCGAACCTTCCTAATCACCCTTCCGCAGTCTATACAGGGACACACAATTTTTCCATCAAGCGGTGCAAGACGCTCAAATGCAAAATCCAGAAATTTCCTGACTCCTTCTCTGTACTCTTAGCTCATGCAATTCGAATTACGCATCCAACTCTTATCGATCGAAGACATCTTCGTCTATCTGGCTATACAACACCTGACATATAATTTCAAACAATGTTATAAGACTCCGCACAATTTCGGTTTCGGTTCCGGGTATGGAACACCGAACCAAAACTTCTACAGGCCATCCACATTCCTAATGGACGAGTGTATTATGATGAGTAGACTAGTCACATAGTAAACCTAGGGTTGCTGGCCAGCATTTGAACTGCTGATAGTTCGAATGCTAGGCATAGCACCAAAGTTATGCGACAGTAAGTCAACAAGTCAGGGAGCCTCATCAAGTAAACACTTGGGGTATGACGGTTCTCTCTGTCGCTCGAGTAGATTTATGGCTTTAGCATACCTCATATCACACCGAACCGACAAAAACCGACCATTTCGTTTCGGTTTCGGTTTCGGTTTTGATTTTTCGTAAACCGAAAAAAATATAACCGACAAAACCCACACCGAAACCGACCGACAAAACCGACGCTCACCCTAGTCTAAAAACTACATTTTGCCCCCCATTCCTCCATTCAATTCAGTTTTGATAGGATAAAAATCAATGTTTTAAAACACGAAAACTCGACTCGACTCGAAACCTTAATGAGTCGAGTAAACACGACAACTCGGCTAAAACCCGACAAAACTCGAGTCGGATCGAAACTCAGCCGAGTCGGATCGAAACTCGAGTTTTGGACCGAGTCGGATCGAAACTCAGCCGAGTCGAGTCGACTCGGTCGAGTTTCGAGTCGACTCGGCGAGTTTTAAAACAGTGTAAAAATTACCAAATGAGGGAATTAACCACAATATATTACCACAAATATATTACCACAAATTGTGGTATTGTTGTAAATCACAATATATTACCACAAGATAAAAATTACCACAATATATTACCTAAATAAAAATTACCACAATATATTACCTAAATAAATTACCACAATATATTACAACAATATATTGTGGTAATTTTGTATTGTTGTAATATATTGTGGTAATTTTGTGGTATTGTTGTAATATATTGTGGTAATATATTGTGGTAATATATTCCTGTGATTTACAACAATACCACAATATATTTAATTCCTGTGATTTTACCTAAATAAAAATTACCACAATATATTACCACAAATTAACCTAAGGGGGAAAGGGAGGAGGAGGAGGAGCTCACCAGCGATGGTCGGCAGGCCTCGAGAAGGAGGAGGAGCACTGGTGTCGCAGTCGGTGGCGCGAGAAAGGGGAGGGGTGGCCGGAGGTGCAAGGGAGGGGATGGGTGGCCGGCCGGAGGGGGGGTTTAGATCGAGAGAGAGAGAGAGAAAGAGAGAGAGAGAGAGAGAGAGAGAGAGAGAGAGAGGTGAGGGGAGGAAGTAGAGAGAGAGAGAGAGAGAGAGAGGGAAGGCTAGGGAGGCCGGGGAGGGGGGGAGGAGGCCGGGGAGAGAGAGAGAAAGGGCCGGGAGGCCAGGGAGGGGCGGAGGTCGGGAGGGGGATGGGTGGCCGGGAGGGGGATGGGTGGCCGGAGGGGATCGCGGGGCTGCCGGAGGGGGACGGGGTCGCCGGCGGGTTGGGTCGGTGAGAGAGAGAGAGAGAGATTGAGAGAGGGATCGCGGGGCTGTCGAAACACAAAAAGAAAAGGGTGCAGGCCGCGGTGGATAAGTAAGGGGTTTTTACCGACGAAACTATAAGTTCCGTCGGTAGAATTACTTTATACCGACGGTAGTATAACGTCCGTCGGTAAAAACCGCCGACGAAACTCAGGGTTCCATTTTTTTCCAGAGGCTCGGTTTTTACCCTGAGTTTCGTCGGGACAATTTTACCGACGGACATTTAATTACCGTCGGTATCGTACCGACGGCCATATAATTTCCGTCGGTATAATTATTTATACCGATGGAAATATAACGTCCGTCGGTAAAAACCGCCGACGAAACTCAGGGTTCCATTTTTTTCCAGAGGCTCGGTTTTTACCCTGAGTTTCGTCGGGACAATTTTACCGACGGATATTTAATTACCGTCGGTATGGTACCGACGGCCATAAAATGTCCGTCGGTATAATTAGTTATACCGACGGACATATAAAGTCCGTCGGTAAAAATCTCCGACGAAACTCAGGGTTCCATTTTTTTCCAGAGGCTTGGTTTTTACCCTGAGTTTCGTCGTGACATTTTACCGACGGTCTTTATGTAGCCGTCGGGATAAAGTATATTACCGACGGTATATATATGTACCGTCGGTATAAATAATTGTACCGACGAATACTATTTGACCGTCGGTAATAAATGTGCAAAAAAAATTTAAAAAATTGAAGTTATAATACCGATGGATATTATAGTTACCGTCGGTAAAAAGTGTATTATTACCGACGGTGATAATAATGTCCGTCGGTAAAAACCCTATTTCTTGTAGTGAGGTCTTATTGGGTCTACCCATTTATAAACGGGTCGGGTACGGGTTTAGGATTGAGACAAGATTAGTTAAACTGGTCGGGTCCGAGTCTAGGGGTTTTTGACACGACCCGAAACTAGACACGACACGAGCCCAACCCGACACGACCCATTGCCACCCCTAGTCGGATGGGTTACTCCGGCGAAGTAGTCCCTTATACGATGTTACCACCCTTAATGGGGTGCAATTCACCAACGCAATTTTGGATCCGACATGACAGACCCGCCAAAAAGTTAGCGGGTCTGGGTAAGGGTTAACGGGTTCGGGTCGTCATGATAGACCTGTTTAATAAATGGGTCGGATCTGGGTTTAGGGTCTGGACACGATAGACCAGACCTGTTTAAAATTCAACGGGTCATGTCGGGTGGGGTCGGGTCGGGTCTACCCGCAATCCGATACTGTAATATATAGTACCAGCAGGTTTATCGGGTCAGGTCGGGTCTACCCGCAATCCGATACTGTAATATATAGTACCAGCAGGTTTATCGGGTCAAGTCGGGTCAAGTCGGATTGGGTGGGTCAGATCGGGTCAACTAAATAGACCCGTGTGGTAAACGGGTCTAACGGTTCTTATCGGGTCTACCCGTTTATAACTGAGTCGGGTACGGGCTTAGGATCTAAACAAGATTGGTTATACTGGTCGGATCCAGGTCTAGGGGTTTTGGACATGACCCAAAACTAGACACGACACGAACGCGACCCGACACGACCCATTGACACCTCTAGTCGGATGGGTTACTCTGGCGAAGTAGTCCCTTATACGGTGTTACCACACTTAATCGGGTGCCATTCCTTTTGGGCATGTTCAGGTCCTGCGGGGATGAGCGTTGGTGTCTTCGCGTGAGCTAATCATAGAAGTCTGAGCAGTGACTTGGGTGAGCACTTGGGCCACGTGTGTTGGATCACGTGAAAATGATTGAGTAGGGAGTCTGCAAATTGTTAACTTGGAAGGAGAGTGACGAAAGGCAGCGTGGAGAGGATGGATCGATGTCCTAAACTGATCACATCCATTCATTTTATGTGTCTATAATAAGATCTTTTGCTTAGTTGTTTACTCTCATCATCCGATGTGAAGTTGGTGAAGTTTTTTTTTTTTTTCCGTGAAGGGCTTTCTAATAAAAGTATTTGTGTGTGTTGTAGTATAAATTCTGAATATAAGTCTTGTATTTTTTGCCTAGCACTTCACTAAAACCCACTAAACTAATTATCTTGCAATTGAGGGAGAGAAAGAATCACCCGACATTTAATCACTATTGCATACTAATTTTAATGTTCTCCAGTGAGTTGAGAACTTAGCATAACATAATTTTTAATCTACCAGAGGTCTCACATAGTACCTTATAATCAGAGCGATCATAGGAGGTACAATCTTGTGAAGATCATCGTAGTCCGATTGTACCTCCCACTGTTCTCTCTATGAGGGATCTACCTATGGTTAGGATAATTCCATGACATTATTATTTTATTAATCTATGTGGATGACATCATTCTTACCGACAAGAGTTCTTTCTTGATTCAGGAAATTATTTCTCATTTATTTATTGTTTTTAATATAAAAGATCTTGATATTTTTAACTATTTCCCTGGCATGCACACCAGATCGACAGTTTCTTTGGCTCAAGCACGCTATGCTTTAATGTTATTACAAAAATTTGGGCTTGATGCTGCGAAGCCCATTTCTACACCTCATGCCTTAGGGGGCCAATGAGGGTGACCTTCCTCCAGATCCATCCCTCTATTGTCAACTTCTGGGGTATCTTCAATATTTAACCATGACAAGACCAAACATTGCCTGCCGTCAATCAAGTTTGTATATTTATGCAGGCCCCTGCAAGGTTGCCACACTTAGTTCCTGTTAAATGGATTTTTAGGTATATCAAAGGGACTCTTAACTTTGGGTTATACTTCACCAAGTGCTCTTTCTCTCCGCTTCATGGTTTTTCAGATGCTGATTGAGCTGGGTCACCTGATGACCAACGATCTACCACAGGTTATGAAATCTATATGGGCCTAAATCTTCGTTACTGGGGTGCCAAGAAACAAGCAAGGGTCTCTTGGTCCACCGTCAAAGCAGAGTATCTAGCCTTACCTTTCACTACAGCCGAATTTATGTGGTTCATGAATGTCCTTAAAATTTTGGCTATCCTCGTCCCTTCCCAACTCTGCATTGTGATAATGTTAGCATTATTAACATGTCTAAGGATCTTGTTTTTCATAGTAGGATAAAGCACATCGAAATTGACGTTCACTTTGTTCGCAAACATGCGACTCGGGAAGCTGTTTTTGTTGTCATCTTCTAGGGAACGAGCAAATCGCCAATATTTTTACTAAGTCTATGTCCTCCGAAGTTTATCCGGTTGTGTGACAAGCTTCAAGTCGGACCACTACTCCCTCCTTAAGCTAGAGAGGGAATGAATCCCTTTCATGTGAAACAGATTCATTCTCAAAGCATTAGTAAACCATTGATCCAAGTCAAGTTAGGATCGGCTCTAACCCTTTTTCTCCCCAGGCCCTCAATTTTCGGTGATCCCTCTTGGCCTCCCCGGCCGCCGTCGACGGCTACGAGGAGTCCAGGACCTAGGTTCTCTGCGTTCGGGGTTGGGATTTTGCCCAATTTCATCCCCTGCCCATAGGGCTCCTCTGGTGGCCGAGTTTTTGTGATCGACAAGATGGAGACGCGACGACAAGCTTCTCCTCGGGTTCGACGGCTTCCCCTTGGCGACTGGAACACTATTTCTCGCCGGTAGGAGTCGGAGTGTCAGATCTGGTCTCGACACTCTAGTTGGTGTCGATGGTTTTCCGGGTTGCCTCCACTTGCCGGCGGCGCGAGTCCTGGAGCGGGTGGTGGTGGCGTTTCGTCGGAGGGAGGTGCGCGGCTGCAGATCCTTCAGGTATGGGTATGGTTGTGTCACTGGAGATGGTGGTTGTTCTCTCTTTGGGGTGATTTTTTGGTTTTTCCCCTTTTGTTTTTCCCCCTCTTCTTCTCCCCCGTTGGAGATGGTGGTGGTGTTCTCGCCTGTGTGTGGTTGGTCCCGCTTGTGTGCAGTATGTGTTTGTTCCGACGTGTGGCCGTTGTAGCGGGGCTTGTCCCCCTTCTCTCCACCTAATGGTGGTTGTTGGTTTCGTGGCGGCCTTCTTGTCGGACGGTGGTACATTGTATCCCCCCATTGGGGGCGGTTATCGCTTGCACCAGGCTGTGGTGCCTCCTGAGATCTGTTGTGATCTCCCCTTCTAAGTACCCAAAAAAAAACAGATTCATTCTAACATGGATTGCCGGCATCTATATATGGCTTGCTAACTTTGGCCGAAAGTTAACCAAGCAATGTTTGCTAATGAATCTCTTAATTGAGGAAATAACTTAGAAAATATTGATAGAGATTGTAAATATTGTATCCTTTTTATTTGATTGTAACCGACTAAACACTATAAATGAATGGAATCACAGCAAGCAAATACCAAGCTGATTTTCTCATATTGAATTCCTTGCAAAATAAGGGTAGCCCAGAGATGCCCAGACGCTACGAGCTAGGATGCAGTAAAAAAATAGGTGGGTCACATCCTTTGTGTGTTGGTTGCGAGAAAAAAATTATGGATAATGAGGATGCCGTACACCATATCTAAGTGAATGACGGAGAGCCAAAAGTCTCCAAAGAAACATCAACACCGTTAGCCTCGGCCCTTTCAGCTTTTATATTTTCTTCGAATCCAATAGACTCTTTCCAATTAGTATAAAGTTACATCATTATCAAGATTTTCTAAGAAAGACTAATTTGCATATAGTTTACTCCAAAAGCAAACGGTAGCGACTGATCGTGCTTCAAGGAAAAGTGGGTTGAATGCATTGGTAGTCAAATTATGGAATGGGATCCTCCGCGGTATACTCCAACTTGGACTAGGAGCACAAATCAGAAACATCTTGACGTGGCAACGGATCACAGCCACCCACCTGGACTGTTGAATCGCACTAACCCGACTAGCGGGCATCATACGGCTGTAAGCCGGTATGACGTCAGGATGTGCGTCCAAGGAGCAGTCGTGGTCAATTATATACAAGGAATTTTTTTTTTGCAACTACTTCTATATAAGGAATTAAAACGATGGCGGTGGTGGAAGGGCAGCAAGGGCGCCGCCGTGGAAGACTCACGTGGTGTCCCGATAGGCGCGGCTGCTGACCGGAAGCAAAGCCCTCGTACGTTTGAGATGCCACCATGGAAAATTCTCAGCACATCCTGCATGCGTAACATGTAACATACAACCGCGGGGGCCACTGCCCAAGAGCCTATCACCACGCTCTGAGTGCTCGGGCAACTACCCCGATGTGCTGGCCGGGGCTCCTACCCCGTGTCTCTTAGAGTCGCAGTGGGCTCCGCGGTTGTATGGTGCCTGCAAAATTCCCCGCCCTCATTGTCACTAGTGATGTACTTCAAGCCGCGTGTTTCATTTCCTTGAAAAAAAAAAATGTGGTCAACTTCCCAGCAGTGCCATCTGTTAGCCATTCACGACCCGTAAATCGCACTGAGAAAGAGATCTGAGAGAGTCCTTACATAGGTATATATATGTATAAATATGTTTCGCATTGCATCCCAAGAAAGTAGAACCAAGGAGGTAGAGATAGAGAGAGAGAGAGATGGCTGTGAAACACAACCTTCAACCCAGGGAGGAGGGGAAGATCCTGTGGTCGGACGTGGTGGTGAGAGAGACTGGGAGGAAGCAGTACTGGGGGAGGAAGTGGAGCAAGGTGGACGTGAAGAAGGCGGGGTTGGTCCTGTCGATGCACGTTCTATGCCTGTTCGCGCCCTTCACCTTCCGATGGGGAGCGCTATTGACGGCCGCAGCGCTCTCCGTGATCACGGGGATGCTGGGGATCACCCTGTCCTACCACCGCCACCTCTCCCATCGGAGCTTCACTCTCCCCAAGTGGCTCGAATACTTCTTCGCCTACTGCGGCGTCCTTGCGCTCCAGGTTCAACACAACATTCATCATCCCTTCTCGATCCATTATCTCTCCTAATTCGGATTATTGTTACTAAACTGTGATTTCTCTTTCTATCTGTACGTCCGGCAGGCGGACCCGATGGACTGGGTGAGCACGCACCGGTACCACCACCAATTTACCGACACCGAGCGGGATCCCCATAGCCCCACCCAGGGCTTCTGGTTCAGCCACGTTGACTGGATCTTCGACGATGCTTATTTACTCAAAAAGGTGAGTTTTAAGTTGCATGGTGGCACTCAGCAGCTTTCATGGGTGCAAAAAAGAAATGACCTTTGATTTTGGGTGGTTCGTTGGTTGATGCTTTGGTGGTGGGTGCAGTGCGGCGGGAAGACCAACGTCGGGGACCTACAGAAGCAACCCTTCTACCGGTTCATTCATCGCAGCTACATTGCCCACCCGATTGCCCTCGCGCTCCTCCTTTACACGGTTGGAGGGTTCCCCTACGTCGTCTGGGGCACGGTAAGACTTAGGACCGCTTTCCGGCCGTCACCGCTGCTGTTACGTTTCTACCATTGATCACTCATCTGTTCCACACGATGCATGCATGCAGGGGGTGAGGACCGTCTGGGTGTACCACAGCACATGGTTCTTGAACTCGGTCTGCCACCTCTGGGGCCGCCGGCCTTGGAACACCCAAGATCTATCAAGGAACAACTGGTGGGTGGGGCTGTTGTTTTTTGGAGAGGGGTGGCACAACAACCACCATGCGTTCCAGTACTCAGCGCGACACGGCCTGGAGTGGTGGGAGGTGGATATGACGTGGTACGTGGTGAGGCTCCTCCAGGTGCTGGGCCTCGCCACCAACGTGAAACTGCCGTCGAAGCTTCATATGCAGAGGATGTCCCAGGCTGCGGCGGAGTCCAACAGCACCCCCGGTCGTGATGACGATCAAGGCCGGCTCGACTCCATGAAGACTGTCACCAACGGTCCCATGAGAAAAGATTGAATTCAAAGTTCATTAACCATTTTAAATAGGCTAAGGCCCCAATATGAATAGGCAGGCCCCAAACACACTTAAATAGTCTAAAATCCCATATAAACTAAAAAATCTGAAATTATACAAATTTAAAGCAGTTTACTATATTATAAATTAATTATTTATATTTATGAGTATACAAAATATATATCAAAGAGGTCTTCATAGAGTTTTTAAGTCTTAGGCCTCAATTTGTATCAAGCCGGCCCTGTTGGTGACGGCTGATATGTTACTTTAATCATTTGCTTGGATGCACCAATAAAGTGTTTGTGTTTGTTATCGTGGGATTATAATTTGAAACTCTTATGTTTGGAAACTAACTATAGGAAAGGCTGATGTGTTTGCAAAAATATCCATGTGGTTAGATGTAATAATATGTCTTTGTACACCGCTACCTATTCCTCTTTCCTCTTTTACCCAAGACAAATGAGCAAATAATGCTTAGTGGATTTTAAGCATTACCATGGCAATGCTCACTAGTCTCTCAAGCTATCTCGATAAGCAACAAAGGCATGCAATATATGTGAGTTTTTTAAGAAATCCCTCTTAGTGGATGAGGGGGGGTCAGATTTAACCTTAATCAGTTTATTAAAGTTCGAAGAAAACACAAAATGTACCTAAGAGGCACCAAACACCCAAATGGGCACCCCGGCCAACACTTCCTAACTCGAATAGCCCATAGGCTCTAATAAAAATAACAAAAAATCCCTGGGCTCAAAACTTCGAAGCTCTTGACCTTTCTAACTCATGGATTAGAGTTAGAAAGGACTTCGAACCTGCTCCCTTTCTAGAGAAGCCGACAGCTGAAGCTGTAGCGAGAATGATATCATCCTCTAGCATATTTAGAGGTAGGTTCATCCCCACATGCAATATGTGTTTAACATGGAGAAAATATATAAGGTCCTGAATATGCGGTTATAAAGTAAAGCACACTTCTATTATTTTTGCATGAAAGTCCCGCAGGAAAAACTCCCACTGTGTACCAAAGGTTCAAGTAAATCCAGCCACTAGAAAGGGTGACGATACAAAGTATATATCATTCCCCTTGAAAGTATCCACGGCGATCCCAACCTTAATCCTCACAGTCGCCACTACTTGATATGCATCGCCTCCTCCACCTTACCATAAAGTCTTTTTCTTACACTCTACCACCTCCCACTCTCGGCCTGATAAGCACTGATAGCTTCTTTGCTCAGTTTGCAAGCACTTGAGAACTACAAAGCACCACCAACCAAGTACCTATGCATGGGTGGACCCAAAGGGACTACCCCCTCCTACCAACAAGAGAGTCCTTCAGGGATCACTCTCCTAAATCTCTATGGGAGAATCCTCAATGAGAGATTTTCAAATCTACCCTAGAACTAATTGGGTGACCCACCAATGTGTATGTAGTCTAATATGAAGATAATCAAAACCAAGAGGAAACGAGATTGGCTTGAAGAATCAAGCCGCCGAAATCGAAGGAGAACTAAGTTAAACGATGGCTTTGATCTCCTCCAAATGCTTCAAAACCATGACCAATTGTTTTATTAGACAGATCTAATCAACTTAGATTGAAAGGAAATCAAAGGAGCATAGGTTTTCAAGGTCTTGCCGAATTGGGGAAGAACAAACACCACCTAGCCTCCAAAGCAAAAATCCTCAAAACTTTATCCTAATTGCTCATTAAGGACTAAATATATGTAGGGAAACATCCCCCATTAGAGCCATCAGATTAAAGGCACCAATGGTTGAGATTGGCCCGCAAACAAAGCAAACCCGTCGGATCATGAGCATTGTGGTGTGCATCATGGGTGCGTACCACAAAATCCGTTACAATACTGGTGGTACACACCATGGGTTTGAGCCAACAATGCATGTACGTGGTGCGGACCAAATGTGAAAAATGAGCTAGCAATCCTAGTTTGAGTCGGTCAACAAGACTTAGAGCAACTCTAGCTGGTTACTCATCCTCAAATGCACTATGAGGAGACTAAGGACATCCCCATAGGCATAGGCATGAGCATTTTGGGATACTCCAGCAGGTTACTCATCCTCCTCCTCTTCAACGAATTCCGAGCGTTGAATTAGATCCAACAATCACTTTTTAATGTGATCCAAGTAACGTAGAAAACGGTTAAAAAAGAAAAAAAACACTTTTCAACGAATTCTAGCTGATCGTTGGATTAAATCAAAAGATCTATGTGCGGAAGTCTTGCACCACATGTGGGTTGATGGGATGGGATGGGATGGGATGAGGAAAATTTTGTCTTCCTCAAATTTGAGGAAGAATTTGAGGAATTTTCTTGTCCCCACATGGCATCCGTACAAATTAGTAACTTGCTAGAGTCCCAAAATCTGGTTATTACTACGGTTCTTGATACCAAGCCGGCCAAGGTCCCCTGGAGATTCCTAAACTTTTGGTTGGCGGATCAACGATGTCACGAGGTTATTGTTCGTAATTGGATCCATGGGGCTCATTGTCAAGCCAATTTACCGTTTGTCCGACGAGCGATTGCAAGGTGGAATAAGTTTGAGGTTGGCGATATTCATGAGCTTGTAGCTTCCTTATGGAACCAACTTGATAGTGCTGGGAGTTTTACTGCTTGGGCATCGGATAGAGTGAATATTGATGCCATTCGATCTCGGCTTGAATGGGCTTTGGCTCAGCAGGAGAGCATCTGGGCTCAGAAATCTAGGGTGCAATGGATACGAGATGGTGACCGGAATACTAGATTTTTTCATCCAAGTACAAAGGTGCAACGGGCTCGTAATCGGATTCAGGTCATCAATGTCAATGGGGAGGCGATCTCGGGGACGTCAGGTATTAAAGAGGCTTTGATTTCCTTCTTTCGACTCAGGTGGACGCGGGCAGCCGAATTGGATATGGGCTTACTTGATGAGTATCCGGCTGTGATTAGTAACACGATGAATTGCTTTCTAACGCGTTTGCTAGATCCGGGCGAAATTAAACGGGTGGTGTTTGCTACTCCTCCAAATAAATCTCCGGGACCTGATGGGTTTAATGGGGAATTCTTCAAAACATATTGGGATATCATTGGGGAGGATATTGGTCGGGAGGTCACAGAGTTCTTTCATTCGGGTATCATGCCGGGGGGATGGAATGATACTGCGGTGGTTCTGATTCCTAAGGTTCCGGCGCCGGTGGCCCCGTCGGATTATAGACCTATTAGTCTGTGCAATTTGAGGTATAAATTTATCTCAAAAATCTTGGCCAACCGACTGAAACTTATCCTTCCAAACATTATTAGTGAGGTCGACCAACACGCTTTCATACCTGGTAGGAGGATCCGTGATAATGTGCTCTTTGCCAAAGAGCTTATACATGCATTACATCGGGCTCCTAAGCAGCGATCAGCGATGATGGTTAAAGCTGACATTGATAAGGCTTATGATCGTGTGCAATGGGAAGCATTATAGGTGGTTATGATTAGGATGGGCTTCAATTCGACATGCTGAAATGGGTGATGGAGTGTGTTCGATCTACCACTTTGAGGCTGATGGTAAACGGGGAAGAAACAAATGGTTTCAAACCAAGTTGTGGTCTGAGACAAGGTGATCCGTTGTCACCTTACTTATTCCTCTTGATGGCCCAGGTGATTCATTGGGAGATGTGTAAAAGCCTAAACTCCGGAGATTTGGAGGGCTTTTCGACTAGACAGAACCCTCAGCCGGTGACTACGCTTGCCTATGCAGACGATTTTTTATTCTTGACTAGGGCGATGGTCCTGGATGCTTGGGGCCTTTGTGCTTTGTTCGCCCGTGTGGAGTTAAGTACGGGGCTAAGTTTCAACCCACAGAAGTCGAGTGTGAAGTTCTTTAAATGTGTTTCAGGGGTTAGTAGGAAGCGGGTGCTGCGGGCCTTACATATGACGGAGGCTAAGGATCCGTGGATACACCTGGGGGTTCCGGTACATGGGAATCGAGTCCCGAATTGTATTTGCCACTATGTTGTCAGCCGGTTGGAAGCGAAGCTTTCAGGTTGGAAGGCGAGGATGTTATCCCAGGCGGGACGGGTTGTGTTGCTTCAATCGGTGCTGTCGGCGGTGCCTATGCATGTGATGATTAATGGGAGTTTACCAATGGGGGTGTTGCGTCGATTAGATAGAATCTGCAGGGCTTTCTTTTGGGATGAGTGGAATGGGTCTCGGCATATTCATCTTCTATCCTGGGATACGATTGGTCTGACTAAACGGGAAGGTGGTCTGAATATTCGGAGCTTCTCGAAACAGCAAACTTGCCTGGGGGTGGCAAATCTTTGGTTTATTCTGCAAGGGGACTCGTTGGGATCGCAGTGGATCCGTAATCAGAACCAACTAACGTTGGCAAATTGGGTTCAGTGGGAGGCGCGGAAGTCGTCTTCCTGGTTACGGAATACTGTACAACGGGCTCAATGGGTGTGGTCTAGCGGAGAAAGACTGAGGCCTAAGTATCAGAAAATGCTTGAAGATTTTGCTGAGGGGATCAGACCGGTGGTGGTTGATAAGCCCGTATGGCGGGGGGAGCATATGTGGAACCTTCGACTTCCACCTCGGGTCCATCTCTTTTTGTGGAAAATGTTGCATGGGGTCCTACCGACGGCGGCTTCCTCCGACAACGCTTAGGCGCTGGCTACGGGAGTTGTCCGTGGTGTGGCGAGGAAAATGAAGATATTGAGCATGTTTTTTGGGATTGCTTCAAGGCTGGGGAGTTTGGATGAGTGTTAGGAGATATACAGGTATTGATTTTTTCTCTGTGAATATTTTAGGGGTGATCTCGAAGGAGGTGCAGATGACGGCAACACCGACACCAGGGGAAATTTTGGCCTATACTATGTGGATATTGTGGAAGGGACGGTGTCGCAAGCTGTTTGATAACTCGATCTTTCAGTGTTCGAAGGAGGTAAGGTTGGGCCAGGAGATGATGTATACCTTCTTACGGGCAGCGCGCAACCGAGACATGGATTATGAGGCTTCTGCGACAAATGTTTTCAGGCTATGGACGGATGGGTCGTTCATTTCTGCATCGGAGGTAGCAAGTGGTGCTTGGGTGATGGCTTCTAGTGATGGGACGCTGCGAGCAGTTGCATCCTTTCGCTGTCAGGTTGATTCTGCCCTGCAAGCAGAATTGTGGGCGATTTTGGCTGCTCTGATGGCGGCGGGTCAATTGAAATGTGCTCCTATTGTACTATTCACAGATTCAGCTCAGGCTCGTGACCCTCTTGTGGTGGGCAGGGGTTGCAAGGGTAACATTTGTCCCCTCATCACGAAATGTATGATGGCATGGGGTTCGGTGCCGGAGGCATCGATTCACTGGATCTCGTGAGTGGCTAATGGGAGTACTCATTGGCTTGCCAAAGAAGCCCGGTCTTCTAGGGTCGAAGGTTTTTGGGAGGAAGAATTCCCTTTTGGTTTGTCAGCCCTAGTGAGGGAGGACATGCAGATCATCTCGATGTGATCACCACACAATGTACCAAAAAAAGAAAAAACCCACTGGAGTTGCTCTTAAGCAAAATCCGAAAGCCAAGCACACCAGTAGGGGTAAAGACATCCTAGGTTCCTCACCCACCTTCAAATGCTACATGTGTACGTGGCATAAGTCTTTGGGGATTGAAAATTCAATCCCCAAATAATTTATTCAAAAAGTACACTGAGAGGTCACCGAACGTACAAGAGGAACCACTCATATCCTTGATGGTGATAACGAGAGGCAATGCCTTTTCACACAGAGAATCATGCTTACCCCAAGGTCAGCCACTGGAGACAATGGGCTTAGAAAAAATATTTTCAAAAGGTTTTCTTTCTACATACCCCACACTTTTATATCAAAAATTTGACGTACACCTCCACTTTTCTAAAAAAATTGCCTTTAGCCCCAAATCTGTCACTTGACCATGATCAACCGTTTTAAAATTGACTTTTTCCCCTTTTTTTCGTTATTTCCAACACTAATACCCTCTTTTTTCTTATCTTCTCCACATAATCTACTTCGAATCTCTTTATCAGTGATGGAGTGAAGGCTTCCTCCATATATAGTGACGTGGCTTCCTCCTTCACCCCTCAGCAACACAGTAGCTTTTTGCGTTGTGCTTCTTCCTCCTCCTCCCTTGGGATCGGCAACGGATCTCCCTTGGATCCTCCTCTCGGATTTACCCCATCATGATCTTAGTCTCCGCAATATAGTCTCGCCCTCTATGTCTCAACCACCATACCCGAAGACATCTTTCCTGAAAGGGGGTCTTCTCTAGGTTTTCGTCCAACTAGAATTCTTCCGAGATCGATCACCAAGCATTCACAAAGCGAAATACGGCATCGTCGACGTTGCTTGCCGGCCCTAGCCTTCAACGGCCCGGCGGAGGTGCAACGCATGCTCCTCCCCCGAGTTCATCTTCTCCATGAGAAGCTTCACCAAGAGCTATCGAAATCAACCCGGCCTATCTTCCAAAGGATTGGTCAATCATCAAAATATGTGTTTCCCAAAACCCTAGACCCCTTTATATAACATGGGAATATATTTACATAAACTTAATCCTGAAATTCTAATCAAACAGTCCCAAAAAGAAAGTCTAAATCGTATAGGATTAGGCTAACCCGTGTCTGCCAGACAAAGCCACGCGCACAATTAGGAAAGTCGTGCACACGAGTTTCCTATGCTTGACCTCGTCAAGCAAGAAAGGCCTCATTGACAATTTCGGGCAGTCATGTGCACGACCTTTCCAGATCGTGTGCACGACACATAAACATGCCATGCACACGACCCCAAGAAGATGGTGCGCACGACCTGACCGAGAGGTGAGTTTGACTCAAACCATCATCAACAATCTCCACCATGGTGAGATGTCATAAATCAAACGTCTATTCATCATCTTCAAAGCACTCTGATAGTGTCAAACTGTACCGTGCCGGTATGACAAATCCTTTTATTGATGGAATTTCAAATAGCACCCTAACGGTGCTAATCAACCCTCCTCATTGTCCCAAACATGTGTCCTGGAGATGCACCGAAAGTATCATGTCAGTACCTGCATCTAAACATGTGCCCTACACATCTGACCAGTTTATGCACCTAACTGAAAGCCGATGGTCGATCATCATACCCGATGGTTGCCTCCTCTATCCATCCTCTAGTGGCCACGACGCCCAGAGTCTCTCCAATGTCCAAATATGCTCCACCTCAACTGATGTTGCTCCACCTCCACCTTAACTTATGCCATTGAGCAATCCCGCTAGATCTACTCCCACTCAAGGTCGTGAATATATGGCTCTTCTTCAAATAGGACTCTAAGCCAACCGACTCTCCTATAAATAGAATTTTGAGTCACCACCACAATGCACAACAATCTTCAAATTGGCGAGAGATCGTCAGCATTAATCTTCCTTAACAAGGAAATAAAACGTCGCACCTCTACACACTCCACCATGAGGGCTCGGTCACCATCTCTGATGACAGATGCATCTGTCCTAAACCTGAGGACATGCATCAAGTAGCCAACGCCACCATTAGACATATTCTTCAAGATCTGCATCGCTAAGAAATTGCTCCACCTGCAGCCATATTTTATGACAAAACCCACTGCGCCTGAACTCAACACCTAACAATGCCAAATAATTCACAGCTCATAGGGTCTCCAATAATAATCTCCAAATAAGTCCTCCTAATAAGCTCCACCTTCAAAGGTGGGCCTACACGTGCGAGACTCAGATTGAAAAAAAATCTAATATTTTATCACATTCTGACATATGACGAACATGTGGCCCCTCCTGTCAGCACCTGAGTACGCTGTCTTTGTCGTCAACTGGCCATCATCACACTGAGTTACTGAAACTCCGATCATGTGAACAAAATAACTAGTCGTTGTTATCAAGAACACTGGAATCTTAACAAATAATGAGTATATCCCCCATCAGACTCCACATCTGATGAAACATAATAAAACTGAACCCAACCCTATCACTAGTCAAAACTTGAAACAAAATCTATCGGCTGTGATGCACCTTTCCTCTGCAATCCTGATTATAATGTTAATGACTGCTCACACTCTAAAAATGAGATTCATCTGAATGATGACCTCAAGTTGTCGCCTCACCAGACCTGATAGCATCGGACCCACTTGTGTCTTGTGCCACCAAGATCTAACCAAAAGAAATTCTCTATGTCATTCTCCTAAATCTCCAGTCAATGTTTCAACCAGTCGAGACTCACGTTCATGCCCATCAGGACCTCCACCAGCCACCAGTCGATGACCACATTAGCCCGCTCATCAAAGGTTGGAATAGTCACTCGTTAGTGACTATGCAATGACAATTTGAAGAAATAATCCAAAGCTCTGATACCAAGATCGTTGGAATCAGAGCAATCCCACCCCAAAATCCAAAGCTCATATACCAATTTGTTGTGCAGCAGACGAGACATAGTCCAGTATAGAGAAAGGGAGAAGATGTGGATACGCGGTCCAACGTTGTAGATCCCTAAAACGTCAGATCTGATCATTGGTGCATCCCATACTGCATCGATCCGTCATGGTATAAACACACAAAAATCACAGACAAGAGAAACACATTGTTTTACAGAGGTTCACCCTAAACGGAGCTACGTTCTCTTTCCGGCAACCATTTTCTTCAGAAATCTACTATGAAAAGATAAACAAGATTTCACCCGACGGCACTCCATGTCTTTTAACAAATCCTCACATATTTCTTCACCATAAAAGATGATTATGCACATCAATGGAGACCAAACTGTCTACAACATACACCAACGGTCCTCCGAAAAACCATCGATAGAGAATAACAAACCAAAACATACTACATGATAGATGTAAGAGAAAGCTCGGCCTCTTTGTACGCTCTCTCTCTCACAGATCTGACTGAACGGATCGTACAAAACAATCTCCGTAGGGATAACCCTTATGGGCTTCATAAAAGCTATGATCTAGATACTCACTAATCATGATCTGTCAGATCAAACATCATCATAGCACCACAGTTCTCCTAACGACCTTGCACTCCTCCTCTTGGATTCGCCCTACCATGGCATCGATCTCATCATCATAGCCTCGCCCTCCATGGCTCGGCCATCATGCCCAAAGACATCTTCCTCGAAAGGGAGTCTTCGCTAGGTTTTCCTCCAAGTAGAATTCCTCCACGATAGGTCACCAAGCACCCGCAAAGTGAGACTCTAACATGGCATCGTGGGCGTCGCTCATCGGCCCTTAACAGCCCAGGGAGGAGCAATGCATGCTCCTCCCCCGAGTTCATCTTCTCCATGAGAAGCTTCACCAAGAGCTACCACCGAATTCAATCCTCTCTTCCAAAGGATTTATCAATGATCAAAATATGTGTTTCCTAAAACCCTAAACCCCTTTATATAACTAAGTAATAAGTTTAAATAAGCTTAATTCCAAAATTCTAATCAAACAACCCTAAAAGGGTAGTCCAAATCGTATACGATTGGGCTGACTCGTGTCTGCCACACAAAGTCGTGCGCATGATTGGAAAAGTTGTGCACACGACTTTCCTACGCTCGACCTCATCGAGCAAGGAATGACGCGTCCACAATTTCGGACATCATCAACAGTCTAGAGCAGGTGGGCTGTAAACAACCGGTGGACTGTAAGCAGCTACCCGTAATAAGTTATCACTACAAAAAAAACAGTTATTACCGACGGACAATATCCGTCGGTAATATTAAACTTTCGTCGGTAATATTATATAGCGACGGAAGATATTTCCGTCGCTGGCTGTCGGGAAAGAAGGCGTCGGGGAAAACAATACGACGGACCAAATATTACCGTCGGTAATAATAATTAATACCGACGGTAATATTAACGCCGTCGGTAATATTTAATCAATTTAAAACTAATATAATATAGTATTACCGACGAACTATAAGAATCCGTCGGTAATATATAAACATTTTACCGACGAGTATAGTTTATACTGTCGGTAATACTATATATATTACCGACACATATATATATTACCCGTCGGTAATAATATATATATTACCGACCAAATTAAAATCACCGTCGGTAATACTATATATATTACCGACGGATATATATATTACCCGTCGGTAATAATATATATATTACCGACGGATATTAAATGCCGTCGGCAAATCATTAATAATTTAAAAAAAATAAAAATATTATTACCGACGGAATAATTAATTTCCGTCGGTAATAAGTATGTTTTTTTTTTAATAAATTTACCTAAATAATGTTATTTAATTCCTGTGATTCAATACCACAATATATTACCACAATTTATCAAATATTACCACAATTTATCAAATATTACCACAATTTATAAAATATTATCTAAATTGATAAAAAATTACAGCAAATTATCAAATATTACCACAGTTCCCGGCCGACAATTATAGATAGAAGAAAAAATAACCATATATTACAAAACAATATTTACACAATCCAGAACTGAGAGATGATACATGTCCTATCTCAACCACCCCCGCCCGCCACCAACGCCGGTGCTCTCATCGATCCCCTGACGCCGCCCTATCTCAACCACGCCCGCCCACCACCAACGCTGGTGCTCTCATCGATCCCCTGACGCCGCCCTGCTCCTGCAATTAACATGTATTTGTTAAAAAAATGGTTTATATCTATAACTGAGTCTAAGCGTTAAAAAATGATAAGTTAGCGTGTTTCGATTTTGAAATAGGTTTGGATTCGATCCGATCGTCATCGGCTCGGCATCCGGTAATTTGAACTTGGAATTATTCCGTATTTCGGACTTGCGAGCGGGTTCTAATTGGATATTTGACCAATTTACGCTCCGATTCACCGATTTAGAGTCTAAGTGTTGGAAAATCATAAGTTAGCGTGTTTCGGATATGAAATAGGTTTGGATTCGATCCGATCGTCATCGGCTCGGCATTCGATAATTCGAACTTGGAATTATTCCGTATTTCGGACTTGCGAGCGGGTTCTAATTGGATATTTGACCAATTTACGCTCCGATTCACCGATTTAGAGTCTAAGTGTTGGAAAATCATAAGTTAGCGTGTTTCGGATATGAAATAGGTTTGGATTCAATCCGATCGTCATCGGATCGGCATCCGATAATTCGAACTTGGAATTATTCCGTATTTCGGACTTGCGAGCGGGTTCTAATTGGATATTTGACCAATTTACGCTCCGATTCACCGATTTAGAGTCTAAGTGTTGGAAAATCATAAGTTAGCGTGTTTCGGATATGAAATAGGTTTGGATTCGATCGGATCGTCATCGGCTCGGCATCCGGTAATTCGAACTTGGAATTATTCCGTATTTCGGACTTGCGAGCGGGTTCTAATTGGATATTTGACCAATTTACGCTCCGATTCACCGATTTAGAGTCTAAGTGTTGGAAAATCATAAGTTAGCGTGTTTCGGATATGAAATAGGTTTGGATTCGATCGGATCGTCATCGGCTCGGCATCCGGTAATTCGAACTTGGAATTATTCCGTATTTCGGACTTGCGAGCGGGTTCTAATTGGATATTTGACCAATTTACGCTCCGATTCACCGATTTAGAGTCTAAGTGTTGGAAAATCATAAGTTAGCGTGTTTCGGATATGAAATAGGTTTGGATTCGATCCGATCGTCATCGGATCGGCATCCGGTAATTCGAAGTTGGAATTATTCCGTATTTCGGACTTGCGAGCGGGTTCTAATTGGATATTTGACCAATTTACGCTCCGATTCACCGATTTAGAGTCTAAGTGTTGGAAAATCATAAGTTAGCGTGTTTCGGATATGAAATAGGTTTGGATTCGATCGGATCGTCATCGGCTCGGCATTCGATAATTCGAACTTGGAATTATTCCGTATTTCGGACTTGCGAGCGGGTTCTAATTGGATATTTGACCAATTTACGCTCCGATTCACCGATTTAGAGTCTAAGCGTTGGAAAATCATAAGTTAGCGTGTTTCGGATATGAAATAGGTTTGGATTCGATCCGATCGTCATCGGCTCGGCATCCGGTAATTCGAACTTGGAATTATTCTGTATTTCGGACTTGCGAGCGGGTTCTAATTGGATATTTGACCAATTTACGCTCCGATTCACCGATTTAGAGTCTAAGTGTTGGAAAATCATAAGTTAGCGTGTTTCGGATATGAAATAGGTTTGGATTCGATCCGATCGTCATCGGCTCGGCATCCGGTAATTCGAACTTGGAATTATTCCGTATTTCGGACTTGCGAGCGGGTTCTAATTGGATATTTGACCAATTTACGCTCCGATTCACCGATTTAGAGTCTAAGTGTTGGAAAATCATAAGTTAGCGTGTTTCGGATATGAAATAGGTTTGGATTCGATCCGATCGTCATCGGCTCGGCATCCGGTAATTCGAACTTGGAATTATTCCGTATTTCGGACTTGCGAGCGGGTTCTAATTGGATATTTGACCAATTTACGCTCCGATTCACCGATTTAGAGTCTAAGTGTTGGAAAATCATAAGTTAGCGTGTTTCGGATATGAAATAGGTTTGGATTCGATCCGATCGTCATCGGCTCGGCATCCGGTAATTCGAACTTGGAATTATTCCGTATTTCGGACTTGCGAGCGGGTTCTAATTGGATATTTGACCAATTTACGCTCCGATTCACCGATTTAGAGTCTAAGTGTTGGAAAATCATAAGTTAGCGTGTTTCGGATATGAAATAGGTTTGGATTCGATCCGATCGTCATCGGCTCGGCATCCGGTAATTCGAACTTGGAATTATTCCGTATTTCGGACTTGCGAGCGGGTTCTAATTGGATATTTGACCAATTTACGCTCCGATTCACCGATTTAGAGTCTAAGTGTTGGAAAATCATAAATTAGCGTGTTTCGGATATGAAATAGGTTTGGATTCGATCCGATCGTCATCGGATCGGCATCCGATAATTCGAACTTGGAATTATTCCGTATTTCGGACTTGCGAGCGGGTTCTAATTGGATATTTGACCAATTTACGCTTCGATTCACCGATTTAGAGTCTAAGTGTTGGAAAATCATAAGTTAGCGTGTTTCGGATATGAAATAGGTTTGGATTCGATCGGATCGTCATCGGCTCGGCATCCGGTAATTCGAACTTGGAATTATTCCGTATTTCGGACTTGCGAGCGGGTTCTAATTGGATATTTGACCAATTTACGCTCCGATTCACCGATTTAGAGTCTAAGCTAGTGTTGGAAAATCATAAGTTAGCGTGTTTCGGATATGAAATAGGTTTGGATTCGATCCGATCATCATCGGCTCGGCATCCGGTAATTCGAACTTGGAATTATTCCGTATTTCGGACTTGCGAGCGGGTTCTAATTGGATATTTGACCAATTTACGCTCCGATTCACCGATTTAGAGTCTAAGTGTTGGAAAATCATAAGTTAGCGTGTTTCGGATATGAAATAGGTTTGGATTCGATCCGATCGTCATCGGCTCGGCATCCGGTAATTCGAACTTGGAATTATTCCGTATTTCAGACTTGCGAGCGGGTTCTAATTGGATATTTGACCAATTTACGCTCCGATTCACCGATTTAGAGTCTAAGTGTTGGAAAATCATAAGTTAGCGTGTTTCGGATATGAAATAGGTTTGGATTCGATCCGATCGTCATCGGCTCGGCATCAGGTAATTCGAACTTGGAATTATTCCGTATTTCGGACTTGCGAGCGGGTTCTAATTGGATATTTGACCAATTTACGCTCCGATTCACCGATTTAGAGTCTAAGTGTTGGAAAATCATAAGTTAGCGTGTTTCGGATATGAAATAGGTTTGGATTCGATCCGATCGTCATCGGCTCGGCATCCGGTAATTCGAACTTGGAATTATTCCGTATTTCGGACTTGCGAGCGGGTTCTAATTGGATATTTGACCAATTTACGCTCCGATTCACCGATTTAGAGTCTAAGTGTTGGAAAATCATAAGTTAGCGTGTTTCGGATATGAAATAGGTTTGGATTCGATCCGATCGTCATCGGCTCGGCATCCGGTAATTCGAACTTGGAATTATTCCGTATTTCGGACTTGCGAGCGGGTTCTAATTGGATATTTGACCAATTTACGCTCCGATTCACCGATTTAGAGTCTAAGTGTTGGAAAATCATAAGTTAGCGTGTTTCGGATATGAAATAGGTTTGGATTCGATCCGATCGTCATCGGATCGGCATAGGATAATTCGAACTTGGAATTATTCCGTATTTCGGACTTGCGAGCGGGTTCTAATTGGATATTTGACCAATTTACGCTTCGATTCACCGATTTAGAGTCTAAGTGTTGGAAAATCATAAGTTAGCGTGTTTCGGATTTGAAATAGGTTTGGATTCGATCGGATCGTCATCGGCTCGGCATCCGGTAATTCGAACTTGGAATTATTCCGTATTTCGGACTTGCGAGCGGGTTCTAATTGGATATTTGACCAATTTACGCTCCGATTCACCGATTTAGAGTCTAAGTGTTGGAAAATCATAAGTTAGCGTGTTTCGGATATGAAATAGGTTTGGATTCGATCCGATCGTCATCGGCTCGGCATCCGGTAATTCGAACTTGGAATTATTCCGTATTTCGTACTTGCGAGCGGGTTCTAATTGGATATTTGACCAATTTACGCTCCGATTCACCGATTTAGAGTCTAAGTGTTGGAAAATCATAAGTTAGCGTGTTTCGGATATGAAATAGGTTTGGATTCGATCCGATCGTCATCGGCTCAGCATCCGGTAATTCGAACTTGGAATTATTCCGTATTTCGGACTTGCGAGCGGGTTCTAATTGGATATTTGACCAATTTACGCTCCGATTCACCGATTTAGAGTCTAAGTGTTGGAAAATCATAAGTTAGCGTGTTTCGGATATGAAATAGGTTTGGATTCGATCCGATCGTCATCGGCTCGGCATCCGGTAATTCGAACTTGGAATTATTCCGTATTTCGGACTTGCAAGCGGGTTCTAATTGGATATTTGACCAATTTACGCTTCGATTCACCGATTTAGAGTCTAAGTGTTGGAAAATCATAAGTTAGCGTGTTTCGGATATGAAATAGGTTTGGATTCGATCGGATCGTCATCGGCTCGGCATCCGGTAATTCGAACTTGGAATTATTCCGTATTTCGGACTTGCGAGCGGGTTCTAATTGGATATTTGACCAATTTACGCTCCGATTCACCGATTTAGAGTCTAAGTGTTGGAAAATCATAAGTTAGCGTGTTTCGGATATAAAATAGGTTTGGATTCGATCCGATCGTCATCGGATCGGCATCCGGTAATTCGAAGTTGGAATTATTCCGTATTTCGGACTTGCGAGCGGGTTCTAATTGGATATTTGACCAATTTACGCTCCGATTCACCGATTTAGAGTCTAAGTGTTGGAAAATCATAAGTTAGCGTGTTTCGGATATAAAATAGGTTTGGATTCGATCGGATCGTCATCGGCTCGGCATCCGATAATTCGAACTTGGAATTATTCCGTATTTCGGACTTGCGAGCGGGTTCTAATTGGATATTTGACCAATTTACGCTCCGATTCACCGATTTAGAGTCTAAGTGTTGGAAAATCATAAGTTAGCGTGTTTCGGATATGAAATAGGTTTGGATTCGATCCGATCGTCATCGGATCGGCATCCGATAATTCGAAGTTGGATTTATTCCGTATTTCGGACTTGCGAGCGGGTTCTAATTGGATATTTGACCAATTTACGCTCTGATTCACCGGTTTAGAGTCTAAGTGTTGGAAAATCATAAGTTAGCGTGTTTCGGATATGAAATAGGTTTGGATTCGATCCGATCGTCATCGGATCGGCATCCGGTAATTCGAACTTGGAATTATTCCGTATTTAAAAGAAAAACAGAGGCTACATCATTACCATGAGAGAGAGAGTGACCATTTACGATTCGATTTACCGATTTATAGTCTAAGTGTTGGAAAATCATAAGTGTGATAATATGATCAAAACTCAAATTAGTAAGATTCATATTTTTTGCTAATATTATAAAGATTAGTAAGTACCTGATCATGAGGATGAGCCACCGCTAGACCGGCTTATGAATTCATTAAATTTACGCTCCAGTTCCCTGCGAGCTTCTCTTTCCTCATCGAGGGCCTTCTTCTCCGCCTCAACCCTCTGCTCGAGGGCCTGCCTCTGCTCTCGCTCCGCCTCCATCCTCTGCTCGAGGGCCTGCCTCTGCTCTCGCTCCGCGTCTAGCGCAGACTGCAGCTGAGTGATAGCACCGGTCTGGGTGTCCCGTGCCCTCGAGCGCATACCCTCTCGTCCAAAATAGGAGGAGGGCGTGACTCCAAGGCCCGTACAGAGGACACGGCCGTGCGTGGCAGGTCTCAGCACAGTATCCATCGCTGAGTCGACAGATACTGAGCTGGAGGAGGAGCCGGCCTCGCCCGACGGGGTCACCATAAGTCGCATCCTCTCCTATATAAAAACAACCAATGATATTCAATGATATTTTATGGCATATGTATAAGAATATATTAACAGTAATTTAATTACTTACCACTTGCGAGGCAACCCTGTCGTCCAGAAATGCCCCATCGATACGCCGCCTCCTAGAGGCCTCAAAAAGGTCAATCCTATTAGGCTCGTGGCCCAAGGACTGTGTCTGTTGGACATATAAAATAAATAGACGAGTTAATATAACATGTATAGAGCTTTAAATAATAACAATGTTTGTATCATTTACCAGCTGCTGGGCAAGCTGGGGCATGGAGGTCCTCCCCTTCACTGGAGCAGGTGTCGTCGAGGCACTTCTATTCTGCTTGCCTATAGCAGATTTATTCTGTGCAATCGATTAAATTTTGAAACATCAATACAAATTTTTAGTATAACATTAAAACAAGTACGAATCAACAAAATTATAATTATACCTGAAAGTTAGGGGTGGCCCAGTGAGCGACCAAAAACTGTAGAATGTGTAGCGGTGGCGCGTCTCTCGTCCCAGCCGCAGCCTGTACCTCCTCAGCCGGCTGGCCGACCAAGTAACCGTAGAGCTTGTAGAGCTCGTGACGGTAATCCCTGTACCGCTCACCCATCGTCTTCCACAAGTCCTCCCGATGGGTGTCGGTTTCCATGTTCTCCCATTTAAATTTCTCCTGTAAAATCAATTTAGAAACAAGTCATTTTATCAAATCAAATTATAAAGAAGTACGATATTATTCTAAAATGCTTTAATGAAACTAACGTACCAAAAACTGCTGATACATCCTCTCCTTATAGGATGCATCAATGTTCTTCCACCCCCTTAACCCCACAATCGGGGCATTCCTCTCCTCCCGTACTATCATGCCGACCCACGTGGCGGCGTCAGAAGCGTGCTCGCCCACAAAGGTATGGCCGCTCCACTGTAGGGACAGCGGCTCGCGTAAGGCCGACAAGCGCCGGGCCGTCGTCACGCCCCGGTCGCCTACGTACCTGGTCGACCCTGCAAATAAAATATACATCAGTACTGAAGAAGTATTTACAACATGTATAAAACTTTAGATCTAAACATTACCTGTGGGCGTAGACGCTGCAGCCGAGTGCTGAGCACTGCTCGAAGCTCCGGAGGCTGTGACCACAGCAGGAGCTGGTGTGGAGAGAGGAACAGCACTACCAGATCCGGACGGCTCAGCCTCGGACCCTGGGGTGGCAGCCGGAGCGCTCTGAGCTACCCCACCCCTGCCTCTGCCTCTGCCTCTACGAACATATGACCGTGATGCCATCTGAAACAATTTAATTTACATATGAAACAGTAAGATTTAAGATTTACATATGAAACAATATGAAACAGTTTGATTTATATATGAAGCAGTATGATTTACATATGAAACAATATAAAACAATATGAACCCGCTCGCAATATGAAACAATATGAAACAATATGAAACAGTTAGACTCTAAATCGGTTAATCGGATCGTAAAGTGGTCAAATATCCAATTAGAACCCGCTCGGAAGTCCGAAATACGGAATATAATTCCAAGTTCGAATTATCGGATGCCGATCCGATGACGATCGGATCGAATCCAAACCTATTTTATATCCGAAACACGCTAACTTATGATTTTCCAACACTTAGACTCTAAATCGGTGAATCGGAGCGTAAATTGGTCAAATATCCAATTAGAACCCGCTCGCAAGTCCGAAATACGGAATAATTCCAACATCGAATTACCGGATGCCGATCCGATGACGATCGGATCGAATCCAAACCTATTTCATATCCGAAACACGCTAACTTATGATTTTCCAACACTTAGACTCTAAACCGGTGAATCGGAGCGTAAATTGGTCAAATATCCAATTAGAACCCGCTCGCAAGTCCGAAATACGGAATAATTCCAACTTCGAATTACCGGATGCCGATCCGATGACGATCGGATCGAATCCAAACCTATTTCATATCCGAAACACGCTAACTTATGATTTTCCAACACTTAAACTCTAAAACTTCGGTTTCGGTTCCCGGGTATGGAACACCGAACCAAAACTTCTACAGGCCATCCACATCCCTAATGGATGAGTGTATTATGATGAGTAGACTAGTCACATAGTAAACCTAGGGTTGCTGGCCAGCATTTGAACTGTTGATAGTTCGAATGCTAGGCATAGCACCAAAGTTATGCGACAGTAAGTCAACAAGTCAGGGAGCCTCATCAAGTAAACACTTGGGGTCTGACGGTTCTCTCTGTCGCTCGAGTAGATTTATGGCTTTAGCATACCTCATATCACACCGAACCGACAAAAACCGACTATTTCGGTTTCGGTTTCGGTTTCGATTTCGGTTTTGATTTTTCGTAAACCGAAAAAAATATAACCGACAAAACCCACACCGAAACCGACCGACAAAACCGACGCTCACCCTAGTCTAAAAACTACATTTTGCCCCCCATTCCCCCATTCAATTCAGTTTTGATAGGATAAAATTCAATGTTTTAAAACACGAAAACTCGACTCGACTCGAAACCTTAATGAGTCGAGTACACACGACAACTCGGCTAAAACCCGACAAACTCGAGTCGGATCGAAACTCAACCGAGTCAGATCGAAACTCGAGTTTTGGACCGAGTCGGATCGAAACTCAGCCGAGTCGAGTCGACTCGGCCGAGTTTCGAGTCGACTCGGCGAATAACGTGACACCACTTTACGGCACTAATTAATCTGTCACATGGCTGTTAGAGCACTAGTGTGTTAAATACTTCTGATAAACCACTATTCAATTAAAAAATTAATAATATTTTGAACAAAAAAATCCCTAATATTTACCACCATGGTAGATACGTACTTCAAGCCAAATGAAACATTTATTACATAATTCTAAAATACTTGAGAAAGTACTTATCAAAATATTTAGCCCTTAACAAATGGAGCCATAAGAATTAGAGAAATGCTATTCAGCCTTAAGGTTTTTCCTATTCCGCCAGCATGATTAACTTGGCAGCATACAATTGGTGGCTGAAGGTTTACCCGATTCAAATTAACCGAAGGGGGAAAGGGAGGAGGAGGAGGAGTTTACCAGCGATGGTCGGCAGGCCTCGAGAAGGAGGAGGAGCACTGGTGTCGCAGTCGGTGGCGCGAGAAAGCGGAGGGGTGGCCGGAGGTGCAAGGGAGGTGATGGGTGGCCGGCCGGAGGTGCAAGGGATCGAGAGAGAGAGAGACAGGTGAGGGGAGGAAGTAGAGAGAGAGAGAGAGAGAGAGAGAGAGAGAGAGGGAAGGCTAGGGAGGCCGGGGAGGGGGGGAGGAGGCCGGGGGAGAGAGAGAGAGGGCCGGGAGGCCGGGGAGGGGCGGAGGTCGGGAGGGGGATGGGTGGCCGGGAGGGGGATGGGTGGCCGGAGGGGATCTCGGGGCTGCCGGAGGGGGACGGGGTCGCCGGGGTGTCGGGTCGGTGAGAGAGAGAGAGAGATTGAGAGAGGGGCGCGCGCCGGCCGGAGAGATCGAAACAGAAGAATCAAAGAAGACCTCGACTGTTTGGTTATATAACAGGGTTTTTGCCGACGGACATTTTATCCTCCGTCGGTAAAACTATGTTTTGTACCGACGGTACATCACAATCCGTCGGTAAAACTCCACGACCAAATAACAAGTTCAATTTTTTCCAGAGGCTCGGTTTCGCACCCTGAGAACCGTCGGAACATTTTACCGACGGAAACTTAATTACCGTCGGTACAGTGCCGACGGAAACATAATTTCCGTCGGTATAATCCCGACCAAACTTCAGGCTCAATTTTTTCCAGAGGCTCGGTTTGGCACCCTGAGAACCGTCGGAACATTTTACCGACGGAAACTTAATTACCGTCGGTACAGTGCCGACGGACATATAATTTCCGTCGGTATAATCCCGACCGAACTTCAGGCTCAATTTTTTCCAGAGGCTCGGTTTGGCACCCTGAGAACCGTCGGAACATTTTACCGACGGAAAATTAATTACCGTCGGTACAGTGCCGACGGAAATATAATTTCCGTCGGTCTAATTAGTTATACCGACGGAACTTTTAAGTCCGTCGGTAAATAGTACGACGAAACTCTCCCTTCTATTTTTTTCCAGAGGCTCGGTTTTTACACTGAGTTTCGTCGGGACAATATTACCGACGGAAATTTTATTACCGTCGGTATATGGCCGACGGAGATATTATGGCTGTCGGTAACATTGTTTATACCGACGGAACTACAATGTCCGTCGGTACAATATCACGACCATGACATTTGGCCGACGGTTTATATGTTACCGTCGGTATAAAGTATATTACCGACGGTAAATATGTATACCGTCGGTATAAATATGCACAGAAAATTAAAAAAATTGAAGTTATAATACCGACGGATATTATTGTCACCGTCGGTAAAAAAGTGTATTATTACCGACGGTGATAATAATGTCCGTCGGTAAAGACCCTATTTCTTGTAGTGTATGGATTGTATATAGATGGAAGAGGCTTAGATCAAATCAAAGGCTGTATATAGCCTAATAGCCCCACCCTTTGCAAATACAGATCTAGACATGTACGCACCACAAATTCAAACCCAAAACGCATTCGAGGTTTATTTACTACTACAGTACTGGAGATCCCCTCAAGTATCACCAGTGATCTAGTTCTATCTCTACCACCCTCACACTCACTCAAACGCTTTGTACTGATCACAAAATGAAGATTGAGCAGAAGAAGCATGAATGGAAGAAAATAAATCCATCCATCCATCAGAAGAGGAGCAAGGAGGCGGCGGTCGACAGCCCAGCACCCGCCAAGGAGATGCCCACTACGGTCCTGAAGCCAGAAAGGAGCGACGCGGCCTCACTTCTCCCACCGCCGGAGTTGGGTGGCGCAGGGGCCGTGGGGGTGGAGACAACGTTGATGGCGAGCTTCATGCCGCTGCCGCAGTGGCCTGCCAAACCGCAGATGTAGTAGTAGCCACCGGTGGCGTTCAGCGTGGTGGCGACCGGGCTGGAGGACAGTGTGCTCCCGATTTGGTTACCGGCCGAGCAGGCGTCGTAGCCCGGCTTTGGCACCTGGATCACTTCGTGCTGCCCGGACTGGAAATTGAACACTGCAAAGGCAAAAGGCACTGTCTATCATGTAGCAATCCACTGTTCACACACAGAGCAGCGTTGCATACGTATACCCAGGGTGTCGCCAACGGTGAAGGACTGTGCTGCAGCCCAGTCGGAGTAGAAGGTTGAGTTGGGGGGGGTCTGCCACCCGGTGGGGCCTCCCACCACGTGGCTCGTGGCGGCCGATGCCACCGAGCTATCCAGAGCAATGCTAGCTGCGACCACCGCGATCATCAGCACGGCATCAGACGACCATAGCCCCCTTCCTCTAGTCATCGATCCTGTACGTTATGCGTTCTGCAGTTTTCTCTCTCTCTCTCTCTCTCTCTCTCTCTCTCTCTCTGAGACGAGAAATGGTTGATAGTGTGGGTGCTTTGCCGTGTATTTATAAGGAAAAAATGTACACCACCAGATGTTGACAACATCCTGATGTGCCACTCAATCAAAGCCGTCTGATGTAACCTCCCAGACTGGTGAATCATACTCACCTTGACAAGCTGGTGTCAGGCGGCTATGATCAGGTGCTACGTCAGGATGTTGGGAACATCTGCAAATGGGTTTGCTCGTTCAAGGTTGAGGTGTGAGCAAAGTGGGCCCGGATAGGGGAGGTCCAACCTTGTGTAGCTGTCTGATACCTAACCTTGGATCCATCGTTATCCATATCACTTACAGTATCACGTCACATGGCTGAGTTCTATGATCCAAAACCGATCGGATCGGTATATTGTGGGGCTATGTTTGCTGCACACTGGATCAATGTTTTGAAGCTCTTGCCTTCTTGGCCGATCACACCCGTTTGACTGGAAAACGTGAGTACCCAACCTGGCCCTCTTTCTGACCTGATACAACCATTTGACACTCTAAACCAGACGGCTCTCAAGTCAAACCGGTCCATTCCCAATAGAACAAGCTATTGTGGGCCCGCTGCACATCACTGCCGTACAATGGCTGGTGATCCAAAAATGAATCGCACTCCTATGACGTGCGGCTGTACATGATTTGTGCCAAGCCCACCGACTTGGGCTGACCGACTAGAGGAGATCTGAACTCTGTCTGACGTGGCTATCATTGATTGGACTATATCCCACTAGTGAAGAGTTTTTATACCGACATTTTAAATCTCAGTACTGGCATTTTGAAAATCATTCGTGTCTTGGCAAATATAACCAGTGACATTTACGTATTAGTAGTAGGATATGATCGTTGATAACCACATCAGCATGTTTAAGCCTAGCTCTCCAACACTCGTTGGAGCGCATTATTCACTACAAAAGAAGAATATTTTATCGACGGAATATTTTATTTCCATCGGTATAATATAGATTTTTACCGACGGGAATTATATTATCCTTTGGTATAATAAGTTTTTTTTTTTTTGCATTTGAATTACTGATAGGTAATAATCCGATAACGATCGGATCCGATTACGATCCGATCCGAAAAGGATCCGATAACGATCCAATCGAATCTAAACCAAGTTCAAAACCCGATCGAATACAAACCAAGCTTAAGTTTTTTAACATCTTTTTATTTTAGGACAAATTTGACTTACCCCACCCCCCAAAAAAAAAAAAATTATATGCTAATTAGTAAGTCACCCCCCTTTTAATCATTATTAGACTTATCCCCACAATTTGACTTACACCCCCAAATTACTATATGATAATTAGCAAGAATGGGGGGTCTGCCTAAACATCATTTAATTATGGGGGTGTATGCCTAAATATCATATTGTTATAGGGGTATAAGTCTAATTTTTAAGGGGTAAGTCTAATATCGTTTAAAACGGGGCTGACTTGCTAATTAGCATATAGCGTTGGGGGGGTAAGTCCAATTTGCCCTTTATATTAATTATAGATATCAACCATTTATTTAACTAATATATATTGTTAATTGCATGATGTATGGCATCATGGGATTGGAGCACCAGCATTGGTGTCCGACGGAGTGAAAGGTTGAGCTAGGACACGCAGCTTCCCTCACTTTTTGATTGTAAAAAAATAATTTTGTAATGTATAAAAAATAATTAATATTGTGATTTATTTTAGTGTATTATAATTATCTGTGGTTGTCCGGTATTGTAGTAATATTGTGGTATTGTGGTAATTTTGTATATTATGGTAAATGTGTATTGTTGTAAATGACAGGAATTAAATAACCAGATTTTAACTAATTTTTTTAAAAAAGCCAAGTTTTATTACCAACGGATGCTATATTTTTCATCGATAAAAATAATTTTTTTAAATAGTCTATAAATAACTTTAACTGACGGTATAATATATCCGTCGGTAATTTATAGATCTTTACCGACGGTATACTGCTTCTCGTAAGTTTTATATATATATATATATATATATATATATATATATATATATATATATATATATATATATATATATATATATATATATATATATATATATATATATATATATATATATATATACACCTACGGGATTAGTTTATCTGTTGGTATTTAAATATATATTTACTGACGGACTATTATAATATTTTTTAAATAATCATATATTACCGACGAATCATAATTATCCATCGGTATTAATATTTATTATCGACGAAAATATTAAACCATCATTTTTTTCTTTTCTGACGGCCAATGACAAAATTTTTGTCTGCCGCGCAATAAATATTTACCGACGGAATTTATCCATTGGTAAAAATAATTTTTTTTGTAGTGATTGCTCTTCCCAATAAGCTAACTTAAGAATTACAGGGCCATCTACTTGCTTGAAATTAGGTCTGGTACTAAATATAAACGTATATTTATTATGAATTTGGTTCAAGCGACTGATCGGTAGCTGAACCGGTATAGACTAGACCAAAAAACCAATCGGGTCCATCTTGGTCAAGTTTTCTAAACATTGGTGGAACCGGGATACACATCAACTCCTGTAACATGTTAATCACATACGCCCAAACACCGTATGCATTGCATCATTGCCACATGATAGCAACGAGCATGACAGGTGCATCGCACTCAATCCCAACTGCACCTCATAGGTTACACTGATTTAAACGAGCATTAAAAAAAAAAAAGGTGCCGTTGATGATGAGTGTGGTGCACCTGTCGTGGTGGCTGCCATTGTATAACTATGATGCACTGCATTGGGTTGTATGGACATTTGTAATCGATTAGTCACCGGTCAGTGGTTTGACTCTAAGGTGAATATCTCTTCCCACCCACCACATCTGTCCTACAGATAGGACAAGACATGATCATATTCAGAGGCTGCTTATAGTTATCTGAGTTTTTGTTGATTTTGTCACAGTCAAGAGAAGAAAAAAAAGGTTAATCTGTGTTGTTCCCATGACTGGAAGAAACTTTTTTCTACCAAAAAAAATATAATTTGTTGAAGTTAGACAGTTGAGTCAGCATGCTGACCGGCGGTCGGTCTTAAGATATCTACAAGGTTGGTAACCGTGATGTGCATCTTGCCGAGTAGTTAGGTGAAAACGAGTTCAAATTTTATCAGCTCGGGTCACGACGCCAGTGTGTGCCAAGCATTGTATGTTAGCCTACGATGATTGTGCAGTCGGCTGGAGTATGATTCACTTATTGGGTTATCTGTTATCGTGCGACTGTTATGCATCCAAGTCGCACATGTGTCTTGGGGCCAATCGACTTGAGGAGATTTGAACGCAGTCGAAAAAGGATGCTGTGGTCTCTTCCACCATCGCTGACTAAGCCTTTAGGCATAGGTTAATATTATTTTATTTAATATTCTCGAGCAATTATAAAAACAAACTCTCACCTACCTCCGACACCTCAAATGGTATGGACTGTAGTCCAACGTCACTATCTGTTGTAGGTCATGTTGAGATCTTTATTATTTCCTGCAAAAACAAAACTAATATTTTTATTTAGTGTTTGAATCAGTATCTGCAGCATGAAGTGTGGTACACAGTAAAATAATATTGTTGACTGTTCTTTTGTGCTTGACGATCGACATCAGGAACTACAACAATCTTAAAGCATTTCAATGGGGGGTTTCATATATATGAAGGCCAAAGTAGATTGTTTTTTGGAGGGGGGGTGAGCCTCTATTTCTTCATTCAATCGCACATTTCTGGTAAGGACATTGATTGTTAAGGAGGTATTTGTTGGCACGAAAAACCTATATTGAGGTTTGTAGAAGTGATCTAGGATTTTGAATCTCCGACTATCCGAAGTGAAGGATCGAACACGACGGTCACAATCATAGAGAAATAAAGAAGAAAGTAGGTGAAGCAGTCACACACCTATGATATAAGAAAATATGTTCATGCTATTCGAAAAATATCTACCTCTACAGGTGTCGGTCACATGTCTTAAAGTAATATGGAATTAGAATGTAAAGTTACAACCCACTTCTTCTCCCTTGCCTCCACCTAATCTCAAGTAGATGATCCTCCTCTATCGATCCACGTAGATTTCTCTTGGTCTCTCACCCTCTTCGAAGAAGCCCCACAAAGATGATTTCTCGAGCCATCAAAACAATATGATCGATGTTCTCTCTTGCCAAACCCTAGGGGAAAAAAATCATTTTTAAAGGTCTCAAACCCACTAAAACCCATGCCCGTGTAGAGTTCGCTCAGGGAGCTCGATCCAACACCTAGGGTGCTGAATTTTGCCCTGGGCTAAAACCCAAGCGTTTTTTCGATTTTGGTCACCTCTCAATGATCGGGTGGCACACACTTGGTGCTTAGGGTGAAATATCGCATGTAGCCTTCCGAGTGCTTCCTCTTGAGTGCTCCTCCTTTGCCGAAACTGAGCCAATATCCGATAATCTCCAACTGGTGAAGTTCTGGCCAATGTTGTTGTTCTGATGAACCTCCAGCTTGCTGAATCTCAATACGCCTCCATCGCACCTCAAGTAAGGTGATCTCTGTGCTACACTAGTAAGAGAAAAGTTGGAGCAAGCTTATGCAATGCTCAAATTTCTCCCTGGTAACGACTTCATGAGCTAGAAGTCAAACGTGTTCTCGTCCGTGTGAACTTTCTCAACCTCGATCACTCTATCATCTAGCCAGTCTCGGATCCTATGGTACCGGATATCAATGTTTTTTGTCCTCACATGGAAGACTTGATTCTTCGCCAAACAAATCAACTCTTACTATCACACTGTACCATAGCTGAGGTCTGCATCCAAACTCGATCACCATCTATGCCCTTCAACTGAAAGTGGCCTCTATCAATTCCATGTACTCTGCCTTGGTAGTGGAGAGAGATGTCATCGACTGTATATAGCATAGACCTCCAACAGATCAGTCATCCACCGCAGGTGAAAATGTACCATATAGTAGACCTCTTTCTATCCAAATCTACTGCGTAGTCTGAATATGAGTATCCCATGAAACATGCCTCTACCATTTGCTTGGCAAACATGATCCTTCTGTCTGCACTGCCCTTCAAATACCTGAGTATCGACTTGACCTCCTGCCAATGGATCTTTCCCGAGTTCAACATGAACCTGGAAACGACGCTCACCCCCTGTGCCAAAATCTAGTCTCGTTCAAATCATCACATACATTGAACATCCTACCACGTCAGCGTACATTGTCTTCTTCATATCCTGGATCTCCTTCTCCATTGATAGACATTGCCTCTTGCTAAGGGTGAAATGTGAAGCCAGTGGAGTAGAAGCTAGCTTTGCATCTTTCATGCCAAACCACTCAAGGACTTTCTTGATGTAGGTCCCTTGAGACAACCAGAGCTTACTGAAATTTTTGTCCGTCCTAATCTCGATACCAAAGATCTTGTACGTGCTCCCGAGATCCTTAATCTTGAATTCCATACTCAGCAACTTCTTGAGTTTGACAATCTTCCTCATGTCACGACATGCTATAAGTATATCATTGACATTGAGCATCAATGTAAATATCTTTCTATCCTCGAAGGTGTAGACACAGTAGTCGTACGTCTCCCTTGAGTAGCCAATCTGAATAATGACCAAGTCAAAGCGCTTGTACCACTGTCTCGATGACTGCTTGTGCCCGTAGATTTACTTATTCAGTCTGCGCGCATATGTGGTCCTTCATGCCTTCTTCCACAAACATGTCCGGATGTGACATATAAATTTCTTCTTATAGATCTTTCTGAAGAAACATCATCTTCATGTCTATCTGCTCCAGCTCCATATCATGATGCACCACCTGAGCCAATAGCAGTCTAATGAGGTATGCTTAACAACCGGAGAAAAGATCTTCTCGTAGTCAATTCCTTCGCGCTGAGCAAACCGCTTTGCAACCAATATTGCCTTGAACTTAGGGTCTTTATTCTGTATACATTTCTTATTCCTGAGAACCTACTTGGAGCAATAACCTTCTTACCCGTGGGTCTCGAAACCAACTCCCAAACTGAGTTCACCTTCGCAATCTGTTGTAGGTCCTGTTGAAATCTTTTATTATTTCCTGCAAAAATAAAACTAATCTTTATTATTTAGAGTTTGAATCAAAGTCGGCGGCATGAAGTGTGGTACACAATAATATAATAATGTTGACTGCTTTTTTGTTTGACGCCATCAGAAACTACAACAATCCTAAAGCAACTCGAACGAGGGTTTTATATATATAAAGGGCAAAGTAGATTGTTTTTTGGAGAGGGGTGAACTCCAACTGACCTTCTTCTCTTCTTTGATTTGTGCCTCTATTTATTCATTCTATCGCGCATTTCTTTTAATGACATTGATTTTTGAGGAGGTATTTGTTGGTATGGAATACCAATATCGAGGTCTCGATCCGCGATTTTATCCTTGCGGAAGCGATTTAGGATTTCGGATCTCCAACTATCCGAAGAAAATGATCGAACATGACAATCACACTCACAAAGAAATAAAGAAGAAAATAGATGAAGCAATCACACACACACGACATAAGAAAATTTATTCACGCAGTTCGAAAAAACTCTACCTCTGTGGGTGTCGGTCCCCGCCCATGAAGCAATATGGAATTACAATATAGAGTTACAACCCTCTTCTTCTTCCTTGTCTCCACCTAATCTCAAGAAGATGATTCTCCTCTCTTGATACCCTTAGACCTCTCTTGGTCTTTCGCCCTCTTCAAAGAAGCCCCACAAAGATGATTTCTCGAGTTGTCAAAACAATTAATATAACGCTCTCTCTTGCCAAACCCTAGAGAAAACATAATTTTTAAATATCTCAGACCCATGCAACTAAAACCCATGCCCATGCATAGTTCACCCAGGGAGCCCGATCTGACGCCCAGGGCGCCGAAGACCTGGAGCCAAAATATCGCACACTATAGATTTTTGCCATGTGTGCCAGAATTTTGTCCATGGCAAAAACCCAAGCGTTTTTCTGATTTTGGTCACCCCTCAATGATCGGGCGACGCACACTTGACGCTCAGGGTGAAATGCCGCATGTATCCTTCAGGTGCTCCGTCTTGAGTGCTCCTCCTTTATCAAAAGTTAGCCAATATCTGATAATCTTCACCTAGTGAAGTTCTGGCCAATGATCATGTTCTGACGAACCTCCACCTTGGCGAATCTCAACTCACCTCCATCGCACCTTAGGTTAGGTACTCGCTGCGCTGCGCTAGTAAGAAAAAAAGTTAAAGCAAGCTTGTGTAATGCTCAAACATCTCACTGGTAATCGACTTCGTGAGCTAGAAGTCAAACGCGTTCTCATCTGTGTGAACTTTCTCCACCACGATCACTCTATCATCTAGTCAGTCTCAGATCCTATCGTATCAAATATCAATGTGTTTTGTTCTCACATGGAAGACTGGATTCTTCACCGAACAGATCGACTCTGACTATCACATTGTACCGTAAATGAGCTATGTGTCCTAACTCGATCACAATTAATCAATGGGACCCTTCAAACATATGGCCTCCTCCGCGACCTCTATCAATTCCATGTACTCCATCTCGGTAGTGGAGAGATCTATCACGGACTGTATATAGCGTAGACCTCCAACGGATCGGTTCTCCACCATAGGTGAAAACGTACCCTGTAGTAAACCTCCTCCTATCCATATCTACTGTGAATTTTAAATATGAGTATCCCATGATATATGCCTCTCACTTCTGCTTGGCAAACATGATCCCTCTATTTGCACTACCCTTTAAATACTTGAGTATCCACTAGCTTGACCACCTGCCAATGAAATTTTCTTAGGTCCGAGCTGAACCTAGACATGACGCTCACTGCCTGTGCCAAATCCAGTCTCATTCAAACCATATATCGTATATATAAGACATCCTACCGCGCAGATGTACGATGTCTTCTGCATATCCTGGATCTTCTCTATAGATAGACACTGTGGGTACAAAAATTATACCGGACCAGACCCACATGGGCCCGCGCAACGGTCCAAATAGGCAAACCCAGGCCCAGGATTAGCGCCACCTCAGCATCACCACATCAGCGATGCCACCTCAGCATCGCCACATCAGCAATGCCACCTCAGCATCACCATGTCATCACTGCCATATCAATACAGGATTCAGCTATAAAAGGGACCCCATGGCATTCAGAAAGAGGGTTGGTCATTCGATCAGAGAAAGAGAGGATTCCAGAGCCAGAGCTTTGTTCTCTCCTTCTAGTTCCCTTCTAGTTGCTCCATGCAATCCTCGTTGTAAGAAGCTTCTCTTGGCCTGTCGAGAGAACGCTCACCCCCCATTCATATCCATTATAGTGCAAACCAAGTGACACCTCTCGCCCAGAGACGTAGGTCATGAGATCAAACTCCGACAACAACTCCATGTGTCATTTCTCTCTCTACTTTATAATCTCCACAACTTACACATCATCCAATTCAATCAAGAATTATGGGGTGAGGTTTTCGATCAAGATGGCATATATAGAAATTTCCCCCACAGACATCTCCTCTTACTAAGGGTGAAATGCGAAGCAAGTGGAGTAGAAGCTGGCTTTGCATCCTTAATGCTAAACCTCTCAAGGACCTTTCTGATGTAGGTCCCATGAGACAACTAGAACTTACCGATATTTTTGTCCCTCCTGATCTTCATACCAAAGATCTTCCACATGCTCCCTAGATCCTTCACCTGGATTTCTATACTCAGTAACTTCTTAAGTTCAACGATCTTCCTCATGTCACGACATGCGATAAGTATATCGTCAATATTGAGTATCAATGTTAATATCTTTCCATTCTTGAAGGTGTGGGTGTACACACAACAGTCATATGTCTCTCTCAAGAGCAAATGTGGATAATGACCGAGTCGAAGTACTTGTATCAGTATCTCGGCGACTGCTTGAGCCTGTAGATTTACTTCTTCAGTCTGCACGCATACGTGGTCCTCCATGCCTTCTTCCACAAATTCGATCGACTGTGACATATAAATTTCTTCTTCTAGATCCTCATGAAGAAAAATCGTCTTCACGTCTATCTACTCCAGCTCCATATCATGATGCGCCACTTAAGCCAGTAGCAATCTAATAGAGGTATGCTTGACTACAAGTGAAAAGATCACCTCGTTGTCAATTCCTTTGAGCTGAGCAAACCCCTTTGCACCCAATCTTTCATTGAACTTAGAGTCTTCATTATCCATACCTTTCTTCTTCCTGAGAACCTACTTGGAGCTAATAACCTTCTTACGCGTGGGCCTCGAAACTAACTCTTAAACAGAGTTCTTGTAAAGATTGTCCATTTCTTCTTCCATGGCCTTTATCCAGCCCTACTCTTCGCTGCTCCCCATAGAATCATCATAGTCAAATGGATCATTATCTTCACTAATGATTAAGGTGTAACAAGGTTCATCATCCCATCCATACCTCTTAGGTTGTTTGATGGTTCTTTTCGATCGCCTCTGTGCTAAGCTAGCAAGATCCACCTAAGACTCCATCTGTGTCTCCAACTACTATTGCTCCTCCACATCACTCCCATATGTGTCGAGTGCCTCCACCTCAGTCCTCTACCTACTCCTCTCGAGAAAATAGGAACCTTATGGCAGTCTTATCTCCCTGACTGAAGTTTACTACATCAGCCTTTGCCTCGACCATAATTAAGTTGTTAGTGATGCTAGTAGAAAGTCATGTGAAGGAGTCCCATATTCGTAGAGTTGTAGCCCTCTTTCAGGATAGATATATAGTGAAGTGTGTGCTGTCGAATAGGATGTCAAGGGAGATAGTTTGTATGTGGCGGGAGGTCGGTTTGGCTATGGTTTTATATCGGATCGAGCAAGTGATGCATGTGGTTGTGACGAGTCGTAGATCCCAATCGATTATTATATCATTAGTATATGCAATCAATTTAGAGAGGGATCAGAGGGTTTTGTGGGGTGAGCTGGTGAGGTTAGACCAACTAGAGTTTCCTTGGTGCTTGGTGGGAGCCTTCGACTGTATACTTGATCCGGTGGATAAATGGGGGGGTCGACCATTTAGGTGGACTAGCAGCTACTTGGCCTTTTTACAGATGATTCAAGGAAGTGTGATAACTAAGGATGTGTCTTTTTGTGGTGAACACTTTATGTGGTGCAACAACCGCAAGGGAAGGGTCAGAATTTGGGAATGGCTCGATCAGTGCTTTGATAACTCTTGGTGAGTGTTGCGGTTCGCTGACACCTTAGTTCGGCACCTACCCAGGTGTGTGTCTGATCACTTCCCGCTACTCGTGTCTATGGTGGCTAATACCCGGCCAACCAGGATTCCGTGAACGTTCATGAATATTTCAGGCTAGTTGACCTGATTATAGGGAGGTCATTAGTAATTGTTGGATTTGTGGTGCAAGTTGCTCCGCAGAAACCCCGTTCGTTTTCAAGGCTCTTGCCTATTGAAAAAGGCATGAGATAGGGGAGGTCCATTCCTTGGTTGACTCCTTATGGGTGTATTGGATTGGGTGAATTGTACCAAGTGCAGTGGGGTAATCATCTGGCGCTACTTAGCTTGAGTGGGCCTAATTAGGACAAGAGGAGGCTATTTGGGCTCAAAAGTCTAGAGTTCAATGGCTTCGGTTGGAAGATCGTACCACCATTAATTTTCACACCAACACCAAAATCAAATGGGGTCAAAATCGGATTTGAGGGCTATATATTAGGGGCCAGGTAGTGGAGGATCCTAATGCTATCAAAGATGTGTTAGTTTCTTCCAACTCAGGTGGACTAGGTCTAAGGTGGTTCACCTTCCGAGGTTGGATGGGTTCCCTCGATGCATCTCGTCAGAGATTAATGATTTTCTTACTCTGATTCTGGATCCAGAGGAGATTAGAAGGGTTGTCTTTGCCATGCTGGCTAACAAAGCCCACAGACTGAAGGGTTTTATGATGAGTTCTACAAGGAGTTCTGGGATATTATAGGTGAGGATGTGGTAAGGGATGTTCAAAAAGTCTTTCTCTCGGGTCCACTGAATGCGGGGTGGAATGACTCTATGGTGGTGCTCATCCCGCAGTTGGTGACTCCTTCGAGTCCAGCGGATTTTCGGCCAATTAGATTATGTAATATCAAATACAAATTCATTTCTTAACTACTCGCTGGCCGATTGAGGTTGATTATGTATTCCATTATCCCAGAGAGTCAGCATGCATTTATATCGGGGTGTAGGATTTGGGATAGTATCCTATTATCGCAGGAAATCATTTATATCATACACAAGGCCCTTGCGAGGAAATCAACGATGGCTGTGAAGGTGGACCTGGATAATCTTATGATAGAGTGCAATAGGAGGCCTTGGGGAAAATTCTTGTGAAGATGGGATTTCATCCAAACTGGTGCAGGTGGATAATGCAATGTGTGACTACTTCATCGATGAGGTTTCTAGTGAATGGGGAGGAGTCTCGAGATTTGTTGCCTATCTAGTTGTGGGTTGCGGTCGCCTTATCACTTTCTGTTCGTGTCTAAGGTGATACAGTAGGAATTCAACAAAAGTTTGGAGGAGGGTGATATTGAGGGCTTCACAACAAGAGCGAACCCGTAGTCGGTGAGTTCCGTAGCGTATGCTGATGATTTCCACTTCTTTACACAAGCTACCATGCTGGATGCTTGGGGATTGCATGTCGTTTTTTATTAGGTTGAGTGATGCACTGGTTCGCACATAAACCCGGGTAAGTCTAGTGTCAAATTCTCTCGCAAGGTGCCGGCAGCTATACGAAGACACATCCTTCATGCGCTGCGAATGGAGGAAGGGAATGGGCCATGGACCCACTGGGGAAACCCATAAATGGAACTCATGTTTATGCGCATCATTTCTAATTTATACTCAGTAAGATGGACGCGATGTTGCCAGATGGAAATCCAAGTTGTTATCTCCAACCGGGTGAGTGATTTTGTTGCAACTGGTGCGCTTGCTTGCAATAATGTCAGTCCACCTTATATGTGATTGTTGGGGTTTACCTACGGGAATTCTTCAGAAAATGGATCACCTCTATCTGGATTTCTTCTAGGGACACTCCTCGGGTGGCCGACATTTACATCTAATTGCTTGGTACAAGATCACGAAGGAACTAGACTCCTCTCAGCGGAGGCGAAGCGCTTCTCATTCGCCCTAGGGTTAGGGTTTAGGTTGCTGGGCTTCTTGGCCTCCTTGGCGCCATCGTTGGCTCCGGGGAGGCCAGGACTCGGGTCGTAGCGGGCTGCTGGGGTGGGATGTAGGCCCCATCCTCCCTTTTGTATTTAGGGGTTTCTCCGGCAGCGATTTTTTTTGTGGCCATCGTGGCGGCGTCAGGCGGTGTCTCTCCTGGGCACGTTTGCTGGTCTTCGATGGTGTCGGTGGTGGATCGGTTGCCGGATGCAGCAGGATGGTCAGCTTTGGCCCCGGTGTTGAGTTATTCTGCCGGTGGTTGTCCACAGCGCCTCCTTTAGACGACGAGCGGCCTCCCAGCGATGTGGTGGAGGTAGCTATTCGAAGATGGTTCAGCGGCACCGACTACGGCTCCTCTTGTTTGCCTGCTACTGGATCGGGCTGTGGTTTGCCCAAATTTTTGTGTTTTTTGGGTGTTTTGTGTGTTTACTGTTAGTTTGTTCCCTTCGTGGGGTCTGGTCTGGTTTCCCTGCCAGTGTGCAAGTGGTTGGCTCCGGCGGTGAGCGGTTTTTCGTGTGGTTTCCAGTGCCAGTGGATGGCAAGATCTTTGCGGCGGACTCGGTTAGTGCACAACTCGAAGTCGAGAATGCGACCTAAATTAATTTCTAGATCTACTCAGAGGCCTGCGGTGGGTTATGGGGGAGACAGTCAACTCAATTACCGGAGGGGGTGCAAACATATGGTTACTAAGGGCGCCTCCAAACGTCCAGGTGTTCATATGGAAGCTACTTTATGTGGACCTTCCAACGGCATCTTTGCTTTGTCATTAGTGTGGGTGCAAAAATTATACCAGACCGGATCAGAGCGGCATGGGCCCGCGCAACGGCCCAAGTGGGTAAGCCCGCCCGAGTTCATGGGCCCACTCTACAGGGCTTGCAGATCAATCCCTCCCCCTTATTGGGCCTGAACAACGACCCAATAAGGGCCCGGCAAGGAGGCCCAGAACCAGTGCCACATCATCACTGCCATATCGGGCACGTGCCTATGCTATAAAAGGACCCCCAAGGCATCCAGGAAGGGGGTTGGTCATTCAATCAGAGGAGGAGGATTCCAGAGCAAGTGCTAGAGCTCAATTCTCTCCTTCTTGTACTCTTCTAGTTGCTCCGTGCAACCCCACTGTACGAAGCTTCTCTTGCCCTGTCAAGAGAACGCTCACCCCTCATTTTACTCAAATTATAGTGAAGATCAGGTGGCACCTCTCACCCGGAGACGTAGGTCGTAAAACTGAACTCCGTCACCAATCATTGTGTCATCACTCCCTACTCTCTTTATCTACTCTTCCATCTCTCTAACTCTACATACCATCAAATTCAATCAAGGCTATGAGGTGGGATTCTCGATCAAGGCGGCTCGGAAATTTCCGCCCACAATCTTTAGCGCCGTCTGTGGGATATCGATAGAGGTCTTACCCACACCTCTACCGACTCCTATTCAGCTTGTGGTGACGAGCCGCAAGTCCACCTCCAAATCAACCTCAACGCCTTCATCACGCCGACATCAACACGCTCAATGGTGAAGGTCAGCACCAACCCACCAAAGGCGGGTGCTGAACGAATAAACGATATGCTGATCGAAGAAGAACAAGAAATCTCAGTTGCAACCAACCGAAGAATTGTTCGAGAGCGATTGGGCCGCAAGGCAGCCATCCAGAAGGGCACAGCGATCGGCGAGACCCGTCATCCCCGAGGTGTCGATCTGGCAAAGAACACGCTATTCAAGGGAGCGAGCCTCAGGCTACATACGAGATCTCGGCTACTGACTTCCACCTGCTAAATCTCCTCAAGAAGAATGCGGCCCTCGAACAAGAGAGAGACTCCTTGAAGAAGGTAGCTGAGAGGGCAGGGGTTATGATCCCCAACTCTCCTGCTGCGACTGAAGGTCCACTAAAGACTCGCCCAGCTGCGAGTCATCACCTCGAAGAACCAAGGAGGGTTCATGCCGAAAAGGGTCAGGCATCCACGCAAGCACCTAAACAAACGGTGTGGGATCGTCTCAACATCGATGGCGCTCCAAGCCACCATCGAGAGAAGTCGCCTGAATCAATGGGGTCCATTGGATGCCCCGTTCACTCGCATGCAAGAATGTTAGATGCACGTGAGCTACTCAACCGACGAAGGCAAACCACCGATGTGGGACGCCACCATCAAGATCACAGGCTATTAATCGCCTCAGCGGGGCCTCTTCATCCCGAGGTGCTCGCAACCCCTTTCTCTGTCGGTTGGCAAACACCAAGTCTGCCCAAGTTCAACTGCATCAAGGGAGACCCAGCTCTCCACATCCTAGCCTACAAGCAGGCCCTGACGCCATACGAGTATGAGAACCATGTTCTTTGCCGTATATTTGCAGGAAGCCTCGAGGGGCCTTCCCTCGATTGGTACCACACATTGCCCACCGGTGCGGTGGCTACTTTCGAAGAACTGGCAGAACTCTTCATGGATCATTATCGGCTTAACCTGAAGCCAGAAAAGAAGCTGGATACTCTTTACCGGCTAAAGATGGGCTCCGATGAATCCTTGAGGAGCTTCACAACCAGGTTTCGCAATGAGCATTCTGAGCTCACTGGCCGTTACCAAAATGAGGAGGCCATTATGTTGGCATTCCAGAATGTCATCCGACCGGAACTCCACGTCTATACTGATTTTATCCGACATCCTCCGAGCTCCTTAGAGGCGATGTTCAAACGCGTGCAGTAGGAGATAGACGCGGAGGACAACCAGTGAGCCAGAAAGTTGCGCGACCCACGCGAACCTCGCGACTCGCGACACAGGAAGGCTGACGAAGCCCCGAGGGTTGCACGCTACAAGAAGCATGCCAATGCGGCATCCGAAGAGAAGAAACCAGCCAAGAGACAAAATGAGGAACCAAAAGTCCCTCCAGCAGGGAAGAGGAGAGCTACGAGGGAGCAGAGGGTGTTCACCGAGTTGAACACCTCAATCGAAGATATATTCGCCTACCTTCAGAACGAGCCATTCTGCAAGTGGCCGCAACCCCTTCCTCCGAACTCGGAATAGACCAAGGATACGACCGTCTACTGCGAATTCCATCGCAGCCACGGGCACCCGACTTCAACCTGCTGGCGGTTGAAGCACCACATCGAAGACTTGGTCCAGGAAGGGCGACTTGATGGCTACATCGCCAATAAAGAACCAAGGCAAGAGAAAGAAAGGCAGTAGCAGAAGCGGAAGGGAGTCAACATGATCCATGGATGCAGAAGCCACCGAGCGAATGTTGTTCACGGACACTTACATCGGCAAGCACCTTCTGGTAAAGAAGTGGAACGCCTCGAAAGGCGAATTCACAACGTCCGCCAGGCAGCCAACGCGCAAGAAACTTGGGTCGAGCAGCCTTGGCCCGGGCTACCCTGGCCCACAATTATCTTCACGCCTCGTGATCTGGAAGGAGTACTTCTACCACACCAGGACCCGCTCGTCCTGCAGCTCAAAGTCGACGGAGTACCGGTTAGTTGGATTCTGATCGACACCGGTTGCTCTGTGGATATCATGTTCAGCAACTGTTTCTCAAGCCTTGGCCACGGAGCTGAGAGCCTCGAGCATCTGCCTCTGATTATCACCGGATTCGATGGGGGTGAAGGCAAAGTCCTTGGCGAGGCCAAACTTACTGTTGAATTGACAGAGAAGACTTGAGTCTCCACTCGATTTGCCGTATCTGACGGTACATCAAGCTACAATATCATCCTAGGAAGACCCTTCCTGCATCGGCTTGGGGGAGTATCCTCTTCCTACTACCAGCTCCTCAAGTTTCCCACCAATGAAGGCATCAGATGCATTAGAGGGAATCAGGCGACCAGCAAATCCTGTGAAGCTGTCGCCACCAAACAAAAAGCACGATCCATCCTTCCATCCAAGAGGTCAGCCAACGAGGCCGGCACCTCGAAGCAATAGCAATTACCGAAAGACCCAGCTCTTCCAGTTCCACCGCTGGGAGAGTGGGATGACTCACCCTCGATCGAGCCCATCGTCAAGGTGGAGACCGGGGGAGGTGGGCAGCCGCGCGAAACATACATCGAGGCTGACTTGTCCAAGGAAGAGGCGAAGCAGATGATAACCTTTCTCTGAGTCAACATTGATATATTTGCTTGGAGCTTCGAAGATATGCCGGGCATCGACCCCGAGGTCGCTTGCCACCGGCTAAATGTCAAAGACGGAGCCGTCGCCATCCAACAAAAGTCAAGAACCATGAGGCCGGAACGAGCTGCTGCAGTCCGGGAAGAAGTGGCCAAGCTCCTTCAGGCCAACTTCATTCGAGAAGTCAAGTACCTGACTTGGATCTCCAATGTCGTCGCGGTGCCAAAGAAGAATGGGAAGATCAGGGTCTGCATTGACTTCACTAATCTCAATAAGGTCTGCCCGAAAGATCCCTTCCCGTTACCACGGATCGATCGACTTATCGATTCCACAGCAGGGCATGAGCTAATGTCCTTTGTAGATGGATACTCCGGATACAATCAAATTCCACTACACAAGGACGATCAGGAGAAAACGTGCTTCGTGACGGATCGTGAGATCTATTGCTACAATGTGATGCCTTTCGGCCTCAAGAATGCTGGCTCAACATATCAATGACTCATCACAAAGATGTTCGAGAAGCAAATTGGCCGGAACGTGGAAGTCTACATAGACAACCTGCTCACCAAAAGCCGAAGAAGAGAAGATCACCTCAAGGACCTGGAGGAAACATTCAACATCCTGCGATACTATCGGATGAAGCTCAACCCTGCGAAGTGCGCCTTCGATGTGAAATCCGAAAAGTTCCTCGGATTCCTCATCACGCAAAGAGGAATCGAGGCCAATCCGGACCAGATTATAGCCATCCAGGAGATGCCATCACCATCAAATGAACAGGAGGTCAGACGACTCACCGGTCGTCTAGCAGCGCTGAATCGTTTCATATCCAAGCACTCTAACAGATGCAAGCCTTTCTTCGAGAGGCTTCAGAAGGGAAGTAACTCTAAATGGGATAGCTCCTGCGAAGAAGCCTTCCAAAACATCAAGGCTTACCTTGTCCAGCCGCCGGTATTGGTAGCTCCCATACTAGGGGAACCCCTATGGGTCTGCCTATCGGTCTCTGAGCAAGCCACCGGTGCGGTGCTTGTAAGCCGAAGAGACGGGCTCGAGCACCCAATCTACTACATTAGCCATGCTCTGCTTCCAGCATAGACAAGATACTCAAGGGTCGAGAAGATAGTTTTAGCTCTGCTCATGGCAACGCGAAGACTAAGGCCGTACTTTGTCGCTCATCAAGTCACAGTCACCACAGAACATCCCCTCAAGGACATCCTCGATCGGTCTGATCGCGCCGGGAGGATGGCCAAGTGGGTAACAGAAATGAGCTCATTGGGAGTGCTCTTCGAGCCAAGAGTCTCGATCAAGGGGCAGGTGCTAGCAGACTTCCTCACCGACTTCCTAGTTGAGGACCCAGTCGGCCTACATCAAGATCCTGACCTCGAATTTGAGGATGACAGGAGAAGCAAACCCGCAGAACTTCACACGCTTCCTAGCCACCCGTTGGCCGGCTGGAACCTTTACACCGACGGGGCCTCAAGCTCAGCAGGCTATGGAATCGGAGTATTACTCATCTCCCCTGACCTGCACAAGATTCAGCGATCCATCATGCTCGGTTTTGCAGCTACAAACAATGAGGCTGAGTACGAAGCAATCCTTGCCGGCATGGAGATAGCCTTGAGCTTATCAATCAAGCAAATAACCATTCATAGCGACTCTCAGCTCATCGTCAGGCAGATTGAGGGGCAGTACGAAGCCAAGAACAGCAGGATGCAGCAGTACTTGACCATGGCGTGGAAGCTATATGAATGCTTCCAGGAGGTCGAATTCAAGGAGATCCCTCGATCCGACAATCGAATCGCTGACACTCTCGCAAATGCAGCTTCAGTTCTTGGGGATGAACAGGAGGTCAGAGAAATCAAGATCGATTTCCAAAGATACCCAAGGGTGGACCTTCATCATCAGACTGGCCTGATTGCCGATATAACGGTTGAAGCGCCCACGGGATGGTTGGTACCTATAATCGGCTATCTTCAGCAAAAGGTCCTACCTGAGGACCCCGTTCAAGCAAAGAAACTTCTGAGGAAAATTCATCGCTTCCGTCTCGACGGAGAAGACCTCTACTGGCAGTCACATGGAGGTATGTACCTTCGGTGCCTATCCAAGGAACAGTCACAGAGAATCCTTACAGAGATACATTCAGGGGCATGTGGCAACCACGCCGGGGGTAGATCGCTAGAAGGCAAAGTCAAGCTGCAAGGATACTACTGGCCGACCATGGTCAAAGATGCTCGAGAATTCATCAAAAGATGCGAGCAGTGTCAGCGGCATGCAAAGCAGATTCACGTCCCTGCAGGAGATCTAAACCCCCTAACGAGCCCGTGGCCTTTTCATCAATGGGGGTTAGATTTCCTGGGGCCTTTCCCGCCGTCACCAACCCAGAAAAAGTATCTCCTCGTTGCAACAGACTACTTCACCAAGTGGATCGAAGCAGTGCTGTTAGCAAGGATCACCGATATCGAAGTCATCAAGTTTATCAGAGGCAATATCTTTTCAAGGTTCGGGTCCCCTAAGGTACTAATAGCTGATAATGGAGCTCAGTTTGATTCAGACAACTTTAGAGAATTCTGCCAAGGTTACGAGATCAAACTATTCTATTCGACGCCTAAATACCCACAGTGCAACGGGTAAGCCGAGGCATCAAACAAGGCAATCATGGATACTCTGAAGAAGAAGTTGGGACCTCGAAAAGGCCTATGGGAGAAAATGCTTCCGGAAGTATTATGGGCGTATCGTACTACCCCGCGGCGATCGACTGGATTCTTCCCGTTCCACCTCACGTATGGCTCCGAAGCTGTCCTACCTACTGAAGCGCTCCACTCCACGGTCAGGACTAAGGCTGTTGAGTCTGGAATGAACAATAAGCTCAGAAACAATGAGCTAGTGGCAAGTTCGCTCCGTCTTGGGAGGGGCCATACGTCATAGAGTCCAGAGGCAGTAAAGGCTCATACAGGCTGATCGACCAAGACGAAAGGCGACTACCCCGAGCTTGGAATGTAACCCATTTGAAAATCTTCTACCCTTAACCAAACTCTGAATTTTGTAACCGTGAATTTGGTTTATCAATAAAATATCTATTTTTCTCCAAGTTCAAGTCTATTGAAATTTTATTCAGCCTGTGTGAGGTACCAAAAGGCTCCTGGCAACCCAGGTCATATTAAGCCTTCGATTCCGCCAGTTCAAGTCGGAAGCTCGAAGCAAAATCGGATATGCCCTTTCAAGGCTAAATCCCGATAAAAAGGCTCCTGGCAACCCAGGTCATATTAAGCCTTCGATTCCGCCAGTTCAAGTCGGAAGCTCGAAGCAAAATCGGATGTGCCCTTTCAAGGCTAAATCCCGACAAAAAGGCTCCTGGCAACCCAGGTCATATTAAGCCTTCGATTCCGTCTGTTCAAGTCGGAAGCTCGAAGCAAAATCGGATATGCCCTTTCAAGGCAAAATTCTGATAAAAAGGCTCCTGGCAACCCAGGTCAACCCAAATACTTCGATTCCACCAGTTCAAGTCGAAAGCTCGAAGTAAATTCGCCTACGCCACTTCAAGGCTAAAGTCAAATAAGAATAACTCCTGGCAACCCAGGTCAACCCAAAAAATTCGATTCCGCTTATTCAAGTTGGAAACTCAAAGCAACTCAGAGTTGTCACCCTCAAACACAAAAATATGAACCATCGAATTGTCAAGCTGGAGTGCTCTCACACAAACAAAGTTAAAAACTCAAATGTAAAGAGTGCAATTTATTAAGCAAGGCATGCAACTACATCAAGATGAACGACGACAAACGGAAAAGAAGAGGAGTACAAGTCAAGAAAATGGGGCTCAAGAAGGCCGCGTAGCAGCAGTCAGAGCCAAAGTGCGTGTGGACTTGATGGCTTTGAGGGTATCTAAAGACTCAAGCCATCCGGTGTAGTACTCTCCGTAGTCTTTCTCAAGCTCTGCAACATGCTTGCGAAGGCCGGTGACCTCCTGCTCCCGTGCGATGGCAGATGACTGACTACTCGCTGCCAGCTCCTCAATCTGTTTTTGAAGCTCGGACTCCTGCCCATGCAGACTAGCAACCTCTGCTTCCCTTGCTTCAAGCTGAATGGCACGAGTCATATCTTTCTCCTCAAGCTTGGCGACTCGGGTCCTCAAGCCAGTCACCGACTCCTCCAGCTGCTCATGCAGGGCAATCTGAGATTGCAGAGTGGCAATGATGGCCGCTTGATCCTCAAGCTTCTTCGCGTCAAGGGCTTTGTCCTTCTCAAAACCTTCAGCTCGGGTACGCCACATCATTACTGAACGTTCATCCTTCTTGGACTCGGTGGAGAGCTTCTTCACCGTCTTCTCAGCAGACTCAGCACGTTCCAGAGCCGCCTTAAGATCCTCCTCAAGGCTCTTGACTTTTCTATAAAGGCCTATGCACCCACTACGGATCCCGATATCTAGAAGGGTCGACATCTGGCTCCAAGGATAAGCAAATTAGTACAGGATGTCAAGTAAAAAGGAAAGGAGGAAGAAACCATGAGAAGGCTCACCGCATCCTCAATACCGTCCATAACTTTTGGGTGACAGGCCTGAAGTAGTCCCAGATGTTTTCTGTAGAAAGTGGTAAGCTCTGAGGGTGAAACAGGGGGACGAGCCAACGTATTTGGTGCAGGCCCTGATGCCACAGCTTTTCCTTTCACTCTCCGAGGCACTGAAGCAGGCTTCCCCTCCCTAACTCGTGCACAACCCCTCGAGGCGGAAGGTTCACCAACGACGTCGTCAACCATGGCCTCATCCGGCTGAGCCACTGGGGCGTCCGGAATCAGGGTAGCTACCTCCTGCACTTGAGTGTCCCCAGCAGACACTGCGGACAAAGCAACAAAGTCAGACCGAAAAACACAGGCTAATAACGAACGTGGAAGAAGGCAGAAGAAGGATATCGTCAAGGGCAATCGGACAAGAAACACCAACACCCTCGACCGCAGGGAGTCCGGGAACTACTGCTTCAGTCTAGCGAATCCCTTCCTCCGGAGCATTGAGCTCAGCCATCATCGCTCTCATCTGATCAGGGCGGAGAACCATCTTCGGCGACGATCCTGGTCCCATGGAATTCCTTGCTGGAAGAATCGAAGCACCATATTCTGGCAAAACACAAACCTCAGCCTGAGGACATTCACTCTCCTTTGCCTTCCCAACCTTAAACCGGTGTATCAGACGCCCAGGCTTGTAACTCAAAGCGGCAGGCCGACAGTCGATAACCACGTCCTCGAGTTCCCTCTCGATCCTGCGAGACCGAGGGTCGCGAGAAGGAGAAACTGTAGCAGGAGAACCTGCGTGAGGACGCGGGGATCCGGCACATCCCTCGTCTTCACTGTCATCAGAAGCCATAAGAGAAGACTCGCTCGCGTCGTCTTTTTCGCCAACATTGAGGGCGCCATCGCCACCCTCCTTCAAAGTAGCACCTGGGAGAACCAAGTCATGCCCAACCGCAGCAGCGCACAATTTCAAACTTTTCCCTGAAAGACACATGCTCGAAGGCCGTCGAGACATAACAATCTTCTCTCGGGCCTTTTTGGGCCTCAGTACCTTCCTTTTCTCTTTCCCGCAGGAGATCACAAGTTCGGCGGGAACAATCTCTCAAGTCACCCGAGCAGGCTCAATCATCGCCTCCATCAGCTGGGCCCGGCTCGGCTCATCAGACCCTCGAGGAAACTCTTCCTCGTAATCAGACACCACCACCACGTTCTCTGGCGCCCTGGAGAGCGCGTAATCTGGCAAACCGAGGCATTTAAGCCGCGCGGGGGAATAAGTAAAATCCTTCCACATATTAGTCCCAAAGGTCAACTTCTTAAAAGAGCTTGTCCAACTTCTTGCATCGTGCCTGAGGCCACGCCCTCTTACTGCTCCCCGAATACCGGCTAACTGCGTAGCTAACCACTTTAAATGGCAATTTGGGCACGCGAACAATGGAGCACCACGCGCCAGTCACGGATAAGGGGTAGAGACAATAGAACCTGTCGGATAAACTCGTATATTTTATCGGGGGCTGATGTGACTCCGGCATAAGAGTAAAAAGTAGCTTCGACCCAGACACTCTCTGCCATCGATAGTGGTAAAAGAAATACCCGAGCTCGACACAAGGAATTTCACCGTCAGGGATCTCAGAATAGCAAGCAGCAAGTTCCTCGCGATGATCCAATTCGATTCGGCAAAAAGCATAGATCACCCTCCAAGCGTTGCCGCTAACTTACCCTGGACAAAGATCGGAGATGGACAGTAGCCTGGCAGCAAAAGGAGGCAAAGGCAAGCGTAGTCCGCTGTTCATCTGGCCCATGGTCACAAGGGTCCCCAGGACCTTCTCCATGCTAGCCTCCTCAAGGAAAACTGCATCCCGGCAAGCCCCAAAGGCGGCATAAGCTCTCTCAATGGATGGCCTGTCATCATTGTCCCGAAACTCGGCCATCAGTTCACCCCATGATGTTCGCCTTTTGTCCACACTAGTGCAATCGGTGGTGGGTTCATCATGATCTTCGTCCGCAAAGGGCCTTAACGGCCCTAACTCGCCGTTAGAACCACTGTCCGAATCCTCAACATGTGGCCGAGGAGGAGCGCAAACAACCTCCTTCGTTCCTCGATGGTGTTTTCCCAACACAGCGGGACCCTTGACGGATTTCATCTTGAAAAGAGCAGCCTGCAATGGAGACACAAACGATAAGTTAAGAGCAGGGTGGGCGAAAAATCCACTGAAATGCGAGATAAAAGGACACTTCCTTGATCCTGGCCAAAACAACACCCTTACACGACCGTAGTACCTGGCGAACACAGTAACCAGGTGCGGTAGTACATCGGGTGAAGACTGGCTAGCCATCATGCGGCGTTGTCCTAGATTATTTCTAAGAAGCCCCCTCAAATGTAGCGTTGTCCCTCGCCGACAACCCCGCGCACCAGTGGCTTAGGAATATGACCGAAAAAGTGTCGGTTTCAGATGGGGTTAAGATTCTAAAAATACACTATTTTTAGTACCGACACTTCTTGGCCTCTTCTAGCAGCCCCAGTAACGGGGTGTCAACATCGACAAGCAACCCACCCCTCGGTTTCGTCAGAAAACCGAGAGGGGGGGTGTGTCGGCATCAACATGCACCCCACCCCCTGGTTGCGTAAGAAAATCGAGAGGGGGGGGTGTGTTGGCATCAACAAGCATCCCCCCCTCGGTTTCGTCAGAAAACCGAGAGAGGGGGTGCTCGGCGTCATGCGTCGCCCACCCCTCGGTTTCATCAGAAAACTAAGAGGGGAAGATCGACATCACCAACAGGTGGTCAACAATGTCAGAGAGAGAGAGAGAGAAAAAGAGGAAGGGGCCTCGCAGCCCGGACCCGGTACTCTCTCCCACTCGCGCACAACCCCCTTTCTACCTCTCAACGGGTACACCAAAAAAAAAAGGGTGGGGTGGTGGAGCCCGTGGACAAGGCTGCAATCCCAAAAGGGAGCTACAGCCCTTCTAAGAGAAGAGGAAAGCACCCCCCCCCATCTCCCATTGCAGGCTGGGGCTTGTTGCCCGTAACCAACTCGAAGCCCGCAGCTGGCACCCGAGACCAGCTCGGAGCCCGCGGTCAGCACCCGCGCCCGGCCCACGTGCCACCTCCAGCACGTCCCAGCACCGGGACCGCCGCCACTTTCCGCCGGCGCTGCTCGCTGGCACCCGATCGGTCTTCAATTGCTGCCGTCCACACCCCGCGTCGGCTGCCGCTGTTGCGGCAGCCGTCCAACCCGCAGCACATCACAAGAGAGAGTGAGATGGAAAGAGGAAGGACCTCGCACACGGCTCTCTCTCGCGGGAACCCTCTCTCTGACCGAGGGCTCTCTCTCGCACCCGCTTTCTCTTGCGTGGATCTCCCACTCGCGTGGGTCGCCAGAGCAAAAGAAAGAGAGCAGGGACAAGAGGCAGCCGTCCGGGTTTAAGGCCCAGTTTGCTTTCACGTGTGAAGAAAGCAGAGAAGGAAACAAACTAAAGAATAGAAAGTGAAAGCAAAGAAGGAAAGTGAGAGAGAGACGCTGCTCTCTCACCGGAAGGAAAGAAAGGAAAGAGAGAGAGGGTCCGAGCGTGCGTCGGGAGGGCCGCCCGACTCGCGCCCGCAGCCCCCCCCCCCCCCTCTCCGATCCGGTCGGGGCCAGCCCCCCGGCCCGCAACCGGCCGCCGACCGCACCAGCCCGCCTGCCATGCCCCCTGCTGCGCCAGCCCGAGCCCGGCCTCCGCCGCACCAACCCGCCTGCCGTGCCTCCTGCTGCGCCAGCCCGAACCCGGCCTCCGCCGCACCAGCCCGCCTACCATGCCTCCTGCTGCGCCAGCCCGAGCCCGGCCTCCACCGCACCAACCCGCCTGCCGTGCCTCCTGCTGCGCCAGCCCGAGCCCGGCCTACGCCGTACCGACCCGCCGCCGCTGCCCGCCGACCTCCATGCTGCCTCTGTTGTTGCTGCTGTACCACACGAACAAAAAAAACAGAGCAGAGCAGAGAAAAGGAAAGAGAGAGAGAGGGACGCTCCTCTCTCATGTGAGTCAAAGGAAAGAAAAAAGAAAGAGGGGCTCGACATCCTCTCCTCCATTCACTCAGCGGCAAAGAGGTGGGGGAGAGTTCTGCTCCCCCCCCCCCTCCTCAAGCTTCTCCAGCAAAGCTTGAACCGTGCGAGGGAACACGGATCAGCTCCCCCCACCTTCATCCCCTTTAGCAGCCAAGCGCAGCGGCGATGGCAGCCCGCGCGCTTGGCTCCAGCGAAGACGACGTTCCGACGCCTCTCGAGTCGGACCGTGTTCGCGATCGACGATGCCCTGACGGAGGAGCCGAGCCCGCAAGCGAGCATCTCATCTTCAGTCCTACCTGAACGGCACCATTAGTGGTGACAACCCAAGTGCCGTGATGGTGGCCCATGCCGACTGCATCTGCAAGGACGACGATCCGATGCCATTCGGGACATCATTCGATAACACCTGACGGAAGGGGCCAAGCCTACAAGCCGGTATCCCATTTCCTCTCCCACCGCACCTCAGGTTTTCATAGCAGCGAGACCAATGCACAGAAGCTGATCCTTGAGACGAGCAATCGAACCGCGTACTACGACCTCTGCGTCTCTAGCCTCCACCACGATTGATCCCTGCGCCCGTGCGTCGGCCGACTTGAACGTCTACATCGTAGTTCTCGGAGATCGCGATATGCGCACCAAAAGAGTCTCAGCGTCGGCAGAAGGCAAAGGAGTCTCGGCATCCTCTCGGTCGGGAAAAGGGAAAAGGGTCTCGGTATACTCTCGGTCGAAAAATACACTAATTTTCCGAGAACGTCTCCTTGTAAAACCGAGACTTTTTGGCTCGCACCAAAAGGGTCTCGGCATCGGCAGAAGGCAAAGGAGTCTCGGCATCCTCTCGGTCGGGAGAAGGCAAAAGGGTCTCGGTACCCTCTCAGTATCCTCTCGGCATCCTCTCGGTCGGGAGAAGGCAAAAGGGTCTCGGTACCCTCTCGATATCCTCTCGGCATCCTCTCGGTCGGGAAAAGGCAAAAGGGTCTCGGTATCCTCTCGGCATCCTCTCGGTCGGGAAAAGGGAAAAGGGTCTCGGTACCCTCTCGGTATACTTTTGGTCAAAAAATACACTAATTTTCTGAGAACGCCTCCTCGCAAAACCGAGACTTTTTGGCTCGCACCAAAAGGGTCTCGGTGTCGGCAAAAGGCAAAGGAGTCTCGGCATCCTCTCGGTCGGGAGAAGGCAAAAGGGTCTCGGTATCCTCTCGGCATCCTCTCGGTCGGAAAAAGGGAAAAGAGTCTCGGTACCCTCTCGGTATACTCTCCGTCGGAAAATACACTAATTTTTCGAAAATGCCCCCTTGCAAAACCGAGACTTTTTGGCTCACACCAAAAGGGTTTCGGTATCCTCTCGGTTGGGAAACGCACTGCTTTTTCAGTTACGCCCACTTGCAAAACCGAGACTTTTTGGCTCGCGCCAAAAGGGTCTCGGCATCGGTAGGAGGAGACTCTGCTAATACGAACCGCGACATCGACGGCCCTTGTCAACCATGCCAGAATCCTAAGGCGTTTGCACCTTGGAATCCCAGCCGACCCAGGGGGTCCCGACCCGACTGGGAGGGGGTAACTGTGGGTACAAAAATTGTACCGGACCGGATCAGAGCGGCATGGGCCCGCGTAACGGCCCAAGTGGGTAAGCCCGCTCGGGTTTATGGGCCCACTCTACAGGGCTTGCAGATCAAGCCCTCTCCCTTATTGGGCCCGAACAACGGCCCAATAAGGGCCCAGCAAGGAGGCCCAGAACCAGTGCCACGTCATCACTGCCATATCAGACACGTGCCTATGCTATAAAAGGACCCCCAAGGCATGCAGGAAGGGGGTTGGTCATTCAATCAGAGGAGGAGGATTCCAGAGCAAGTGCTAGAGCTCAATTCTCTCCTTCTTGTACTCTTCGAGTTGCTCCGTGCAACCCCACTGTACGAAGCTTCTCTTGGCCTGTCAAGAGAACGCTCACCCCTCATTTTACTCAAATTATAGTGAAGATCAGGTGACACCTCTCGCCCGGAGACGTAGGTCGTAAGACTGAACTCCGTCACCAATCATTGTGTCATCACTCCCTACTCTCTTTATCTACTCTCCCATCTCTCTAACTCTACAAACCATCAAATTCAATCAAGGCTGTGGGGTGGGATTCTCGATCAAGGCGGCTCGAAAATTTCCCCCCACAATTAGGTTGGGGGGGGGGGGGGTGTGCATGGCCGTTTTGGCTGGTTCTCTGCTACATCACTGGTATCCAAGTCCAGTTGGTTGAGCTTTTGAAATCAAGGTCTAAGCCGGAGCAGATCCTGGGGAACCCAACCGCGAATAAGGTGGTGGCGGTGGCCTTCTTGTAGATTTGGATGGAACGATGTGCTCAACTATTCCAACAAAATCCTTAATCTATCTATATAACACAGCATGCTGTATTGTGATGACTAGGACCAAAAAACCCCTTTTAGGCATCCGTTTTATGTACATATAACCGTTTGTCGTCCCAAATCGACTGACTACCTAATAAATTATCCCAAATTTTCAATCATAGCAATCCAAAATAAGGTACTAGATAATAAATGTCAGAATCCCCTTCACCAAAATCAGTTATACTAATTTCGAGCTGAGCCGCCCCTCTCTCCCATGTGTGAATACAGTTCTCTCATAAATCCTATTAAAAACCTACTATAAAAATATTAAAAACCTACTATAAAGATGATAAATACCTATTCAATGATATTTAACGTCCATTTGATGTTAATTAGTACTTTTAGGGAAGGTTAATTAGTGCTCTCTCTCTCTCTCTCTCTCTCTCTCTCTCTCTCTCTCTCTCTCTCTCTCTAGTAAGTGAATCACACCCTGAAGGTGGCCGTCCTAGTGCCGACAAGCACGGGCATTTACTAGTTCAAGACAGTGTGCAGCAAGGGATTGAGCTTTGATATCCTTTTGAACGGGCTCTACCACCTGACACCTTGATGGGTTGTTGGGAGAGAGTGGTGGTGGAGGTTTTGTGGACTGAGAACCTTTTCGAGCATCGGAGGAGGTTGCTAGTGGAGCTTGGGTGTTGGCTTCCACATCGGGCCAGGGGAGTGCGGCTACATCTTAGAGGTGTCGTGTGAATGCCCCCATCCAAGCGGAACTTTTGGGCAATGCGCGGGACTTCTAAGGAGCTCGTACGGCGTCAAGGTAGGAGTTTAGTGATACGCACGGATTACAAGGTCCCAAGATTATTTAGTGTTGGGGAGCGAGATTATCGGTGATATTTGTCCTCTCCTTTTCGAGTGTTTGGAGCAGTGGTAGCAACTGAATTTTTTTTTTTCAAGTGTCGGTGCGGTGGATCTCCCGAATGGCTAATAATGAGCGCACTAGTTGGCAGGGATGGCAAAGGTGTAGTTTCGATGCGGTTTTGGGCCAAACCAAAACTGCACCGCAACACCGAACCGCCACATCAAAACCGCACCGCACTGCAACGGTGTACCATTATGTAAAACCGAAACCGCACCATGCGGTGCAGTGCAACACGGTTTATCATTATAATGGCCTAAACAGTGCGATTTTATACGGTTTTTTGTAAAACTGAAACCGCATCGTAACACCGAAACTGCAAACCGAAATTACACTGCATCTCGACGGTTTTATATTTTGGCAAACCAAAACAGCACCATGCGGTACGGTTTACTGCGGTTTTCTATTTTAAGCCGCACCGCTGCCATCCCTAATAGTTGGTGAGGGAGGCCCTTATTCACGGTGTCGGGTACGTGTTGTTGGACCTCTTTGTTTCCAAATGTACTATCGGCACTTTTTAGAGAGGACCCAAAGATTATGATGTAATGACTGCCATCCAGTTTACGAAAAAAATAAAACAAAATAAACTATGAGTATTGCTAGCTCAAACTCGGCTAATTAGGCTTCATCACACATATAAGATACCAATTTTCAAGCTACATACGTAACAAACCCATTTCAGCTTGTAAATTGGATCCGGTTTTATGATTTGACTCGGTTTTAGATTAGTTTTGGGCTAGATCAGTTTGTTTAAGTAGAAAAATGGAGCCAAACTCAATTGGGATCGATTTTGAAGCTCCAAAACTGCACTCAAAGCTAAGCTTGAGTACTTAAGCTATGGGGATCTCCTACCCAGCCTAGTGAGAGCAACTTAGGGGTCGTTTGGTAAGTCTATGGAAGTCGTGGAACTAGCAGAACACCAAGAACTAGGTGCGCCCAGTTCTTACGGAAGTCCCGGCCAGTTTCGATGTTTGGTTCCATAGAACCGGACAGCAAAGAGAGAGAGAGAGAGAGAGAGAGAGAGAGAGAGAGAGTGGGGGCGGGGGGGGGGGGGGGGAGAGAGAGAGAGAGAGAGAAGGGGGAACAATGACTAGGCTAGTTTTACTGCCTCTGAAGGCATAGGGGACATACTCTTCCACTTCTTAGGAGAGAAGACAGTGCTCAGGGCTTTTCCGGAGATCAAGCAAGCTCTCAGCAGATCCAGAGCCTGCATAGATCATGGAGAACATCAAACCATAAGACACCTTTTATCTAAAATGCATAGCAAAATGAATTAATATGGTCATACAGATTCAGAAACCATATATATGTATGGGTCATGATCGGATGACCTATGAAATTTTGACTCAATCTTTGTAATGTTGGATTAGGGTTTCAGAATGTGCTGATTTTTTATGAGGATGATCAGAGCATACGATAGATAGTATATATATATCTCTCACCTCTTCTTCTCCGACGGTGACCTCTCTCTCCACTACAGTACTGATCGAGTGCACATTGAGCGCCTCCAGGGCAGCGATGACTGAGATGTGCGACAGTGGTGTCACCACCATTCCGTCCGTCACCATGAACTTCTGCTCCGTCGCCGGGTTCCCCAGCGTGGGATTGATTTCAGTGACGGTAACATCCTCTTCACCATGACAGCAGTCGTTGTAACAATGATTGAAGCAGGCCTGGCAACCAGTCACCCGGCATTTGCACGGCAGCTTTTCATCGATCCTTATCAGGCGGTGGCCTTCGCCGAAACCCACCTTTGGAGCCAGCAGCCCGCCGTTCTGGCAGCTCGAGCCCTCCACACTCTCATACAGGTGGCCGATACACCCGATGGAGGTATCCTTGTTCAAGAGTTTGACAATGGATCCTAGTGGGAGGGAGAGGAAGCTGACGAGGAGCTCCACAAAGTCACCCCCTGCTTCGGCGTATAGCACCTCGTCGAGGTCGCTCCTTTCAAACAGCTTCAGGCTGATTCTCTTGGCTTCAGCTTCCCCTTCATTTTCACTTGTATGTGTTGACTTCGGATCTTCATCATCACTGTGGACCGAGCCGGCAGGATTTTGCAGCAAGGCGTCCTTTGAAGGTGAGCACGTACGAGAACCCATTACGCGTTACTGCTGATCTATTCGACCATGCGCTCTTCACTATGGGTCCTAAACATAAGGTCAGGCAGCTGAAGAGGCGGTTCGCCATGCTTTCCCTTGGCACCGGACTTGCAGCAGGTAAGAACAGATCCGTTAATGGAGTCTTTGAGAGTAGCGATCTCTTCACCAAGCCAGGGATCTACACCCATAGGAACAAATAATTAGTGCAAGAAAGCTGAACCCTCTATGCTTTTGCTTAACAATGGCAGCTGTACACAAAAGGGGTGTTTGGCATACGGACCTTAAACCTCATCCGGCAGAGGGTACATTTTTAATGAGAATTGAGGGGTTTTTTTTTATTTTTTGCAAAAGAAACCAATCCCTCCATATGTAACATCCACTTTCTACCCCCGACATTGGATACCTATCCAAACGGGCTGCCCAGAGCCAATGGGTCCAAGTAGAAAGGAGGGGATATCTACGAAGTGGTGGAGCATTCATTAAGATTTTCGGTAGAGTATGCCCTTATATAGCACCTTGTCGAAAAGAGGTGAGATATAACCAAGAAATGGACAAAGAGAGAAATTAAGATTACAATGAAACGTTCCGGTTGGCGGAGAAACTGACGGAATGTGAAATAGTATAAAAATGACTATAGGATAGGGGTGGAAACGGACGGTTCTGGATTGATGCCAAACACCCCCTAAGGGTTCCAGATTCTTATTCTTAGGCTCTGTTTTTATGTTATAGTATTGCCGAACAATGGCAGGTCGCAGGTGATATTTTTGCATCAACAATCCAAGTTGTGAAAAATATGTCATTTATTGCCTCAATTAGGGGCTGGCTGCCGAAGTAGGTAGCCGCATCAAGTCCAATCGTCGCAGTGTTTTGAAAACCGGACCGAACCGAAACCATAACTTGTTTCGGTTTGGTCTTTGAATAAACTAGTTTGTATGTTAACCCAAGAATCAAACCTTGCCATTGAAGAATTTAGTAAATATGTACTTAAAAAAATATATTTCATACGGTTCAAACAGTTGAATCACCTGTTTGAACCGATTTGGACCGAACCGGATGCCTTTTCAGTTCGCCTTACAGTCCAGTTTTAAAAACACTGGTCGGTCGGACATCAAAAATGCACTCCACCGACAAGGGTCGACAGATTGGAGGAGATATGAACTCTTATTTGGGACGATGGACCTGGTCACAGGATATGCTGTAAATATAATTTTTTAAAAAATTATCCAACTAGGTCATGCTCATTCAGATCTAACTGGGTGGCACCAACACAAAAAAAATTTAAACCAAGCCACATCCTCATCCAAAAGAGGGTAATATTATATTTATTTTAGACGACAAATGCGGTGGCCCACCAAAACCTTCTCCTACACTATGGTAAAGGCATAAAATGGTGGGAGGGCCAACTTTTTTTTATTTTGGAACCCAATGGGATTCTATTGCACTTAAATCCTTAGAAACCACCGATTTTGATCAATTATGCTGCGGTGATGTATAGTTTTTGTGTCTATTAGCCATCAGGGGCGGACCTACATTGGGCCTAGAGCCCCCCTCACTTTGGAAAAAGTAAAGGTAAGTTACTCTTACCCCCTTAAAATTTAGCTTAAAAACATGTAACCCCTATAATTAATTTTGTTCCAAATCACTCCCTAAAGCCTGAAATGTTAGCACAATACCCCCTTTTGTCAACTACTTGATTTCCGCACTTGGTAATTTTTATTTGATCGAAACTGAATTGAATGGGGGGGGGGGGGGTTTCAAAATGTTATGTTTTGACTATAGGGGGTTAAAATGTTTTTGAGCTAAACTTCAGCAGGGGAGGGGAGCCAAGTGTAATTTATAAAAAAAAAGTAATTCTAGCCGGTTTGTCAACTTTTGGTTGCCAACTTCACATGGAGGTGACCCCCACCAGTCGCCACTGCCCCACCGTCCACCAACCCCCGCCAATCAATGTCCACCACTATACCGCCGACCACCACCCCACCGCCACATGGGCCATCCGTCGCCACCACCCACCACCCGTATGTGCGACCCACGGCCGGCCTCGTCAGCCGCCGGCCACCACCCGTTGCTGGCCACCAATGCCCACTACTGTCCGGCCGACATCCACCACCGTCTGCCACTACCCGCACACATGGCATCCCCACAAAGTTCATCACATGGTCCTTAGTGAATAAGAATCGAGTGGGAATCGGAGCCTATTTACAGGTTTTTGGGGGTACATATGAAATACCCCCTCCACCCGAAAAAAAAAAAGAGGATCTAGTCTATTATTTACAACCCATGCATCCTGATCGAGTCGGTTAGTTACAGCTCCAAATTTTCGAAGGACTCCGAGGATCAAAATTCTCCTCCACTAGAGGTAAAATCCTAATATGTCTTTTGTTGCGCGATTGAAGGAATAATAGGGTTGTCACACTGTTTGTCGAAGCCTTCGACTGTGAGGCAATTATTATAGTTACTTTTTAATGATTATGTCCCCCTGAGAAAAAATCCTGGGTCCGCCACTGTTAGCCGTTGATAGTGTATTTCAACGTGTAATGCAAGAATCACAGAAAAATAAAATTTAAAATAAAAAAAATCACCTCTAAGAATGATTAGTGATACTATACTCTTCATATAATATAAAGAGTAATTTACCCAAAAGAAAAAAGAATAAATAGATTTAATTTACCTGATCTGAGGTGAGATAGACCGTTCCCCTCTGAAAAGCAAGGGAACTGGGATCTTTGACCCCAAGCTTTTCAAGCCGAGACAGAGTATCACCCATGGAGACAGGGATCACGTGCAGGTCGTCGCTGATTATGAACCGACCTTCATCCTTTATTGACCATTGCTCCTCATCCGCTTCCGTTTCCGCTTCCACTTCCCCCCAGTTGAAGCAGGAGTCCATGGCTCGGCCGCAAGGGCACCAGCTACCGCAGGCGTGGCTGAAAAGGCGGTGAGTCTTGGTGAAGCAATCCCAGTCCGGGCAACGGTAACATACCCGATGGGTTTCCTTACCGAAGTCCTCGTTGCCATCCAACTGCAGATCGTAGGCGTTCAACTGCAGATATTCGAGGCTCTCAATGCTCTCGAGCAATCCATCCATGCTTCCCATCTCTGATCGGGTGCCGAGGGCCGTGATGACGGCGCCGACCGGACACGGCAAGATGCCGAAGAGGTACCGCACGAAACTGCTGTCGGATTCCGCAAACACCACCCGGTTCTTCTCCTTGTCGATCAGAAGGCTCAAGGTGAATTGTACGGGGTCGGCCATGGGAGCAGGATTCTGAGGATTATTGCTTCACGCTCTACTGGGCACAGAAGAAAAACCCCGGCCCTGTGGCTACGTGATCTTTTACAGAATAAAAAACCCTAGCCTGTGCGGCAACACAGCCGTCAGATGAGATGATGATGGATCGAATGGATGTGGCTCGGAATGGAATGCCGATTACCTTCCCATTTTTTTTATAAAAAAAAACCGTTTGGATATACCCCACCAACTGAAAATCCGTCCCGATATCGTATCCATTCCGTCAGGTAATGAGATCGCGAGATCTTATCACTCACATTAATCCCTGTGAAACCCTCCCGCACCTTCGCCGTCTACCTGCACCTCGTCCCCCGTCCCTCCGTCTGCTCGTCCAGAACATCGCCGCCCCCAAAGCCGATCGGAGTCTCTCTCTCTCTTTCTCTCGGTGGGAGTGGAAACGGAGTCAGGCGACACGGAGGAGGCCGGCGTGGTGTATGCAGGCAATGTGGAGGGGGGTCACCTAGGTGTGGCCCTGGAGACGGGGAGGCTCACGGCCTGCTTCACCATGATTGCGGCCTCCGGTGTATTTGGGTGCGAGTAGGAGCGGAGGCAAGCAGCGTGGAGAAGGACCTGGTGCGGTGTTCAAGGTCCACGCCTCACATGCAAGCAAACCCACTCCAGCATTAATCCATCTCCCACCCCTCACCCTTTTCTCTCTACCTCTCCCTTTCCTCTCGACCCTGCGCTATAAAAAGGACACCCTTTCCTTCCTTCCTTTCGCATGTTTACCATGCTCGAATAGCAGCAGGTAAGAACAAATCGATCCGTTAATGGAGTCTTTGAGAGTAGCGATCTCTTCACCAAGCCAGGGATCTACATCCATCGGAACAAATAAATGTAAGCAAGCTCAACCCTCTATGATTTTGCTAAACAATAGCAGGATGCTAGAGTTCCAGATTCTTATTCCAAGAGCATCTCCAGTTTTACTCAGATTTTTTCTCAAATCTGAGTAAAAACTCAATCTAATACTGAGTGTAGGGCTGGCAATTTTGGACCCGACACGGCAGACCCGACACGAAGTTAGCGGGTCTGGGTCAGGGTTAAACGGTTCTGGTTGTAAACGGATCAACACGATAGACCTGTTTAATAAACAGGTCGGGTCCGGGTTTAGGGTCGGGACAAGGTAGACCCAGGAACACACGTTTAAAATTCAACGGGTCTTGTCGGGTCGGGTCTACCCGCAATCCGATACTATAATATATATTATCAGCGGGTCTATCGGGTCGAGTCGGATTGGGTCAGATCGGATCAACTAAATAGACCTGTGTGGTAAACGGGTCTTATCGGGTCTACCCATTTATAAACGGGTCGGGTATGGGTTTAGGATCTAAACACGATTAGTTAAACGGGTCGGGTCCGGGTCTAGGGCTTTTGGACACGACCCGAAACTAGACACGACACGAACCCGACCCGACACGACCCATTGCCACCCCTAACTGAGTGCTCCAGTCCTTAGTCAAATTTGAATAAAACTCAATCTGATACAGAACACTCCAACCCTTTACTAATGTTTTCAAAACTGAATTGGTTCGTGGTACGATCCAAACCGGATCAAACCGTTTGAACCGCTTAGGAAATATATATTTTAAAATAGATACTTAATAAATAGTTCAAAGAAAATTATGATTCCTTAGCTAAAAAAACATGTTTAAAGGTTTTTAAACCAAAGGCAATGTGTCCAAAACCTAACCACCCAGTTTTTTCCAAAAATAGTGTGTAATTTACTTTTTTATAAAATTTTTCAAATGAACGGTTTATTAAAAGACCGAACCAAAGCATGTTCCAGCTCTGGTCCAAACCGGTTGAACCGCCCAGTCCGATCTAGTTTTCAAAACACTACTTTACCCATATTTTTACTCAGATCCCATTTTTCGATCTATGTCTCCCGATCTCTCTTTTGGGCTTCTATCCAACCGTTGGATGGCACGCTTATAACTAGGAAGGTCTTTGGAGATTATCGTTAGAATTTGATACGGGATTTAAGTCCCTCGATTAATTTAGTGAAAAATCTAAGTAAAACTCAGTTTGGCATAAGTACATTTGAGTCAAAGACTGGAGCTATTTTTTGAAAGGATTTTACTTAGATTCAAATCTGAGTAACGATTTGAGTAAGGGCTTGAGATGCCCATAGGCCATGCTTGTATGTTCCTATAGTAATGTACATTTGAGTGAAAATTTAAAGGCACGAAATCCTCTGAGGTTATAATCTTAGGGATCGAGATAGGTTAAGGCCGAAATAGAATCAGAGCCGTCCATGACACCCAGCTTGATCGGTGAATCTTACCCAGCCCCAAATACCTGGCAAAAGGACACCCGATCTCTACCTATCCCTTTCCTCCCGACCCTGCGCTACAAAAAGGACACCCTTTCCTTCCTTCCCTTCGCATGTTCACCATGCTCGAATAGCAGCAGGTAAGAACAAATCGATCCGTTAATGGAGTCTTTGAGAGTAGCAATCTCTTCGATCACCAAGCCAGGGATCTTAGGATCTACACCCATGGGAACGAAGAAATGTAAGCACGCTCAACCCTCTATGATTTTGCTAAACAATAGCAGGATGCTAGAGTTCCAGATTCTTATTCTATGAGCATCTCCAGTTTTACTCAGATTTTTACTCAAATCTGAGTAAAAACTCAATCTAATACTGAGTGTAATAGGGCTGGCAATTTTGGACCCGACACGGCAGACCCGACACGAAGTTAGCGGGTCTGGGTCAGGGTTAAACGGGTTCGGGTTGTAAACGGGTCGACACTATAAAACCGTTTAATAAACAGATCGGGTTTGGGTTTAGGGTCGGGACACGGTAGACCTGGGAAAATCCCGTTTAAAATTCAACAGGTCTTGTCGGGTCGGGTCGGGTCTACCCGCAATCCGATACTGTAATATATATTACCAGTGGGTCAATCGGGTCGAGTCGGATTGGGTCGGATCGGGTCAACTGAATAGACCCGTGTGGTAAACGGGTCTAATCAGGTCTACCCATTTATAAACGGGTCGAGGTACGGGTTTAGAATCTAAACACAATTAGTTAAACAGGTCAGGTCCGGGTCTAGGGGTTTTGGACACGACCCGAAACTAGACATGACACGAACCAGACCCGAGACGACCCATTGCCACCCCTAACTGAGTGATCCAGTCCTTAGTCAAATTTGAATAAAACTCAATCTGATACAGAACACTCCAACCCTTTACCAATGTTTTCAAAACCAAATCGGTTCGTGGTACGATCCAAACCGGATCAAACCGTTTGAACCGCTTAGGAAATATATATTTTAAAATAGATACTTAATAAATAGTTCAAAGGAAATTATGATTCCTTAGCTAAAAAGACATGTTTAAAGGTTTTTAAACCATAGGCAATGTGTCCAAAACCTAACCACCCGTTTTTTCCAAAAATAGTGTGTAATTTACTTTTTTATAAAATTTTCCAAATGAACGGTTTATTAAAAGACCGAACCGAAGCATGTTCCAGCTCTGGCCCAAACCGGTTGAACCGTCCAGCCCGATCCAGTTTTCAAAACACTACTTTACCCATATTTTTACTCAGATCCCATTTTTCGATCTATGTCTCCCGATCTCTCTTTTGGGCTTCTATCCAACCGTTGGATGGCACGTTTATAACTAGGAAGGTCTTTGGAGATTATCGTTAGAATTTGATACGGGATGTAAGTCCCTCGATTAATTTAGTGAAAAATCTAAGTAAAACTCAGTTTGGTATAAGTACATTTGAGTCAAGGACTGAAGCTATTTTTTGAAAGGATTTTATTTAGATTCAAATCTGAGTAACGCTTGAGATGCCCATAGGCCATGCTTGTATGTTCCTATAGTAAAGTACATTTGAGTGAAAATTTAAAGGCACGAAATCCTATGAGGTTATAATCTTAGGGATCAAGATAGGTTAAGGCCGAAATAGAATCAGAACCGTCCATTACACCCAGCTTGATCGGTGAATCTTACCCAGCCCCAAATACCTGGCAAAAGGACGACACTCATCCCAAATGAATGGTTGTGGCTTTAACCTATTTGATCCTTTGAGATTATCTCTAGTTGTTCCAAATTTTCGATCATCACATTAAAAAGATCAATTAAGAATGTTTTGTTTTTAAATAAATTTGGAAAAAAAATTGAAAGACAAAAAAAAGTAGGACTTAATGATAGCTCCCTGGTAGAGAAATACATTTGCAATAACCCCTCCTACAAGTTCTGTATTGCAATAACTCCCTCCCGAAATCTCACCGAACCAAATAGAAAAGAGGGTCAATAACGCCCAGTCCAAGTTCATTAAATTTATATTTCCTGCCATCAATTTAACACAAACAATTTTTGTATAAAAAACAATTGAAATCACTCTAGATTGTCGATTTATAATTAACCATAAAATAATTTCTTCAATATATTTTCATCAACGAAAAAATTTATTCTGTCAATCAACCAAATAATTACTTTTTTTTACCTAATTGTTACTCTTTATGTGTGATATAGAATGAGCTTGGTCGCACATAATTAAATATATTTTTTATCACAAAAAAAATATATTGTGACCAGATGAGTAGAAATACTGCTACAATCAATCAACAATTAAGGTATTTTACCATATCAAATTGTTACTTTTTGCTAATGGATTGTTTCTTTTTGCTACGATTGTTACACTTTACATATAGGACTAAAATTATCATTTAAAAAATTCTATTATTACATGTATGCGGTAGAAGGAGCCTATGTTAGCCAAAAGGGATTTTACCTTTTTACCAATTGTTACTCTTTTGCTACAATTGTTACACTTTTTTTGTAGCAGTAAAATTATCATTTAAAAAATTTTGTTGTTCAATATGTGCGAGAGAAGGAGCTTGCATCCAAACATACTACAAAGGCTTAGCGTTAAGTTCAAACTTTGCATAACCTTAACATTAAACGAAAACCTTTTTAAGGAGCTAACGTTAATAACCCAAAAAGTGAATTGCATAAGCAAAATAGCTTTAATTTGCCTGATCTATGTGAGACTGACAGTCGTCCTCTGAAGGCCAACGGAATCTTTGATCCCAAGCTGTTTAAGGAGAGAGAATACTTTGCACTACAACAAAACTAGGTTTTTACGGCGGTCAAAAGTGGCCGGAAAAACATGGAATCGGCGGCCAAGCCGCCAAAAATGATGGTAGCTAATGGTGCCGTCGAAAATGACATTTTGCGGCCTGGCCCCCGCAAAAGACTTCATCAAAATCGACGATCAGGCGGCCGAGATTGACATTTTTTTCCGACGTCCCAAACAGGCCGCCACATTTGATCTTATGATTTAAAAACAAAAAATCGGGCGTGGGACCCGGGGACAATGCCTACCACACCACCTGACTCGAGCTCGCAACTAGACTCGGTTCCGATCGTGCATAATAATTACCGCCACCAAGTTTCGATCAAGGGTTGCACGGGTAAGCACAAAGCAACTTAGCTATCTGATCTATCTGTACATCATGTCCACATATGTACATAGATTTATTTATTCTATAAAATTAACCTAAATTCATATATTTGTTGAAGCGGCTGTATTAGGGCTGCCACGTGACATCACCACCGAATTAACAGGTAGTCCTCGGATTTACAGACAGTCCATCGGAATTGATCGACTGACTCATTTGATCTTCTTTAGCGGCCGAGGGGACAATGGGTGCCGCATTTAGCTTCATTTCCGGCAAACTGAAATCGTCGCCGTATTTGGTCGAGCTTTACCGGCCGTGGGGACAATAGCCGCCACATTTAACTTTCATATTTGACGAGCTCAATTGGCTGCCGCATTTGTTTGATCTTTACCGGCCAAGACGACGATGGCCGCCACCTAACTTTCATTTATTCCGGCGAGCTGAAATGGCTGCCACTTTTGGACATTTTTTTCGACCAGTCTCAATTGGAGGCCGTAAAAACCAAGTTTTGTAGATGATCGAGTCCATGGGTCGCCCATAGCTAGGGGCACAAGCTGCCGGCAACTGAAAAGGCGGTGAGTCTCGGCCGGTGAAGCAATCCCACTCCGGGCATCGGTAATATACCGGATGAGAGTCCTTATCGGAGACGTCATCATCCTGGGCATCCAATCGCTGACCGTGGGCACCCAATTGCATATATTCGAGACTGTCAATGCTCTCGCGCAATCCATTCATGCATCCGATCTCTGATTGGTTGCTGAGGAGCGCTGTGATGGAGCCGATGGGCTCATGCAGGAGGAGGCTGAAGAGATGTCGCATGAAACGCAAGGGCGGAACCAAGGAGGGGCTGAGGGGGCCGTGGGCCCCCAAAGTTGGTAAAATTTCAATAAGAACCCTTTGAGGTTTTGAAAAAAATTTAAAAATTCTTTAAACATGGCTCTCCAAAATTTAAAATTTTAGAGTTCCTGGATCCGCCACTGATGAAACGGCTGTCGGATTCAGCAAACACCGGCCCGGTTCTTCTCTCTGTCGATCAGAAACCTCAAGGTGAATTGTGAGGGTGCACCGGATTCTGCAAATTACTTCAGAAGTATCCTGGAAGGCTACATGACATTATATAGAACCCTAGACGGCTGTGCTTAATTCTATGATGGCAACACAGCCGTCCGATAAGATAGGGACAGAATCATCGTGCAGCAGAGTCGTCCATCTCGTCGACCTCCTAGGCTTCCACCACCTCTCCTTTCTCTACATCCTCTCATATGATCCCGGCGATCTCGAAGATGGAATACTCCCTCTCGGTACCGGCCGGGAGCCACTGACCGGGAGTAATTCCGGTCGTCAATGCCGGTCGTCAAATTTTCTCTAGAACAAAGATAATGGATTTAACTTAGGCTTTATGGATTTAACTTAGGCTTTATGGATTGAGCACTGGTATTTGAACATATTATGAGACATCCTCTCAGACATACTGCAGAGGTATGGGCCATCATCGGCCAGCGCACACTACCTCGGGTTCGCACCAAGCACTGGCCACGGCCCCCAACCACCGCACTATGTCCGGAAGTATGTTTTCCATTATGTTCAAATAGTATTTTTCTTATGGATTACGGCTAGGGATGGCAGCGGTGAGGTTTAAAACCGAAAATTACGGTAAACCACATTGTATGGTGTGGTTTTGGTTTGCCAAAATATAAAACTGTCGCGGCACGGTACGGTTTCGGTTTTCGATTTCAATGTAGTAGTGCAGTTTCGGCTTTGATCAAAACCGCACCGTTTAAGCCTTTATAATGATAAACGACGGTGCACCGCACCGGATGGTGCGGTTTAGGTTTTACATAATGGTAAACCATCGCAGCGCGATGCTGTTTCGGTGTGGCAGTTCGGTATTGCGGTGCGGTTTTGGTTTTGCCCAAAATCGTACTGTTGCCATCCCTAATTATAACACATAAGGTGTATTTCAGATTTTGGACATCACCCGAGGTGTATTGAGCTTAGGCTTGGTGTATGCTTTTCAGTGGCAGCGACAAGATGTCCAGGTATCTATCAGATTGTGTATTGTTACCAAAGTCGGCCTCCGACCCGCTGCAGCGCCGATGAGGTTGAAGGCGGTCACAATATCTGCCAAAGATGGCCGTCCAAGTACTGACAACCACAGACATTACAAGTAATATCAAATAACATATCGGCCACCCCATGACCAGGCCCGGTCCAATCTTATGAGTGTGTGCCCATACCCGATCCAAGCCCAAATTAAAATTTTCGGACTTGGTCTAAACCCGGCCCGAAACTTTCTTACGAAGCCCAAACCCAAACCTGATCCAAATTAAGCCTATATTTCTAATGCGGTATATGCATAAATCTTTTTTCTTTCTCTTTACCACACAATAAAAGTAGAAAATAGCATTGATTATGATTTACATTGAAAGGATATATGTGAAATAATGCTCCTAGTGTCGGAGGCATTGATATTTGTAACGTGAGCACTTTTAAATTATATATTCACTGTATATAAAAAATAAAAAAAACTATTTCGAGCTTTGGTTCGGACTTTGGGTTGGGTTAGTGGTTGTCCATACCCGGCCTATAACACAATCGGGCCAGAATGTTCAAGCCCAGCCCGGCCCAAAGCCCAAGCTAACTCTATCCAAACTAGACCAAAATTAGGTCCGTCCCAGTGGGCTTCGGGCTGGCCCGAGCCCATTAACAGCCCTAGTTCTACCTTGTCAGAGTATGCACAGATTCCAATAGATAATTTCTCCTTGCGCACTGCAACAATACAACACTTTCGAGATGGGTGTTCGATGTCAACTAGGAGAGCCTTTACTGCCCCCTTCTGTACCTTCCATTGTTTCGTTCCTCGATGAGGTAGTCGAAACTCGAAGAATGAGAGAAAGAAGCTCACTATAAGAGCATCTCCAACCGGCTCCTCAAATGGAAAGTTGAGCCAAATCTAGCGTGCCACATCAATCCGATATCCCTCCAAACGACTAGTCAAATGGCAAGTTAGATTTAATTTTACAAACCCTGCTCCTCAAATGGAGGAGCTCCCAGCACCTCAACAAATGGTATATCCCTCTATCAAATGATTTTTTTAAATACTTTTACCCTTTTAATTAACCTCCACAAGTTTGAAGTTGAGAATTTAAAATGGGTAGTGGGATATGGATTACTTGATCTTTTTTGCATGATAGTAGTTGGTTTTTAAAATAAATAAAATTTATTTTAAAAAAAATAAACAAAGTTTAAAGTAGGTATTAAGATATGGACTATGGAGTCGCTTGGAAAAGCCTTTCCTCGGAGAGTCATTAACCATCCATCCCCGATCTGGTCGAAGCATGTCACGTAAGTGAGTTATCATATGTGTGATTTTATGTCCGGATTGTATTCCTCTTTTCTTTTTTTGACCTGTGACGACTCCACGGGGGGGTAGGAGTGGTGCTCAGGGATCTTCGAGGGATGGCCTTCGGCACAAATACTGGCCGTAGATTTTATTAATTTTTATTGCTCCTCTGCGTTTGAAGCTAAAATAAGGACTCTTTGGACCGGTGTCCGATTAGACAGTCAAAGATAGCCTTCTGCATCGCTTCTCAATAAAGGATGATAAAATATAAGATGCATATATATATAGCATGATCAAAAGGAGTGGCCTCTTCACCAGTTGGATGTCAACAATGCCTTCTTGCATGGCGATCTACATGAGGAAGTTTATATGCAGATATCTCCTGGTTTTACTAAATCAACCACCACCACCCCTAGTTTGTTGTCTCCATAAATTTTTATATAGGTTGAAACAAGTGTCTCGAAATTGGTTTCCAAATTATCCTCCATCCTTTCTGATAATGGTTTTATCCAATCCAAAGCTGATTATTCTCTTTTCAGCAAATTCTCTCACGTTGGTTTGTGTTTTGTGTTCACATCTTTATATATGTCAATGACATTTAGTTACCGGCGATGACATGGATGGTATTCATACTCTCAAAGAATTCAATCATGATCAATTTCACATTAAAGATTTAGGACCGCTTAAATTCCTTATTGGTATTAAAGTTGCACGTTACCATTAAGGAATCTTCCTAAATCAAAGAAAATACACCTTGGAACTCCTCCATTGACTTTCCTATGCAGCAAAACTTAAAATTGTTAGACACGGACGGCACTCCTCTTGCCGATCCCTCTATTTATCGTCGACTTGTTAGAAATCTTATTTATTTGACTATAACTCGACCATATATAACATATTCCATTCAACTTCTTTGTCAATTTATGTGCAAACCTCTACCACCTCATTATATGGCAACTATTCATCTACTTGGATATCTGAGAAGTGCTCCGAGCAAAGGCATATTATTATCCTCTCACAATTCACTACAATTAAAAAGTTTTTGTTTTTCATATTGGACTAGTTGTCCTATGACTTGTTGTTCTACCAGTGGATACTACACCATGCTTGGCAGCACTCCTATTTCATGAAAACTAAGAAACAAGCCACGGTTTTCCGTTTTTCAGCTGAAGCAGAATACCGCTCGATGGCCTTACTTAGTTGTGAACTCACTTGGCTTAAATACCTCCTCCATGATCTTCAAATTGATCATCCTTAGTCCATCGAACTTTATTGTGGCAATAAAGCCCCTTTACATATTGCTACTAACCCAGTGTTCTATGAACGAACAAAGCACATCAATTACACTATCATTTTGTCCATGAGAAGATACAGTCAGACATGCTGCATACATTTTACCTACCTACTACCAGCCGGATTGCAGATATCTTCACTAAGTCTCTTGGTCATGATCGCCTTTGACTTTTTCTTAGCAAGTTGGGCATGATGGACAACCATGCTCCCATGGCCAACTCATCCATGCAAAGGATGATCACTAAAGATATATATGGAAGCACTTAATTCTAGGAGGATCTCTAAAGATACGGGGACAACTCATATACAGCAGCTCATAGAGGACCCTCGCACGAAGAAGACGATTGGACTGGGTAGATTACATCGGGGCCTTTACTTCTTGGAACAACTACGAGCCAACTCTGTTTCGCCTTCTACGCCCACTCCATTTAATCGATGGCATTGGCGTTTGGGGCATCCGCCCTCTGAATGTTTGATATACAGAAGATGCATTGGCGTTTGGGACATTTACTTCTTGGAACAACCACTAGCCAGTTCTGTTTTTTCTGATACCATGATAAAATATAAGATCCATAGAAGAAGTAGAAAAGGAACAAACAGGATTTATCTGGTTAGGCAAGTAATGCTTAGTCCACACACACCACCCCTCTATTCCTTATCTCTATAAATAGGCTGCAATACAAGGGCACCATAACCCCTCTTCCACAATTTTAGGTGGTAATTATGGGCCAAGATAAAAGGGTTATAACAGAAAATCATAAGCTATTATATGAGCTGTTATATACTAGTGCATGCCCGTGTCTGTCGGCACTGCAGCGAGCTGCCTTCGGCGGCAACACACCTGTCGGCACTGCGTCGGGCCACCTTCGGCGATAAGACAGGGCACCGGGCATCACCACCCCCACCCACACCGTCGTATTCGGTTGGCAACACACCTAACCGCCTTCAGTGGCCACACAACCCCCGGACCGACTTTCGAGCAGCCCCCTTCAGCAGCAACACATCTAAGTTATAGTGCATGCTCGTGCCTGTCGGCACTCAGATGGCCGTCTTCGGTAGCAAGCACACGTCCGAGCCGCCTTCGGCAGTATCGGCACTGCAGCAGCCGACTTCTCTCTATCGCTGCCTCCCCCCCCCCCCCCAACAAAAAATAAATAAAACACTCTATCTCTCCCTCTTCTCACCCTAAACTCCTTCTCTCTCTATCATCAATAAAGTTTAGCTTAACTTGATTTGGTTAAAGTTTTATTAGACCTGAATGTTGTGTTTGAATGAGTAAATCTATCGACATATATCTTCACTTGATTAGAACACTCTCTGGCACCATCTAATGGACGACGTGGAAAACCACAATTGGATCGTAAGCAAGTGCCACCCTTCAATCCAGTAGCAAACATGCACTCCCTGCTCATCCCATTGCTAGTTGGGCCAAGTGCGAGATTGAGCAACATCAGCACCAGCGACCTTGGGACCCACATCTCCACCGCCATTCCAATACGTGGGTTTCCCCATTACGCCTGCCTTTTCAAATCCAAATTGACTGCCCCCTTTTCTTTGCTCCAACGTATGCACCCCAATTAACAGTCGGTCCATTGCCCCTTGGGACCCGCATCTCTGTCTGTTGCACCACACCAACCCGACCAGAGAATCGCACTCATGCCCAATCTACAGAAAAATAGAGAGGATCACGAACCCGATCCCTAATCGCACTTCGTCCATCCAGGCTGGGTTTTCATCAATTTTTTAACCTATTTTTTAATCAATTTAAAAATTCATGTTGAAGCCTTTTTTTCTTATTTTTTCTACCCCAATTTTGAACCTATGATAGTTGTTTACCTCTAAAAATTTCACAGTCGAATAATGACGGTTTTGATCAAAATACCAAAATTGGGTTTTGAGATTTTTGTATCTATGCTGGATAGGAATCTTTAGTTATGCCTATTCAGATACAAATAAAAACAAACCCCAAACAACAATAATACATCTTTTCTCTTATAATGTCGTAATCAAAGAAAAAGAGAACAAATAACCATCCACTGTTTGAGAAGAAACACCTTAAAAAAAAAAACCAACATCCATAATAAATACTACAAAGAAATACCATTTCATTAAGACAGGAGAAATGCATGAGCATTCAGGCATCTACTTGGTATCATGGGTCAGTTTATGCACCCCCATGAACTGCTGCTGCTTCTATATGAGTTATGAACATAACACTATAGCCCCAAAATGAAAAATTGGGTGATACCATTTTCTTGCGTCTCCAGCTGATCACCTGTATTTGCCAAGCTCCATCGATCTTGATCGTGTGATGGCCATGAATACAAGAAGGAATCAATTATCCCAAAAACCGTGAAGACACCTGTCGGCACTCGGGACAAACTGCCTTCGGTGGCATCGGCATTATAGCCGATTGATGTCGGGCAGGACTACCGAACTATCGACTGCAGGCACAACCGTTCGATAACTTCTAGACTGAAAAAAATTAAAAATAATGATCACTATTAAAAAATCTATCATCTCTCAGAATAAATGATCACTATATAGATGCATATCAATTTGCCTTGAGCCCTTGGCCAATGTCCCATCGCTACAAACAATTCACTGATATAAGTTGCACCAAGAAGATTCTCACGATCCTGGCCATATCCAATTAGTGACCACACCCACCATAGCTCTGTATAGATCAATTACTATGCCAATCCCCCCACACCAACCGTTCAAGAGATGTCCATCAACTTGAAAGTCAAACACGATTAAGATCACCAATCTTTCAATCTCTCTGTTGGTTTCCCTAATCCGAATAAAACCCCTACCCCTTATTAACCTGGGTTTTTTTCTCCTAATTTTTTCATTCAATTTTTATTCAAATCGATCACAGGAGACAAAATCCCCCCGCTAACACCCCCCCCCCCCCCCCCCCCCCCCCCCCCCCCCCCCCCCACCAATAAGATATGATGGTTTTTCTCATCACTTACTCGATTACTTAGTTCACATCTCTCTCTAACTCCCCCCTCCTCCTCCTCCTCTCTCTCTCTCTCTCTCTCTCTCTCTCTCTCTCTCTCTCTCTCTCTCTCTCTCTCTTCTCTCTCTCTCTCTTACACCTACTTTGTTCGGCAGAGCTGCGCATCTGCGACTGCGAGCTCGGTTTCCCATCGGGCCTCTGGGAGGGAGGCTTGGGCGAGATCGCGAGGCTTGGGAGAGCTGTCATAAAGAAAACAGAGCAGTAAAGAACCCGACCCATTTACAGGTGATGTTCCTCCACCACCCGGCAAAGGCTTTGTGACCGACAGAGGAACTGGTGGGGTGGGAGCGGAGATGAAGGTAGAGCCCATGCCCCTTTTCTTGGTTGTGCTTAGCCCGAGGTGGGGGTCGACCTGCTCATCTCCGTCGACTGCCACATCACAACCGTCCGAACCACCCCGAACCACTGATCCGCTACCGACTGCAATAGCTTGGCCCATCTGCGACTCCTTGCCACCGATCTGACTTTGGCCCTTCCGATCTCCACCACCCACTGTGATCTGCGCGTGAAGCAGAGGAGCCCGAGAGAGAGAGAGAGAAGAGAGAGGAGAGAAGAGAGAGAGAGTTTTCCCTGGCACGGTTACTGAAAATGGGCCTAAATGGGCCGGGTTTTAAAGGATAGTGTTGAAGAGGCAACAACGAAATTGGATGTGATCACATGTTAGTGAATTTAATTTTTTTAAAAAATCAGGCTACTGATTTGAATCGCTTAAATGTTGCGAATGAACATACACATGAATGAATACACTTCCTTAAATTTTGGGAATGAACATACACATGCTTAAAAATCAGGTTAGTGTATATGAATGCATGCATACACTTGCATGCATGAACATACACATGCATGCCCACATTAGATAAATCACCTCATCATCACCTTCGATCTATGCCTCCCATACATAACCATTGTCCACTCTTCAACAACATCCTCCTCATCAGCATGCACGTGCACATGCCGGTGCACACACACACACATACCACAACACAACATCATCATCACCACCACCATCACATGCCCCATCGGCCATCATCACAACTCTGCATCACCATCATCATCCACCCTCCTCTTCAACATAACTCATCTCCCGCACACCCCACATGGAGAGAGAGAGAGAGAGAGAGAGAGAGAGAGAGAGAGAGAGAGAGAGAAGTACCTTAAAAAAAAAGAATTTAGAGAGCAGAGAGGAAGAGGGGTTCATGGTTAAAGGGTGGCCTTGGTTGCACCGGCCACACACCAACACACACGTTCAGACAGACTAAAAGTTCAGATATAATAAAAGGGAGAGAGAGTGAGAGGGAGCCGGAGGAAGGGAAGACAGAGTGGAGGGGCCGGATATTTGGTCATTGTTGCTGTGGCGTTGTGGTTGAAGGCATAAGGGCTGATTCATCTTTGAGTGACCGCGGGTGCGGGTGCAAGTGCAGGGCGGCCGGAGGGTGCCTTGGCCTATAGAGGGTGCCGGAGGGGGCACTCGTGTTGGGTGATCGGAGGTTGGGCAATAGCCGCGCTTTGGTGTGGCGGAGTCGGGGTTGTGTTGGAGGTCCAAGACCAAAGAGGCCGACGGCCGGTGCTGATTGACCGACTGTCGGGCCAATCAGATAGAGGAGGGAGGGAGGGCTGTTGCCGGCAGGGCTGGATCGGGTTTGGGCACTGATCGTTGGGCCACAGAGATAAGAGAGAGAGAGAGAGAGAGAGAGAGAGAGAGAGAGAGAGAGAGAAGAAGAAGAAGAAGAAGAAGAAGAAGAAGAAGAAGAAGAAGAAGAGACCGGGAGAGAGAGAAACCCGGAGGTTCAGTTATAGAAGGCTGTGAGGGGAGGAAGAAGGGATTCATTTTTTTTTTTTTAAAGGGAGTAGGGGCTGATTGAAACGGACGGGATTTTGGGGTTAAGTTAAAGGGTGTGCCTGATTGGATGAACGTGCAGTGCGGCTATGATTTGGGCTATTGTTATAATTAAAGGACGGGATTCAGTTTTATATAAGGAGAATCTCTCTCTCTCTCTCTTTTTATATATATATACTAGTGAAAACCCCGTGCCCAAGGGCACGTAAAAGATTACGACGGCGACAAAAAACATTTCGAGGGTGGAAACAATATTTTGAGGGATGTAACAAAAATTCGAGGGTGTCAACAAAATATTTCGAGAATGACAACAATATTTTAAGGACAGCAATAATATTTCGAGGGAGGTGTTAATATTTTGAGTGTGGACATCCCCTTTTGTTCGAAAAATAAAAAAAATGTAAAAAATTAAAATTATTGTCATCGGCACTGTCGCAACTATCTGCTACTGTCGATCTCGTCCATTTCCTATGTCTTATCATTTCTAGTCTTCGCCCATTACACCATCGCCTCCGCCTCCGCCTCCGTTTAATATTACTAAGTAAATGAATCATGCATTCGTTGCTCATTGTTGCCCCGTATTAGCATTTAAGGTTTAGGGTCAGAGACTTGGCAGCCATCTTTTCATCTCGCTCTTTCAGCCTCTTTTCTTCATGGGTGTCTTTCTTTAACCTTGGACATCAGCGGGTATGACATGGAGTCGAGATTAGTGAGAGATACAACTTTCAGCATAGTTTTTTACTAAGAAAATCATACAATATTATGTAATAGAAAATTCAAACAATATACTAAAAAAACACAATTCTTTGCCCCGATTTTGTTTCAGTCGACAAAAATGTTGTGACATAGAAGATTTCGAGGGCGACAAAAAAAATTTCAAGGGCATGACAATTTTGAAGGAGGAGACAGTATTTTAAAGGTGGCAATAATAATTCAAAAATAGTAGTAATATTTCGAGGGCGGCAATATATTAGGGGGGCACTCTCTCTCTCTCTCTCTCTCTCTCTCTCTCTCTCTCTCTCTCTCTCTCTCTCTCTCTCTCTCTCTCTCTCTCTCTCGTATGAAAAAAAAAAAAACCAGTGTTTCTTCTCCTACCACATTCAAAAGTAGTGATAATATTGCGAGGGCGAAAGCATATTAGGGGGGCACTAATCTTTCAATTACCCAAAACTATAAATCATACATTCAGTAAAAAAAATAAACTCCACAAAGGTAATCATGCCCCAACATGAACTCAACAACATAAAACTCGATCGAGTCCGACCAAATTTACTCGACTCGCCTGGCTTCCGAGTTGAGTCCGAATTTTTGGTGTCCCTATTTTCTCTTTAATCTACTTGTAAGGGATATTGATTTCATCACCCAACACTCATTGTTTCACCTTCAAAACAGGAAATAGATGAAAATTGACTGATGCTACAAAAGTCGGATCACAAAAGGCTTGTAGTTGGGCTTTTTGATTCAAAACAACATTACCTTTCTTATTTACCCATTTTTTTTTCGAAACATGTGTCACAGGTTGAAACATAGAGCAACACACATATTCAAATGACTTTAGTGGCTCTCGTATCGCCCAGAGATGGCAATTGAGCAAGACTATGAGGCCTAGGAGGTCCGATGTGGAGCTCCAAATCGCTGCTTTCTATGAATGCCACCAATGCGGCTGAAGATTGACCAAAAAGTTGTTCTTGTATTTACAAAAAAAGGAGGAAATTTTGTAAAATCCAATAATATAACTCATTATACACACTCAATATAAGTATATACATTTATCCATGAATACCGTCAATGCGTCATAAGATTGAGTCCGGCAATGCGAGTGACTTCAGGACAGCTTCAAATAATCCGGGGCGACTGTCGCAAAATTGATGCCAAACGATTGAGACCCGTGTTCTGTGACCAAATAATACTGCTGCTAGGAGAATAATTTATGAGCAAAAGAATATGATTGCATACACAACCCAAACAAATGGATTTTAAAATCCGATGCTAGGAGAATAATTTATGAGCAAAAATCAGCAGTAATCTAAATTTAATATCTGATTTTAAAATCCGATGCTAATACCCGAGCCTAATCCAACTTTGTGTTTGATTTGGGCTAATACCAGTTTCTAATTCAACTATGTATTGGATTTGGGCTTATTTTTTCCTTCTCTTTTTTGAAATCTTAGCACACCTACAGTGCCAAAGTCTACAAAGGTAAAAAGTCAGGGAGAAGGTAATGGATGATGGACGGTTAAATGGAGGGTTAATGTGAAAATATGGTAATATTGCAATAGAGATTTATATAATAACAGTAAAAAATTCATCGTCATTGTAGCCAATAAATCAAATTCGGGCAATAATATTGGTCTAAGAAGAAGGAAGGATTGAAGAGAATGAGAATAGTTAATAAAAGAGAAACCAATGATGAATTCACTACCCAATGAAAATACAAACTTCATTCATCTATTGCCAAGACTTTTGAGCTGGCCTAAACCCCACACATATAGAACACAATTACTTAAACCTTGAGAAACTCTGGCTTAGCACTACCAAAATTCAAGTTAACTATTGATTCAATAAACTAATCCTATATTTTACTACTTTAAAAAATAAAAGAAAACAACTATATCTCAATCATGGTTAGCACTACCAAAATTTAGGAAAAGATTCATTTTTTGGATCAATTTTCATCACAAAATTTTTGTCAAAGTTTTTGAATTGGATCATTCAAAAATCAGATATTAAAAATTCTAATATTAAAAATTAGAGTTTTTGCTTAGTTTGCGAAACAATCGGATTTTGGCTCGGGTTGCATAGGGTTTTTTTTATAGATCGACGAAAAAAAATCAACAAAATAAGTATTTCGAGAAAAATCAGCAGTAATCTAAAATTAAAATCTGATTGTGAAATCCGATGCCAATACCGAGCCTAATCCAACTCTGTGTTGGATTTGGGCATTTCGAGAAAAATCATCAGTAATCTGATTTTAAAATTTGATTTTGAAATCCGATACCAATACGCGAGCCCAATTCATCTCTGTGTTGGGTTTGGGCTAATACCAGAGCCTAATCCAACTATGTGTTGGATTTGGGCTTATTTTGCAAAACAATCGGATTTTGGCTAGGATTGCATAGGGTTTTTTTAATAGATTGATGAAAAAAAAATCAACAAAATAAGCATTTCGAGAAAAATCAGCAGTAATCTAAAATTAAAATCTGATTTTGAAATCCGATGCCAATACCCGAGCCTAATCCAACTTTGTGTTGGATTTGGGCTAATACCAGAGCCTAATCCAACTATGTGTTGTATTTGGGCTTATTTTGCAAAACAATTGGATTTTGGCTCGGGTCACATAGGACTTTTTTTTCTAGATCGACAGAAAAAAAGCAAGCAATTCGAGAAAAATCAGCAGTAATCTTAAAATAAAATCTGATTTTGAAATCTGATGGCAATACCCGATACTAATCCAACTTTGTGTTGGATTTGGGCTAATACCAGAGCCTAATCTAACTATGTGCTGGATTTGGGCTTATTTTGCAAAACAATCCGATTTTGGCTCATTTTGCATAGGTTTTTTTTATAAATCAACAAAAATAATCAACAAAATAAGCGTTTCAAAAACAATCAGCAGTAATCTAATTTTAAAATCTGATTTTGAAATCCGATGTCAATACCCGAGTCTAATCCAACTTTGTGTTGGATTTGGACATTTCGAGAAAAATCAGTAGTAATCTGATTTTGAAATCCGATATCAATACGCGAGCCCAATTCAACTCTGTGTTGGATTTGGGCTAATACCAGAGCCTAATCCAACTATGTGTTGGATTTGGGCTTAATTTGCAAAACAATCGGATTTTGGCTCATTTTGCATAGGGTTTTTTTTATAGATCAACAGAAAAAAATCAACAAAATAAGCAATTCAAGAAAAATCAGTAGTAATCTAAAATTAAAATATGATTTTAAAATCCGATGCCAATACTCGAGCCTAATCCAACTCTATGTTGGATTTGGGCTAATACCAGAGATTAATTCAACTATGTCTTGGATTTGGGCTCAGTTTGCAAAGCAATGGCCCACTTCGGGCTTTGAGTATTCACAGGCAAAATCAACGAAGTCACGATAATATGTCAAGTCGAAAAAATTTCGAGCTATGTGTTGGATTTGGGCTATGAATAGAGCGATTCACATGACGCCTATCTCTTATCGGGTTTGTGTAGGAGTAGTAGAACTAACCACAAAAAAAAAAAAAAAAAAAACCAAGACACCAACATCTATTTCTGCACAGACAAAGAATAACTAACCTCGGATTGGTCCGCGCCTTGGTGTTGTATCACCGATGCGATGAAGGCTCTTCTAATTGAAAAAAAAAACAAAATAAGTATTTCGAGAAAAATCAGCAGTACTCTAAAATTAAAATTTGATTTTGAAATCCGATTCCAATACCTGAGACTAATCCAACTTTGTTTTGGATTTGGGCTAATACCAGAGCCTAATCCAACTATGTGTTGGATTTGGGCTTATTTTGGAAAACAATCCGATTTTGGCTCATTTTGCATAGGGTTTTTTTATAGATCAACGGAAAAAAATCAACAAAATAAGAATTTCAAAAAAAAATCAGCAGTAATCTAATTTTAAAATCTGATTTTGAAATCCGATGCCAATACCCGAGCCTAATCTAACTCTGTGTTGGATTTGGACATTTCGAGAAAAATCAGCAGTACTCTGATTAATCCAAGTCTGTATTGGATTTGGACATTTCGAGAAAAATCAGCAATAATCTAAAATTAAAATCTGATTTTGAAATCCAATACCAATACCTGAGCCTAATCCAACTTTGTGTTGGATTTGGGCTAATACCAGAGCCTAATCCAACTATGTGTTGTATTTGGGCTTATTTTGCAAAACAATCGGATTTTGGCTCGGGTCGCATAGGGCTTTTTTTTCTAGAGATTAATTCAACTATATGATGGATTTGGGCTCAGTTTGCAAAGCAATGGCCCACTTCGGGCTCTGAGAATTCACAGGAAAAATCAACAAAGTCACGATAATATGTCAAGTCGAAAAAATTTCGAGCTATGTGTTGGATTTGGGCTATGAATAGGGCGATTCACATGACGCCTACCTCTTATCAGGTTTGTGTAGGAGTAGTAGCACTAACCACAAACAAAATAAAAAAAAACCAAGACACCAACATCTATTTCTGCACAGACAAAGAATAACTAACCTCGGATTGGTCCGCGCCTTGGTGTTGTATCACCGATGCGATGAAGGCTCCGCTAATTGAAAAAAAAAAATATAAGTATTTCAAAAAAAATCAGCAATAATCTAAAATTAAATTTGATTTTGAAATCCGATGCCAATACCTGAGACTAATCCAACTTTGTGTTGGATTTGGGCTAATACCAGAGCCTAATCCAACTATGTGTTGGATTTGGGCTTATTTTGGAAAACAATCCGATTTTGGCTCATTTTGCATAGAGTTTTTTTATAGATCAACGGAAAAAAATCAACAAAATAAGAATTTCAAAAAAAAATTTGCAGTAATCTAATTTTAAAATCTGATTTTGAAATCCGATGCCAATACCCGAGCCTAATCTAACTCTGTGTTGGATTTGGACATTTCGAGAAAAATTAGCAATACTCTGATTAATCCAAGTCTGTATTGGATTTGGACATTTCAAGAAAAATCAGCAGTAATCTAAAATTAAAATCTAATTTTGAAATCCGATGCCAATACCCGAGCCTAATCCAACTTTGTGTTGGATTTTGGCTAATACCAGAGCCTAATCCAACTATGTGTTGTATTTGGGCTTATTTTGCAAAACAATCGGATTTTGGCTCGGGTCGCATAGGGCTTTTTTTTCTAGATCGACGGAAAAAAAATCAAGAAAATAAGCATTTCGAAAAAAATCAGCAGTAATCTAAAAATAAAATCTGATTCTGAAATATGATGCCAATACCCGAGCCTAATCCAACTTTGTGTTGGATTTGGGCTAATACCAGAGCCTAATCCAACTATGTGTTGGATTTGGGCTTATTTTGCAAAACAATCCGATTTTGGCTCATTTTGCATAGGTTTTTTTTTATAAATCAACAAAAAAAAATCAACAAAATAAGCGTTTCAAAAAAAATCAGCAGTAATCTAATTTTAAAATCTAATTTTGAAATCCGATGTCAATACCCGAGTCTAATCCAACTTTGTGTTGGATTTGGACATTTCGAGAAAAATCAGTAGTAATCTGATTTTGAAATCCGATATCAATACGCGAGCCCAATTCAACTCTGTGTTGGATTTGGGCTAATACCAGAGCCTAATGCAACTATGTGTTGGATTTGGGCTTAATTTGCAAAACAATCGGATTTTGGCTCATTTTGCATAGGGTTTTTTTTATAGATCAACTGAAAAAAATCAACAAAATAAGCATTTCAAGAAAAATAAGTAGTAATCTAAAATTAAAATATGATTTTAAAATCCGATGCCAATACTCGAGCCTAATCCAACTCTATGTTGGATTTGGGCTAATACCAGAGATTAATTCAACTATGTCTTGGATTTGGGCTCAGTTTGCAAAGCAATGGCCCACTCCGGGCTTTGAGTATTCACAGGCAAAATCAACGAAGTCACGATAATATGTCAAGTCGAAAAAATTTCGAGCTATGTGTTGGATTTGAGCTATGAATAGAGCGATTCACATGACGCCTATCTCTTATCGGGTTTGTGTAGGAGTAGTAGCACTAACCACAAAAAAAAAAAAAAACCAAGACACCAACATCTATTTCTGCACAGACAAAGAATAACTAACCTCGGATTGGTCCGCGCTTTGGTGTTGTATCACCGATGCGATGAAGGCTCTTCTAATTGAAAAAAAAAAAAACAAAATAAGTATTTCGAGAAAAATCAGCAGTACTCTAAAATTAAATTTTGATTTTGAAATCCGATGCCAATACCTGAGACTAATCCAACTTTGTTTTGGATTTGGGCTAATACCAGAGCCTAATCCAACTATGTGTTGGATTTGGGCTTATTTTGGAAAACAATCCGATTTTGGCTCATTTTGCATAGGGTTTTTTTATAGATCAACGGAAAAAAAAATCAACAAAATAAGAATTTCAAAAAAAAATCAGCAGTAATATAATTTTAAAATCTGATTTTGAAATCCGATGCCAATACCCGAGCCTAATCTAACTCTGTGTTGGATTTGGACATTTCGAGAAAAATCAGCAGTACTCTGATTAATCCAAGTCTGTATTGGATTTGGACGTTTCGAGAAAAATCAGCAATAATCTAAAATTAAAATCTGATTTTGAAATCCAATGCCAATACCTGAGCCTAATCCAACTTTGTGTTGGATTTGGGCTAATACCAGAGCCTAATCCAACTATGTGTTGTATTTGGGCTTATTTTGCAAAACAATCGGATTTTGGCTCGGGTCGCATAGGGCTTTTTTTTCTAGAGATTAATTCAACTATATGATGGATTTGGGCTCAGTTTGCAAAGCAATGGCCCACTTCGGGCTCTGAGTATTCACAGGAAAAATCAACAAAGTCACGATAATATGTCAAGTCGAAAAAATTTCGAGCTATGTGTTGGATTTGGGCTATGAATAGGGCGATTCACATGACGCCTACCTCTTATCAGGTTTGTGTAGGAGTAGTAGAACTAACCACAAACAAAATAAAAAAAAACCAAGACACCAACATCTATTTCTGCACAGACAAAGAATAACTAACCTCGGATTGGTCCGCGCCTTGGTGTTGTATCACCGATGCGATGAAGGCTCCGCTAATTGAAAAAAAAAAAAAATAAGTATTTAAAAAAAAATCAGCAATAATCTAAAATTAAAATCTGATTTTGAAATCCGATGCCAATACTTGAGACTAATCCAACTTTGTGTTGGATTTGGGCTAATACCAGAGCCTAATCCAACTATGTGTTGGATTTGGGCTTATTTTGGAAAACAATCCGATTTTGGCTTATTTTGCATAGAGTTTTTTTATAGATCAACGGAAAAAAATCAACAAAATAAGAATTTCAAAAAAAAATCAGCAGTAATCTAATTTTAAAATCTGATTTTGAAATCCGATGCCAATACCCGAGCCTAATCTAACTCTGTGTTGGATTTGGACATTTCGAGAAAAATTAGCAATACTCTGATTAATCCAAGTCTGTATTGGATTTGGACATTTCAAGAAAAATCAGTAGTAATCTAAAATTAAAATCTGATTTTGAAATCCGATGCCAATACCCGAGCCTAATCCAACTTTGTGTTAGATTTTGGCTAATACCAGAGCCTAATCCAACTATGTGTTGTATTTGGGCTTATTTTGCAAAACAATCGGATTTTGGCTCGGGTCGCATAGGGCTTTTTTTTCTAGATCGACGGTAAAAAAATCAAGAAAATAAGTATTTCGAAAAAAATCAGCAGTAATCTAAAAATAAAATCTGATTCTAAAATCTGATGCCAATACCCGAGCCTAATCCAACTTTGTGTTGGATTTGGGCTAATACCAGAGCCTAATCCAACTATGTGTTGGATTTGGGCTTATTTTGCAAAACAATCCGATTTTGGCTCATTTTGCATAGGTTTTTTTTTATAAATCAACGGAAAAAAATCAACAAAATCAGTGTTTAAAAAAAAATCAGCAGTAATCTAATTTTAAAATCCGATGTCAATACTCGAGCCTAATCCAACTTTGTGTTAGATTTAGATATTTTGAGAAAAATCAGCAGTAATCTGATTTTAAAATCTGATTTTGAAATCCGATATCAATACGCGAGCCCAATTCAACTCTGTGTCGGATTTGGGCTAATACCAGAGCCTAATCCAACTATGTGTTGGATTTGGGCTTAATTTGCAAAACAATCAGATTTTGGCTCATTTTGCATAGGGTTTTCTTTATAGATCAACAGAAAAAAATCAACAAAATAAGCATTTCAAGAAAAATCAGTAGTAATCTAAAATTAAAATATGATTTTGAAATCCGATGCCAATACTCGAGCGTAATCCAACTCTATGTTGGATTTGGGCTAATTCCAGAGATTAATTCAACTATGTGTTGGATTTGGGCTCAGTTTGCAAAGCAATGGCCCACTTCGGGCTCTGAGTATTCATAGGCAAAATCAATGAAGACACGATAATATGTCAAGTCGAAAAAATTTCGAGCTATGTGTTGGATTTGGGTTATGAATAGAGCGATTCACATGACGTCTATCTCTTATCGGGTTTGTGTAGGAGTAGTAGCACTAACCACACAAAAAAAAAAACCAAGACACCAACATCTATGTCTGAACAGACAAAGAATAACTAATCTCGGATTGGTCCGCGCCTCGGTGTTGTATCACCGATGCGATGAATGCTCCGCTAATTGAAAAAAAAAAATAAAATAAGTATTTCAAGAAAAATCAGCAGTAATCTAAAATTAAAATCTGATTTTGAAATCTGATGCCAAATACTTGAGACTAATCCAACTTTGTGTTGGATTTGGGCTAATACCACAGCCTAATCCAACTATGTGTTGGATTTTGGCTTATTTTGGAAAACAATCCGATTTTGGCTCATTTTGCATAGGATTTTTTTATAGATCAACGGAAAAAAATCAACCAAATAAGAATTTTGAAAAAAAATCAGCAGTAATCTAATTTTATAATCTGATTTTAAAATTCGATGCCAATACCCGAGCCTAATCCAACTCTGTGTTGGATTTGGACATTTCGAGAAAAATCAGCAGTACTCTGATTTTAAAATCTTATTTTGAAATCCGATATTAATACGCGAGCCCAATTCAACTATGTGTTGGATTTGGGCTAATACCAGAGCCTAATCCAACTATGTATGGGATTTGGGCTTAATTTGCAAAACAATAGGATTTGGACTCATTTTGCATAGGGTTTTTTTATAGATCGATGGAAAAAATCAACAAAATAAGCATTTCAAGAAAAATCAGTAGTAATCTAAAATTAAAATCTGATTTTGAAATCTGATCCCAATACTCGAGCCTAATCCAACTCTATGTTGGATTTGGACTAATACCAGAGATTAATTCAACTATGTGTTGGATTTGGGCTCAGTTTGCAAAGCAATGGCCCACTTCGGGCTCTAAGTATTCATATGCAAAATCATCGAAGTCACGATAATATGTTAAGTCGAAAAATTTCGAGCTATGTGTTGGATTTGAGCTATGAATAGAGCGATTCACATGACGACTATCTCTTATCGGGTTTGTGTAGGAGTAGTAGCACTAACCACAAACAAAAAAAAATCAAGACACCAACATCTATTTCTGCACAGACAAAGAATAACTAACCTCGGATTGGTCCGTGCCTTGGTGTTGTATCACCGATGCGATGAAGGTTCTGCTGATTGAAAAAAAAAATTAAGTATTTCGAGAAAAATCATCAGTAATCTAAATTTAAAATCTGATTTTGAAATCCGATGCCAATACTCGAGCCTAGTCCAACTTTTGTTGGATTTGGGTTAGTACCAGAGCCTAATCCAACTATGTGTTGGATTTGGGCTTATTTTGGAAAACAATCCGATTTTGGCTCATTTTGCATAGGGTTTTTTTATAGATCAATATGCGATTTTGGCTCATTTTGTTGATCAATACGCGACCCAATTCAACTCTGTGTTGGATTTGGGCTAATACCAGTGCCTAATCTATGTGTTGGATTTGGGCTTAATTTCGAGAAAAATCAGCAGTAATCTAAAATTAAAAATAGAAAGAAAAAAAAAACAGATTCATAGTTGGCATTTTACCCTCTGATAAAAAAAATCAGCAAAATCATAAAAAATGAGCAAAAAAAAAAATCAGCAAACCCAATGATTTAAGATACATGTGATCGTGTCCTGATGCACGATGGATTAAGTTTTATGAGACCATTTTTTTCTGTGAAAAACACAAAAAAAAACAATAGAGAATTTATGGATTTCCATTCCGAAAACAAATGTTGCTGTTCCAAAAAAACAGAGGAACAATATTCTCTATGATGTTGTCAAAAAAAATAGAAGATTAGTTTTTTTTTTTCTAAAAACAGAGGATCAGCAAACCCACTCCCAACCGATCCATTGCGCGTCAACAAATGCTTGTCGCCCCATATTCCCAATTCCAATCCCAACCCCAACCACTCAAAAAAGACGTTCATATTTCAGCAAAAAAAAAATATAAATATCATCAGTAAATCAAATGACAAAAAAAAAATGCAAAAAAAAAAAAAAAAGATAGTCTGATGCTTAATAGTACAATGCAAAACAGAAAATTGCTTTAGATATAAAATTAAAAATTTGAATAAAAAAATCTCGATCCTCTTTCTCGAACTTTTTTCTCTTTTTTTTTCTCATTCCTTCTCTCAACAAACAACCTGATCCTCTTTCTCAAATTTTTTGCATGCAGATTTTTTTCAAGAAAAACCTGATCCTCTTTCTCGAACTTTTTTCTCTCTTTTTTTCTCATTCCTTCTCTCAACAAAAAACCTGATCCTCCTTCTCTCAAAAAAAAATCTGATGCAGTCTCATAGCATTTTGAATTAAAAGGAAAGCAAATGGATTATAAAAAAAAATACATGAATGAAAGACGGGTTTTATCCTCAGCACAAAATATGAGAGAAAGAGGGATAAAGGATCTGCTCACCTCCATCTCCATCTTTTGATTCTCCTGAAACAGAGAAAGAGGGGAAAAAAATAGGGGAGGGGAGGGTAACCCTCCGATCAAGGAAGCGAAAGAGGAAAAAAAAAAAAAGATTGCAGCCTAAAGAAGGATGAGAGAAAGAGGGAGAAAGGATCAGGATCTGCTCACCTCCATCTCCATCTCTTAAAAAAAAGATAGTCTGATGCTTATTAGTACAATGCAAAACAGAAAATTGCTTTAGATATAAAATTAAAATTTTGAATAAAAAAAACTTGATCCTCTTTCTCGAACTTTTTTCTCTTTTTTTTTATCATTCCTTCTCTCAACAAACAACCTGATCCTCTTTCTCAAATTTTTTGCATGCAGATTTTTTTCAAGAAAAACCTGATCCTCTTTCTCGAACTTTTTTCTCTCTTTTTTTCTCATTCCTTCTCTCAACAAAAAACCTGATCCTCCTTCTCTCAAAAAAAAACCTGATGCAGTCTCATAGCATTTTGAATTAAAAGGAAAGCAAATGGATTATTAAAAAAAATGCATGAATGAAAGACGGGTTTTATCCTCAGCGCAAAATATGAGAGAAAGAGGGATAAAGGATCTGCTCACCTCCATCTCCATCTTTTGATTCTCCTGAAACAGAGAAAGAGGGGAAAAAAATAGGGGAGGGGAGGGTAACCGTCCGATCAAGGAAGCGAAAGAGGAAAAAAAAAAAAAGATTGCAGCCTAAAGAAGGATGAGAGAAAGAGGGAGAAAGGATCAGGATCTGCTCACCTCCATCTCCATCTCTTGATCCTCTCTATTGCAGCCTCCTCTCTCTCTTGCGGATAGGAACTCCATCGGTTGATTCTCCTGAAATATAGAAAGGGAAAAAAAAAGGGGGAAATCCTCCGATCAAGGATGTGAAAGAGACAGAAAGAAAAAAAAATGAGTGAAAAGGGAATAAAGATTAGGAGTTGTTCACCTCCATCTCTTGATCCTTACTCTCTATTAACTTCCTCTCTCTCTCTCTCTCTTGCAGATTGGGATTTCTTGCAAAGAATGGCAAAGGGGGAAGACGGGCTCTATTGCAATGAAGAGCAGCATTGGGTTGCTAAGAATGGCAAAGGGGGGCGGGTCTTGCGATTTACCGAGGGTGGCTGGTCTTGCAATGAATGGCAAAGGGGGGCTGGGGGCTTAGGGCACCGAGGAAGGCGGCGGCTGCAGGCACCGACGGAGGTGGTGGCTACGGGAACCGAGGGAGGTGGGGGCTGCGGGCATCGATCTCTCTCCTATTTTCTCTCTCTCTCCGATGACCATCCGATCTCTCTCCTCTCTCATCCTCTCTCTCTCTGATGGCCATCCGATCTCTCTCTCATTCTCTCTTCCGAACTCTTGAATGGCAAAGGGGGGCAGGTCTTTGCGATTTACTGAGGGCTTGCAATGAATGGTAAAGGGGGCGGAGGGCTGCGGGCACCGAGGGATGCGAGGGCTGCAGGAACCGAGGGAGGCGGGGAGGCGGGGGCTGTGGGAATCGATCTCCAATGACCATCCGATCTCTCTCATACTCTCTCTCTCTCTCTCTCTCCGAGGCTCTCTCTCATCCGATGCTCTCTCTCTCTCTTATTATATAGATATTTAAAATGATTTAAGTGAGTGAAAGTGGAGAGAATGAATCTTATCCCTTCATTTTTATCCCCCAATCCAAATGAATCCGGACCGTCGTTATCTTCTTTAGGATAAATCTCAGCCCCTGCTTTGTCTCAGTTCTTTTGTCCCCCCCACAACCGTTGTCCCTTATTATAATCCCCCACACCAACCGTTCAAGAGATGTCCATCAACTTGAAAGTCAAAACACGATTCAGATCACCAATCTTTCAATCTCTCCCTGGTTTCCCTAATCCGAATAAAACCCCTACCCCTTATTAACCTGGATTTTTTTCTCCTAATTTTTCCTTCAATTTTTATTCAAATCGATCACAGGAGACAAAATCCCCCCGCTAACACCCCCCCCCCCCCCTCCACCAATAAGATATGATGGTTTTTCTCGATCATCACTTACTCGATTACTTAGTTCACATCTCTCTCTAACTCCCCCCTTCTCCTCCTCCTCTCTCTCTCTCTCTCTCTCTCTCTCTCTCTCTCTCTCTCTCTCTCTCTCTCTCTCTCTCTCTTACACCTACTTTGTTCGGCAGACTGCGCATCTGCGACTGCGAGCTCGGTTTCCCATCGGGCCTCTGGGGAGGGAGGCTTGGGCGAGATCGCGAGGCTTGGGAGAGCTCTCATAAAGAAAACAGAGCAGTAAAGAACCCGACCCATTTACAGGTGATGTTCCTCCACCACCGGCAAAGGCTTTGTGACCGACAGAGGAACTGGTGGGGTGGGAGCGGAGATGAAGGTAGAGCCATGCCCTTTTCTTGGTTGTGCTTAGCCCGAGGTGGGGGTCGACCTGCTCATCTCCGTCGACTGCCACATCACAACCGTCCGAACCACCCCGAACCACTGATCCGCTACCGACTGCAATAGCTTGGCCCATCTGCGACTCCTGCCACCGATCTGACTTTGGCCCTTCCGATCTCCACCACCCCCTGTGATCTGCGCGTGAAGAGAGGAGCCCGAGAGAGAGAGAGAGAGAGAGAGAGAGAGAGAGAGAGTTTTCCCTGGCACGGTTACCGAAATGGCCTAAATGGGCCGGGTTTTAAAGGATAGTGTTGAAGAGGCAACAACGAAATTGGGATGTGATCACATGTTAGTGAATTTAATTTTTTTAAAAAATCAGGCTACTGATTTGAATCGCTTAAATGTTGCGAATGAACATACACATGAATGAATACACTTCCTTAAATTTTGGGAATGAACATACACATGCTTAAAAATCAGGTTAGTGTATATGAATGCATGCATACACTTGCATGCATGAACATACACATGCATGCCCACATTAGATAAATCACCTCATCATCACCTTCGATCTATGCCTCCCATACATAACCATTGTCCACTCTTCAACAACATCCTCCTCATCAGCATGCACATGCACATGCCGGTGCACACACACACACATACCACAACACAACATCATCATCACCATCACCATCACATGCCCCATCGGCCATCATCACAACTCTGCATCACCATCATCATCCACCCTCCTCTTCAACATAACTCATCTCCCGCACACCCTACATGGAGAGAGAGAGAGAGAGAGAGAGAGAGAGAGAGAGAAGTACCTTAAAAAAAAGAATTTAGAGAGCAGAGAGGAAGAGGGGTTCATGGTTAAAGGGTGGCCTTGGTTGCACCGGCCACACACCAACACACACGTTCAGACAAACTCAAAGTTCAGATATAATAAAAGGGAGAGAGAGTGAGAGGGAGCCGGAGGAAGGGAAGACAGAGTGGAGGGGCCGGATATTTGGTCATTGTTGCTGTGGCGTTGTGGTTGAAGGCATAAGGGCTGATTCATCTTTGAGTGACCGCGGGTGCGGGTGCAAGTGCAGGGCGGCCGGAGGGTGCCTTGGCCTATAGAGGGTGCCGGAGGGGGCACTCGTGTTGGGTGATCGGAGGTTGGGCAACAGCCGCGCTTTGGTGTGGCGGAGTCGGGGTTGTGTTGGAGGGCCAAGACCAAAGAGGCCGACGGCCGGTGCTGATTGACCGACTGTCGGGCCGATCAGATAGAGGAGGGAGGGAGGGCTGTTGCCGGCAGGGCTGGATCGGGTTTGGGCACTGATCCTTGGGCCACAGAGATAAGAGAGAGAGAGAGAGAGAGAGAGAGAGAGAGAGAGAGAGAGAGAGAGAAGAAGAAGAAGAAGAAGAAGAAGAAGAAGAAGAAGAAGAAGAGACCGGGAGAGAGAGAAACCCGGAGGTTCAGTTATAGAAGGCTGTGAGGGGAGGAAGAAGGGATTCATTTTTTTTTTTTTAAAGGGAGTAGGGGCTGATTGAAACGGACGGGATTTTGGGGTTAAGTTAAAGGGTGTGCCTGATTGGATGAACGTGCGGCTATGATTTGGGCTATTGTTATAATTAAAGGACGGGATTCAGTTTTATATAAGGAGAATCTCTCTCTCTCTCTTTTTATATATATATACTAGTGAAAACCCCGTGGCCAAGGGCACGTAAAAGATTACGACGGCGACGAAAAACATTTCGAGGGTGGAAACAATATTTTGAGGGATGTAACAAAAATTCGAGGGTGTCAACAAAATATTTCGAGAATGACAACAATATTTTAAGGACAGCAATAATATTTCGAGGGAGGTGTTAATATTTTGAGGGTGGACATCCCCTTTTGTTCGAAAAATAAAAAAAATGTAAAAAAATAAAATTATTGTCATCGGCACTGTCGCAACTATCTGCTACTGTCGATCTCGTCCATTTCCTATGTCTTATCATTTCTAGTCTTCGCCCATTACACCATCGCCTCCGCCTCCGCCTCCGTCTATTATTACTAAGTAAATGAATCATGCATTCGTTGCTCATTGTTGCCCCGTATTAGCATTTAAGGTTTAGGGTCAGAGACTTGGCATCCATCTTTTCATCTCGCTCTTTCAGCCACTTTTCTTCATGGGTGCCTTTCTTTAACCTTGGACGTCAGCGGGTATGACATGGAGTCGAGATTAGTGAGAGATACAACTTTCAGCATAGTTTTTTACTAAGAAAATCATACAATATTATGTAACAGAAAATTCAACAATATACTAAAAAAACACAATTCTTTGCCCCGATTTTTTTTCAGTCGACAAAAATGTTGTGACATAGAAGATTTCGAGGGCGACAAAAGAAATTTCAAGGGCATGACAATTTTGAGGGAGGAGACAGTATTTTAAAGGTGGCAATAATAATTCAAAAATAGTAGTAATATTTCGAGAGCGGCAATATATTAGGGGGGCACTCTCTCTCTCTCTCTCTCTCGTATGAAAAAAAAAAAACCAGTGTTTCTTCTCCTACCACATTCAAAAGTAGTGATAATATTGCGAGGGCGAAAGCATATTAGGGGGGCACTAATCTTTCAATTACCCAAAACTATAAATCATACATTCAGTAAAAAAAATAAACTCCACAAAGGTAATCATGCCCCAACATGAACTCAACAACATAAAACTCGATCGAGTCCGACCAAATTTACTCGACTCGCCTGGCTTCCGAGTTGAGTCCGAGTTTTTGGTGTCCCTATTTTCTCTTTAATCTACTTGTAAGGGATATTGATTTCATCACCCAACACTCATTGTTTCACCTTCAAAACAGGAAATAGATGAAAATTGACTGATGCTACAAAAGTCGGATCACAAAAGGCTTGTAGTTGGGCTTTTTGATTCAAAACAACATTACCTTTCTCATTTACCCATTTTTTTTTCGAAACATGTGTCACAGGTTGAAACATAGAGCAACACACATATTCAAATGACTTTAGTGGCTCTCGTATCGCCCAGAGATGGCAATTGAGCAAGACTATGAGGCCTAGGAGGTCCGATGTGGAGCTCCAAATCGCTGCTTTCTATGAATGCCACCAATGCGGCTGAAGATTGACCAAAAAGTTGTTCTTGTATTTACAAAAAAAGGAGGAAATTTTGTAAAATCCAATAATATAACTCATTATACACACTCAATATAAGTATATACATTTATCCATGAATACCGTCAATGCGTCATAAGATTGAGTCCGGCAATGCGAGTGACTTCAGGACAGCTTCAAATAATCCGGGGCGACTGTCGCAAAATTGATGCCAAACGATTGAGACCCGTGTTCTGTGACCAAATAATACTGCTGCTAGGAGAATAATTTATGAGCAAAAGAATATGATTGCATACACAACCCAAACAAATGGATTTTAAAATCCGATGCTAGGAGAATAATTTATGAGCAAAAATCAGCAGTAATCTAAATTTAATATCTGATTTTAAAATCCGATGCTAATACCCGAGCCTAATCCAACTTTGTGTTTGATTTGGGCTAATACCAGTTTCTAATTCAACTATGTATTGGATTTGGGCTCATTTTTTCCTTCTCTTTTTTGAAATCTTAGCACACCTACAGTGCCAAAGTCTACAAAGGTAAAAAGTCAGGGAGAAGGTAATGGATGATGGACGGTTAAATGGAGGGTTAATGTGAAAATATGGTAATATTGCAATAAAGATTTATATAATAACAGTAAAAAATTCATCGTCATTGTAGCCAATAAATCAAATTCGGGCAATAATATTGGTCTAAGAAGAAGGAAGGATTGAAGAGAATGAGAATAGTTAATAAAAGAGAAACCAATGATGAATTCACTACCCAATGAAAATACAAACTTCATTCATCTATTGCCAAGACTTTTAAGCTGGCCTAAACCCCACACATATAGAACACAATTACTTAAACCTTGAGAAACTCTGGCTTAGCACTACCAAATTTCAAGTTAACTATTGATTCAATAAACTAATCCTATATTTTACTACTTTAAAAAATAAAAGAAAACAACTATATCTCAATCATGGTTAGCACTACCAAAATTTAGGAAAAGATTCATTTTTTGGATCAATTTTCATCACAAAATTTTTGTCAAAGTTTTTGAATTGGATCATTCAAAAATCAGATATTAAAAATTCTAATATTAAAAATCAGAGTTTTTGCTTAGTTTGCGAAACAATCGGATTTTGGCTCGGGTTGCATAGGGTTTTTTTTATAGATCGACGAAAAAAAATCAACAAAATAAGTATTTCGAGAAAAATCAGCAGTAATCTAAAATTAAAATCTGATTGTGAAATTCGATGCCAATACCCGAGCCTAATCCAACTCTGTGTTGGATTTGGGCATTTCGAGAAAAATCATCAGTAATCTGATTTTAAAATTTGATTTTGAAATCCGATACCAATACGCGAGCCCAATTCATCTCTGTGTTGGGTTTGGGCTAATACCAGAGCCTAATCCAACTATGTGTTGGATTTGGGCTTATTTTGCAAAACAATCGGATTTTGGCTAGGATTGCATAGGGTTTTTTTAATAGATTGATGAAAAAAAAATCAACAAAATAAGCATTTCGAGAAAAATCAGCAGTAATCTAAAATTAAAATCTGATTTTGAAATCCGATGCCAATACCCGAGCCTAATCCAACTTTGTGTTGGATTTGGGCTAATACCAGAGCCTAATCCAACTATGTGTTGTATTTGGGCTTATTTTGCAAAACAATTGGATTTTGGCTCGGGTCGCATAGGACTTTTTTTTCTAGATCGAAAGAAAAAAAGCAAGCATTTCGAGAAAAATCAGCAGTAATCTTAAAATAAAATCTGATTTTGAAATCTGATGCCAATACCCGATACTAATCCAACTTTGTGTTGGATTTGGGCTAATACCAGAGCCTAATCTAACTATGTGCTGGATTTGGGCTTATTTTGCAAAACAATCTGATTTTGGCTCATTTTGCATAGGTTTTTTTTTATAAATCAATAAAAAAAAATCAACAAAATAAGCGTTTCAAAAAAAATCAGCAGTAATCTAATTTTAAAATCTGATTTTGAAATCCGATGTCAATACCCGAGTCTAATCCAACTTTGTGTTGGATTTGGACATTTCGAGAAAAATCAGTAGTAATCTGATTTTGAAATCCGATATCAATACGCGAGCCCAATTCAACTCTGTGTTGGATTTGGGCTAATACCAGAGCCTAATCCAACTATGTGTTGGATTTGGGCTTAATTTGCAAAACAATCGGATTTTGGCTCATTTTGCATAGGATTTTTTTTATAGATCAACAGAAAAAAAAATCAACAAAATAAGCATTTCAAGAAAAATCAGTAGTAATCTAAAATTAAAATATGATTTTAAAATCCAATGCCAATACTCGAGCCTAATCCAACTCTATGTTGGATTTGGGCTAATACCAGAGATTAATTCAACTATGTCTTGGATTTGGGCTCAGTTTGCAAAGCAATGGCCCACTTCGGGCTTTGAGTATTCACAGGCAAAATCAACGAAGTCTCGGTAATATGTCAAGTCGAAAAAATTTCGAGCTATGTGTTGGATTTGGGCTATGAATAGAGCGATTCACATGACGCCTATCTCTTATCGGGTTTGTGTAGGAGTAGTAGCACTAACCACAAAAAAAAAAAAAAAAAACCAAGACACCAACATCTATTTCTGCACAGACAAAGAATAACTAACCTCGGATTGGTCCGCGCCTTGGTGTTGTATCACCGATGCGATGAAGGTTCTTCTAATTGAAAAAAAAAATAAAATAAGTATTTCGAGAAAAATCAGCAGTACTCTAAATTTAAAATTTGATTTTGAAATCCGATTCCAATACCTGAGACTAATCCAACTTTCTTTTGGATTTGGGCTAATACCAGAGCCTAATCCAACTATGTGTTGGATTTGGGCTTATTTTGGAAAACAATCCGATTTTGGCTCATTTTGCATAGGGTTTTTTTATAGATCAACGGAAAAAAATCAACAAAATAAGAATTTCAAAAAAAAATCAGCAGTAATCTAATTTTAAAATCTGATTTTGAAATCCGATGCCAATACCCAAGCCTAATCTAACTCTGTGTTGGATTTGGACATTTCGAGAAAAATCAGCAGTACTCTGATTAATCCAAGTCTGTATTGGATTTGGACATTTCGAGAAAAATCAGCAATAATCTAAAATTAAAATCTGATTTTGAAATCCAATGCCAATACCTGAGCCTAATCCAACTTTGTGTTGGATTTGGGCTAATACCAGAGCCTAATCCAACTATGTGTTGTATTTGGGCTTATTTTGCAAAACAATCGGATTTTGGCTCGGGTCGCATAGGGCTTTTTTTTCTAGAGATTAATTCAACTATATGATGGATTTGGGCTCAGTTTGCAAAGCAATGGCCCACTTCGGGCTCTGAGTATTCACAGGAAAAATCAACAAGGTCACGATAATATGTCAAGTCGAAAAAATTTCGAGCTATGTGTTGGATTTGGGCTATGAATAGGGCGATTCACATGACGCCTACCTCTTATCAGGTTTGTGTAGGAGTAGTAGCACTAACCACAAACAAAATAAAAAAAAACCAAGACACCAACATCTATTTCTGCACAGACAAAGAATAACTAACCTCGGATTGGTCCGCGCCTTGGTGTTGTATCACCGATGCGATGAAGGCTCCGCTAATTGAAAAAAAAAAAATAATAAGTATTTCAAAAAAAATCAGCAATAATCTAAAATTAAAATCTGATTTTGAAATCCGATGCCAATACCTGAGACTAATCCAACTTTGTGTTGGATTTGGGCTAATACCAGAGCCTAATCCAACTATGTGTTGGATTTGGGCTTATTTTGGAAAACAATTCGATTTTGGCTCATTTTGCATAGAGTTTTTTTATAGATCAACGGAAAAAAATCAACAAAATAAGAATTTCAAAAAAAAATCAGCAGTAATCTAATTTTTAAATCTGATTTTGAAATCCGATGCCAATACCCGAGCCTAATCTAACTCTGTGTTGGATTTGGACATTTCGAGAAAAATTAGCAATACTCTGATTAATCCAAGTCTGTATTGGATTTGGACATTTCAAGAAAAATCAGCAGTAATCTAAAATTAAAATCTGATTTTGAAATCCGATGCCAATACCCGAGCCTAATCCAACTTTGTGTTGGATTTTGGCTAATACCAGAGCCTAATCCAACTATGTGTTGTATTTGGGCTTATTTTGCAAAACAATCGGATTTTGGCTCGGGTCGCATAGGGCTTTTTTTTCTAGATCGACGGAAAAAAAATCAAGAAAATAAGCATTTCGAAAAAAATCAGCAGTAATCTAAAAATAAAATCTGATTCTGAAATCTGATGCCAATACCCGAGCCTAATCCAACTTTGTGTTGGATTTGGGCTAATATCAGAGCCTAATCCAACTATGTATTGGATTTGGGCTTATTTTGCAAAACAATCCGATTTTGGCTCATTTTGCATAGGTTTTTTTTTATAAATCAACAAAAAAAAATCAACAAAATAAGCGTTTCAAAAAAAATCAACAGTAATCTAATTTTAAAATCTGATTTTGAAATCCGAAATCAATACCCGAGTCTAATCCAACTTTGTGTTGGATTTGGACATTTCGAGAAAAATCAGTAGTAATCTGATTTTGAAATCCGATATCAATACGCGAGCCCAATTCAACTCTGTGTTGGATTTGGGCTAATACCAGAGCCTAATCCAACTATGTGTTGGACTTGGGCTTAATTTGCAAAACAATCGAATTTTGGCTCATTTTGCATAGGGTTTTTTTTATAGATCAACAGAAAAAAAATCAACAAAATAAGCATTTCAAGAAAAATCAGTAGTAATCTAAAATTAAAATATGATTTTAAAATCCGATGCCAATACTCGAGCCTAATCCAACTCTATGTTGGATTTGGGCTAATACCAGAGTTTAATTCAACTATGTCTTGGATTTGGGCTCAGTTTGCAAAGCAATGGCCCACTTCGGGCTTTGAGTATTCACAGGCAAAATCAACGAAGTCACAATAATATGTCAAGTCGAAAAAATTTCGAGCTATGTGTTGGATTTGGGCTATGAATAGAGCGATTCACATGACGCCTATCTCTTATCGGGTTTGTGTAGGAGTAGTAGCACTAACCACAAAAAAAAAAAAAAAAAAACCAAGACACCAACATCTATTTCTGCACAGACAAAGAATAACTAACCTCGGATTGGTCCGCGCCTTGATGTTATATCACCGATGCGATGAAGGCTCTTCTAATTGAAAAAAAAAAACAAAATAAGTATTTCGAGAAAAATCAGCAGTACTCTAAAATTAAAATTTGATTTTGAAATCCGATGCCAATACCTGAGACTAATCCAACTTTGTTTTGGATTTGGGCTAATACCAGAGCCTAATCTAACTATGTGTTGGATTTGGGCTTATTTTGGAAAACAATCTGATTTTGTCACATTTTGCATAGGGTTTTTTTATAGATCAACGGAAAAAAAAATCAACAAAATAAGAATTTCAAAAAAAAATCAGCAGTAATCTAATTTTAAAATCTGATTTTGAAATCCGATGCCAATACCCGAGCCTAATCTAACTCTGTGTTGGATTTGGACATTTCGAGAAAAATCAGCAGTACTCTGATTAATCCAAGTCTGTATTGGATTTGGACATTTCGAGAAAAATCAGCAATAATCTAAAATTAAAATCTGATTTTGAAATCCAATGCCAATACCTGAGCCTAATCCAACTTTGTGTTGAATTTGGGCTAATACCAGAGCCTAATCCAACTATGTGTTGTATTTGGGCTTATTTTGCAAAACAATCGGATTTTGGCTCGGGTCGCATAGGGCTTTTTTTTCTAGAGATTAATTCAACTATATGATGGATTTGGGCTCAGTTTGCAAAGCAATGGCCCACTTCGGGCTCTGAGTATTCACAGGAAAAATCAACAAAGTCACGATAATATGTCAAGTCGAAAAAATTTCGAGCTATGGGTTGGATTTGGGCTATGAATAGGGCGATTCACATGACGCCTACCTCTTATCAGGTTTGTGTAGGAGTAGTAGCACTAACCACAAACAAAATAAAAAAAAACCAAGACACCAACATCTATTTCTGCACAGACAAAGAATAACTAACCTCGGATTGGTCCGCGCCTTGGTGTTGTATCACCGATGCGATGAAGGCTCCGCTAATTGAAAAAAAAAAAATAAGTATTTCAAAAAAAATCAGCAATAATCTAAAATTAAAATCTGATTTTGAAATCCGATGCCAATACCTGAGACTAATCCAACTTTGTGTTGGATTTGGGCTAATACCAGAGCCTAATCCAACTATGTGTTGGATTTGGGCTTATTTTGGAAAGCAATCCGATTTTGGCTCATTTTGCATAGAGTTTTTTTATAGATCAACGGAAAAAAATCAACAAAATAAGAATTTCAAAAAAAAATCAGCAGTAATCTAATTTTTAAATCTGATTTTGAAATCCGATGCCAATACCCGAGCCTAATCTAACTCTGTGTTGGATTTGGACATTTCGAGAAAAATTAGCAATACTCTGATTAATCCAAGTCCGTATTGGATTTGGACATTTCAAGAAAAATCAGCAGTAATCTAAAATTAAAATCTGATTTTGAAATCCGATACCAATACCCGAGCCTAATCCAACTTTGTGTTGAATTTTGGCTAATACCAGAGCCTAATCCAACTATGTGTTGTATTTGGGCTTATTTTGCAAAACAATCGGATTTTGGCTGGGGTCGCATAGGGCTTTTTTTTCTAGATCGACGGAAAAAAAATCAAGAAAATAAGCATTTCGAAAAAAATCAGCAGTAATCTAAAAATAAAATCTGATTCTGAAATCTGATGCCAATACCCGAGCCTAATCCAACTTTGTGTTGGATTTGGGCTAATACCAGAGCCTAATCCAACTATGTGTTGGATTTGGGCTTATTTTGCAAAACAATCCGATTTTGGCTCATTTTGCATAGGTTTTTTTTTATAAATAAATAAAAAAAAATCAACAAAATAAGCGTTTCAAAAAAAATCAGCAGTAATCTAATTTTAAAATCTGATTTTGAAATCCGATGTCAATACCCGAGTCTAATCCAACTTTGTGTTGGATTTGGACATTTCGAGAAAAATCAGTAGTAATCTGATTTTGAAATCCGATATCAATACGCGAGCCCAATTCAACTCTGTGTTGGATTTGGGCTAATACCATAGCCTAATCCAACTATGTGTTGGATTTGGGCTTAATTTGCAAAACAATCGGATTTTGGCTCATTTTGCATAGGGTTTTTTTTATAGATCAACAGAAAAAAATCAACAAAATAAGCATTTCAAGAAAAATCAGTAGTAATCTAAAATTAAAATATGATTTTAAAATCCGATGCCAATACTCGAGCCTAATCCAACTCTATGTTGGATTTGGGCTAATACCAGAGATTAATTCAACTATGTCTTGGATTTGGGCTCAGTTTGCAAAGCAATGGCCCACTTCGGGCTTTGAGTATTCACAGGCAAAATCAACGAAGTCACGATAATATGTCAAGTCGAAAAAATTTCGAGCTATGTGTTGGATTTGGGCTATGAATAGAGCGATTCACATGACGCCTATCTCTTATCGGGTTTGTGTAGGAGTAGTAGCACTAACCACAAAAAAAAAAAAAAAAAAAAAACCAAGACACCAACATCTATTTCTACACAGACAAAGAATAACTAACCTCGGATTGGTCCGCGCCTTGGTGTTGTATCACCGATGCGATGAAGGCTCTTCTAATTGAAAAAAAAAACAAAATAAGTATTTCGAGAAAAATCAGCAGTACTCTAAAATTAAAATTTGATTTTGAAATCCGATGCCAATACCTGAGACTAATCCAACTTTGTTTTGGATTTGGGCTAATACCAAAGCCTAATCCAACTATGTGTTGGATTTGGGCTTATTTTGGAAAACAATCCGATTTTGGCTCATTTTGCCTAGGGTTTTTTATAGATCAACGGAAAAAAATCAACAAAATAAGAATTTCAAAAAAAAATCAGTAGTAATCTAATTTTAAAATCTGATTTTGAAATCCGATGCCAATACCCGAGCCTAATCTAACTCTGTGTTGGATTTGGACATTTCGAGAAAAAACAGCAGTACTCTGATTAATCCAAGTCTGTATTGGATTTGGACATTTCGAGAAAAATCAACAATAATCTAAAATTAAAATCTGATTTTGAAATCCAATGCCAATACCTGAGCCTAATCCAACTTTGTGTTGGATTTGGGCTAATACCAGAGCCTAATCCAACTATGTGTTGTATTTGGGCTTATTTTGCAAAACAATCGGATTTTGGCTCGGGTCGCATAGGGCTTTTTTTTCTAGAGATTAATTCAACTATATGATGGATTTGGGCTCAGTTTGCAAAGCAATGACCCACTTCGGGCTCTGAGTATTCACAGGAAAAATCAACAACGTCACGATAATATGTCAAGTCGAAAAAATTTCGAGCTATGTATTGGATTTGGGCTATGAGTAGGGCGATTCACATGACGCCTACCTCTTATCAGGTTTGTGTAGGAGTAGTAGCACTAACCACAAACAAAATAAAAAAAAACCAAGACACCAACATCTATTTCTGCACAGACAAAGAATAACTAACCTCGGATTGGTCCGCGCCTTGGTGTTGTATCACCGATGCGATGAAGGCTCCGCTAATTGAAAAAAAAAAAAAATAAGTATTTCAAAAAAAATCAGCAATAATCTAAAATTAAAATCTGATTTTGAAATCCGATGCCAATACCTGAGACTAATCCAACTTTGTGTTGGATTTGGGCTAATACCAGAGCCTAATCCAACTATGTGTTGGATTTGGGCTTATTTTGGAAAACAATCCGATTTTGGCTCATTTTGCATAGAGTTTTTTTATAGATCAACGGAAAAAAATCAACAAAATAAGAATTTCAAAAAAAAATCAGCAGTAATCTAATTTTAAAATCTGATTTTGAAATCCGATGCCAATACCCGAGCCTAATCTAACTCTGTGTTGGATTTGGACATTTCGAGAAAAATTAGCAATACTCTGATTAATCCAAGTCTGTATTGGATTTGGACATTTCAAGAAAAATCAGCAGTAATCTAAAATTAAAATCTGATTTTGAAATCTGATGCCAATACCCGAGCCTAATCCAACTTTGTGTTGGATTTTGGCTAATACCAGAGCCTAATCCAACTATGTGTTGTATTTGGGCTTATTTTGCAAAACAATCGGATTTTGGCTCGGGTCGCATAGGGCTTTTTTTTCTAGATCGACAGTAAAAAAATCAAGAAAATAAGCATTTCGAAAAAAATCAGCAGTAATCTAAAAATAAAATCTGATTCTAAAATCTGATGCCAATACCCGAGCCTAATCCAACTTTGTGTTGGATTTGGGCTAATACCCGAGCCTAATCCAACTATGTGGTTGATTTGGGCTTATTTTGCAAAACAATCCGATTTTGGCTCATTTTGCATAGGTTTTTTTTTATAAATCAACGGAAAAAAATCAACAAAATCAGCGTTTAAAAAAAAATCAGCAGTAATCTAATTTTAAAATCCGATGTCAATACTCGAGCCTAATCCAACTTTGTGTTAGATTTAGATATTTCGAGAAAAATCAGCAGTAATCTGATTTTAAAATCTGATTTTGAAATCCGATATCAATACGCGAGCCCAATTCAACTCTGTGTTGGATTTGGGCTAATACCAGAGCCTAATCCAACTATGTGTTGGATTTGGGCTTAATTTGCAAAACAATCAGATTTTGGCTCATTTTGCATAGGGTTTTCTTTATAGATCAACAGAAAAAAATCAACAAAATAAGCATTTCAAGAAAAATTAGTAGTAATCTAAAATTAAAATATGATTTTGAAATCCGATGCCAATACTCGAGCGTAATCCAACTCTATGTTGGATTTGGGCTAATACCAGAGATTAATTCAACTATGTGTTGGATTTGGGCTCAGTTTGCAAAGCAATGGCCCACTTCGGGCTCTGACTATTCATAGGCAAAATCAATGAAGACACGATAATATGTCAAGTCGAAAAAATTTCGAGCTATGTGTTGGATTTGGGCTATGAATAGAGCGATTCACATGACGCCTATCTCTTATCGGGTTTGTGTAGGAGTAGTAGCACTAACCACACAAAAAAAAAAACCAAGACACCAACATCTATTTCTGAACAGACAAAGAATAACTAATCTCGGATTGGTCCGCGCCTCGGTGTTGTATCACCGATGCGATGAATGCTCCGCTAATTGAAAAAAAAAACAAAATAAGTATTTCAAGAAAAATCAGCAGTAATCTAAATTTAAAATCTGATTTTGAAATCCGATGCCAATACTTGAGACTAATCCAACTTTGTGTTGGATTTGGGCTAATACCAGAGCCTAATCCAACTATGTGTTGGATTTGGGCTTATTTTGGAAAACAATCCGATTTTGGCTCATTTTGCATAGGATTTTTTTATAGATCAACGGAAAAAAATCAACCAAATAAGAATTTTGAAAAAAAATCAACAGTAATCTAATTTTATAATCTGATTTTGAAATTCGATGCCAATACCCGAGCCTAATCCAACTCTGTGTTGGATTTGGACATTTCGAGAAAAATCAGCAGTACTCTGATTTTAAAATCTGATTTTGAAATCCGATATCAATACGCGAGCCCAATTCAACTATGTGTTAGATTTGGGCTAATACCAGAGCCTAATCCAACTATGTGTGGGATTTGGGCTTAATTTGCAAAACAATAGGATTTAGACTCATTTTGCATAGGGTTTTTTTATAGATCGATGGAAAAAATCAACAAAATAAGAATTTCAAGAAAAATCAGTAGTAATCTAAAATTAAAATCTGATTTTGAAATCTGATCCCAATACTCGAGCCTAATCCAACTCTATGTTGGATTTGGACTAATACCAGAGATTAATTCAACTATGTGTTGGATTTGGGCTCAGTTTGCAAAGCAATGGCCCACTTCGGGCTCTGAGTATTCATATGCAAAATCATCGAAGTCACGATAATATGTCAAGTCGAAAAATTTCGAGCTATGTGTTGGATTTGAGCTATGAATAGAGCGATTCACATGACGACTATCTCTTATCGGGTTTGTGTAGGAGTAGTAGCACTAACCACAAACAAAAAAAAACCAAGACACCAACATCTATTTCTGCACAGACAAAGAATAACTAACCTCGGATTGGTCCGCGCCTTGGTGTTGTATCACTGATGCGATGAAGGTTCTGCTGATTGAAAAAAAAAAAATTAAGTATTTCGAGAAAAATCATCAGTAATCTAAATTTAAAATCTGATTTTGAAATCCGATGCCAATACTCGAGCCTAGTCCAACTTTTGTTGGATTTGGGTTAATACCAGAGCCTAATCCAACTATGTGTTGGATTTGGGCTTATTTTTGGAAAACAATCCGATTTTGGCTCATTTTGCATAGGGTTTTTTTATAGATCAATACGCGATTTTGGCTCATTTTGTTGATCAATACGCGACCCAATTCAACTCTGTGTTGGATTTGGGCTAATACCAGTGCCTAATCCAACTATGTGTTGGATTTGGGCTTAATTTCGAGAAAAATCATCAGTAATCTAAAATTAAAAATAGAAAGAAAAAAAAAACAGATTCATAGTTGGCATTTTACCCTCTGATAAAAAAAATCAGCAAAATCATAAAAAATGAGCAAAAAAAAAATCAGCAAACCCAATGATTTAAGATACATGTGATCGTGTCCTGATGCACGATGGATTAAGTTTTATGAGACCATTTTTTTCTGTGAAAAACACAAAAAAAAATAACAGAGAATTTATGGATTTCCATTCCGAAAACAAATATTGCTGTTCCAAAAAAACAGAGGAACAATATTCTCTATGATGTTGTCAAAAAAAATAGAAGATTAGTTTTTTTTTTTCTAAAAACAGAGGATCAGCAAACCCACTCCCAACCGATCCATTGCGCGTCATCAAATGCTTGTCGCCCCATATTCCCAATTCCAATCCCAACCCCAACCCCTCAAAAAAGACGTTCATATTTCAGCAAAAAAAAATATAAATATCATCAGTAAATCAAATGATAAAAAAAAATGCAAAAAAAAAAAAAAAAGATAGTCTGATGCTTAATAGTACAATGCAAAACAGAAAATTGCTTTAGATATAAAATTAAAAATTTGAATAAAAAAAACTCGATCCTCTTTCTCGAACTTTTTTCTCTTTTTTTTTCTCATTCCTTCTCTCAACAAACAACCTGATCCTCTTTCTCAAATTTTTTGCATGCAGATTTTTTTCAAGAAAAACCTGATCCTCTTTCTCGAACTTTTTTCTCTCTTTTTTTCTCATTCCTTCTCTCAACAAAAAACCTGATCCTCCTTCTCTCAAAAAAAAACCTGATGCAGTCTCATAGCATTTTGAATTAAAAGGAAAGCAAATGGATTATAAAAAAAAATACATGAATGAAAGACGGGTTTTATCCTCAGCGCAAAATATGAGAGAAAGAGGGATAAAGGATCTGCTCACCTCCATCTCCATCTTTTGATTCTCCTGAAACAGAGAAAGAGGGGAAAAAAATAGGGCAGGGGAGGGTAACCCTCCGATCAAGGAAGCGAAAGAGGAAAAAAAAAAAAAGATTGCAGCCTAAAGAAGGATGAGAGAAAGAGGGAGAAAGGATCAGGATCTGCTCACCTCCATATCCATCTCTTAAAAAAAAGATAGTCTGATGCTTAATAGTACAATGCAAAACAGAAAATTGCTTTAGATATAAAATTAAAATTTTGAATAAAAAAAACTTGATCCTCTTTCTCGAACTTTTTTCTCTTTTTTTTTATCATTCCTTCTCTCAACAAACAACCTGATCCACTTTCTCAAATTTTTTGCATGCAGATTTTTTTCAAGAAAAACCTGATCCTCTTTCTCGAACATTTTTCTCTCTTTTTTTCTCATTCCTTCTCTCAACAAAAAACCTGATCCTCCTTCTCTCAAAAAAAAACCTGATGCAGTCTCATAGCATTTTGAATTAAAAGGAAAGCAAATGGATTATTAAAAAAAATGCATGAATGAAAGACGGGTTTTATCCTCAGCGCAAAATATGAGAGAAAGAGGGATAAAGGATCTGCTCACCTCCATCTCCATCTTTTGATTCTCCTGAAACAGAGAAAGAGGGGAAAAAAATAGGGGAGGGGAGGGTAACCCTCCGATCAAGGAAGCGAAAGAGGAAAAAAAAAAAAAGATTGCAGCCTAAAGAAGGATGAGAGAAAGAGGGAGAAAGGATCAGGATCTGCTCACCTCCATCTCCATCTCTTGATCCTCTCTATTGCAGCCTCCTCTCTCTCTTGCGGATAGGAACTCCATCGGTTGATTCTCCTGAAATATAGAAAGGGAAAAAAAAAGGGGGAAATCCTCCGATCAAGGATGTGAAAGAGACAGAAAGAAAAAAAAATGAGTGAAAAGGGAATAAAGATTAGGAGTTGTTCACCTCCATCTCTTGATCCTTACTCTCTATTAGCTTCCTCTCTCTCTCTCTCTCTCTTGCAGATTGGGATTTCTTGCAAAGAATGGCAAAGGGGGAAGACGGGCTCTGTTGCAATGAAGAGCAGCATTGGGTTGCTATGAATGGCAAAGGGGGGCGGGTCTTGCGATTTACCGAGGGTGGCTGGTCTTGCAATGAATGGCAAAGGGGGGCAGGGGGCTTAGGGCACCGAGGAAGGCGGCGGCTGCAGGCACCGACAGAGGTGGTGGCTACGGGAACCGAGGGAGGTGGGGGTTGCGGGCATCGATCTCTCTCCTATTTTCTCTCTCTCTCCGATGACCATCCGATCTCTCTCCTCTCTCATCCTCTCTCTCTCTGATGGCCATCCGATCTCTCTCTCATTCTCTCTTCCGATCTCTTGAATGGCAAAGGGGGGCAGGTCTTTGCGATTTACCGAGGGCTTGCAATGAATGGTAAAGGGGGCGGAGGGCTGCGGGCACCGAGGGATGCGAGGGCTGCAGGAACCGAGGGAGGCGGGGAGGCGGGGGCTGTGGGAATCGATCTCCAATGACCATCCGATCTCTCTCATACTCTCTCTCTCTCTCTCTCCGAGGCTCTCTCTCATCCGATGCTCTCTCTCTCTCTCTCTCTCTTACACCTACTTTGTTCGGCAGACTGCGCATCTGCGACTGCGAGCTCGGTTTCCCATCGGGCCTCTGGGGAGGGAGGCTTGGGTGAGATCGCGAGGCTTGGGAGAGCTGTCATAAAGAAAACAGAGCAGTAAAGAACCCGACCCATTTACAGGGGATGTTCCTCCACCACCGGCAAAGGCTTTGTGACCGACAGAGGAACTGGTGGGGTGGGAGCGGAGATGAAGGTAGAGCCATGCCCTTTTCTTGGTTGTGCTTAGCCCGAGGTGGGGGTCGACCTGCTCATCTCCGTCGAGTGCCCTTTTCTTGGTTGTGCTTAGCCCGAGGTGGGGGTCGACCTGCTCATCTCCGTCGACTGCCACATCACAACCGTCCGAACCACCCCGAACCACTGATCCGCTACCGACTGCAATAGCTGGGCCCATCTGCGACTCCTGCCACCGATCTGACTTTGGCCCTTCCGATCTCCACCACCCCCTGTGATCTGCGCGTGAAGAGAGGAGCCCGAGAGAGAGAGAGAGAGAGAGAGAGAGAGAGAGAGAGAGAGAGAGAGAGAGAGAGAGAGAGAGAGAGAGAGTTTTCCCTGGCACGGTTACCGAAATGGCCTAAATGGGCCGGGTTTTAAAGGATAGTGTTGAAGAGGCAACAACGAAATTGGGATGTGATCACATGTTAGTGAATTTAATTTTTTTAAAAAATCAGGCTACTGATTTGAATCGCTTAAATGTTGCGAATGAACATACACATGAATGAATACACTTCCTTAAATTT